>JBAIZL010000007.1:35538282-35893282 GCA_036971475.1 Prosapia bicincta
GATGAGCGCTCCTCTTGACAAGGTCATTACTTAACTCCCACGTCTGTCCTGTTTCAACATTTTGACCGCTTGCAAATGTATTTAGACCCCGTTACTTAACACGATAAGCCACATAACCCACCAGCATGTTTTAATTTTATTTTTGTTTGCTGTGTTTTAATTACTTTCAATGCCTCTTTGTTTTTCTTGTAGTTTCCTACCGATGAAAGCTGCTCCACTAGTGAAGCGACGACCTCATTAAACTCTTTGTTTTAATATCCATTGTCAACGGCTTGTTTAATTGTTATATTGTCTTTAATGTGTAGAAGCTCAGCATTACTCAACATGTCGACACGGGGGGTTTCACAAGTTTGGGCCTCACGGTTTGTGTTAGTTATGGGAGATGCACTTGTATAAAGATTGTGTCAGTTATGTCAGATGACTGAGTATAGAGGATTTTATCCTAGATTGCACTATTGTAGTTAAATGGTGGTCGTAAAAACGGTTTACCTCTTATCAGTGAGAAGTAGGATTCCAGTACATCTTGATGACATCCAGCTGCTAAAATATACATTAACCTTCCGATTGTAAATTCTTCGACAAGCTTAGACATCTTCATATCAATATAATAAGGCTTGTTTGGGAAGGAAGAAAATCCCCCTCGCCATTAGGAGATGGATTGCTTGCACTTGCTAAAGAATGTGGGATTCCAGTAGTCCGGCAGTATCCCAACTCCAAATCTGCCAGATTAGTGAGAGTTTACAGTATATATAACTTTTTTCACTCTGATGGTTTTCAGAAACCAGAAATTGTGATGTTTTGCGTAAAACATAACACAAAATTCATAGAAAACTCGGTCTGACCATGGCGCTCGAATATAACCTTATTGCAATATTTTATTAGTAAATCAAACTTAACGTAAAAAAATAACCTACTTACACATTTTATTTTTTAACATTTTGAAATTAAGAATTATGCAAGTTCTTGTTGAAAGTTGCAATGAATTACCCTTGTTACTTTCTGCAATAGGGTAAAATTGTCTCCTAAAGCTGTAGAAACGCCAATAAATGCGTCGATTCTCGCTAGTAAAGCTCACTGGATAATACCAAGACGACGGTTATCGACAAATTACAGCTCTGTTCCCACAACTAACTTGTTTGTTTGTTACTAAAATAGACAGCGATACAGAAGTGTCATGTTCTGAGATCCAATGAAAGACTGGTAAACAAGTTCCTTTGTCAACTCTATCTTTACTTGATAGAAAAAGAAAATATTTCCACTTGTGATTTACGCATATTGATAGCTATCTCTATCTTGTTAAGATATCTCTGTAGTATCCGACCAGGACTCGGAAACTGCAAGCTTTTCTAGTGTCTTCAAATATTTTCTTCGTATAGTCCAAACTAAAAACATTAAACTCTAGCCCATGTTCACTTTAACATGGCCTAATAACTTTTGAACCTAAAAATATTTCTCTGTATGTGTAAACAATTCTTTATGATGAGTCCTATTTTTTATGACCGATTCTAACAACGTTATACTAAATTCCAAAGTAAAATATTTCAACTATAACCCATTCTAACGATTCGGTCACTTTAAATAGCCCATTGTAACATTTTTTTCACTAAAACGTTTTAGTTTAAACTCCGAAATACATTCTTAAGTAACCAAACAAACAATATTTTAGTTTTTACATTAACAAAAATATATTTTAGTAATTCCAGCGAAATCAAATATTAGGCAATTCTGATAAGGTATCTAACTCTTAATAGGTATTTCCTAGACTATGGCTTAATATTAGGCTGTGGTAGTGTTAAAACTGTCATAAAGCACAAAAGAATGGTCGCATACCTTAATAACAAAAGAATGGTCGCATACCTTAATAACAAAAGAATTGTCGAATATCATAAGGACATTTTATGGAACATCGTTAAAACATTCTACTATATCTAATTATATAATTTCGTAAGCCGAATTTTGATAGAAAGATTGTGGGAGTTTGGAAGGTCGCACAGAGTTGGGAGGTGGCTCAAATTAAAGGTACTGAGACCTTTATAGCATTTATAACCATTTTAGGGTTTTGGGGAAATTAAAGTTACCAAAAATCTCCATAAGAAATACATTGCAATAAATAACAGACGAATATGATTTGTAAACAAACAAATAATATAACATTATTAAAGAATATGTGTTTAGGTTTTTGCCAATAGTCAACATTATTTATTTTATTGTGTAGTTTTAATATAAGCCTAAGGGGGAGGCCACATAGGAGAGGGGTGGAGAAGAGCTGTTTGTGCAACATGTAACATTACTCGATAGAATGACGTTGCCAACCGCCATCCGCTCAGAAGCATTGCAGACAGAAGAAGAGTTGTTTGTGCAACAAGTAACATTGCTCGACAGAATGACGTTACCAATAGTCCTCCGCTCAGAAGCATTGCAGACAGAAGAAGAGCTGTTTGTGCAACATGTAACATTACTCGATAGAATGACGTTGCCAACCGCCATCCGCTCAGAAGCATTGCAGACAGAAGAAGAGCTGTTTGTGCAACAAGTAACATTACTCGATAGAATGACGTTGCCAACCGCCATCCGCTCAGAAGCATTGCAGACAGAAGAAGAGCTGTTTGTGCAACAAGTAACATTGCTCGACAGAATGACGTTGCCAATAGTCCTCCGCTCAGAAGCATTGCAGACAGAAGAAGAGCTGTTTGTGCAACAAGTAACATTGCTCGACAGAATGACGTTACCAATAGTCCTCCGCTCAGTAGCATTGCAGACAGAAGAAGAGCTGTTTGTGCAACAAGTAACATTGCTCGACAGAATGACGTTGCCAACCGCCATCCGCTCAGAAGCATTGCAGACAGAAGAAGAGCTGTTTGTGCAACAAGTAACATTGCTCGACAGAATGACGTTACCAATAGTCCTCCGCTCAGAAGCATTGCAGACAGAAGAAGAGCTGTTTGTGCAACATGTAACATTACTCGATAGAATGACGTTGCCAACCGCCATCCGCTCAGAAGCATTGCAGACAGAAGAAGAGCTGTTTGTGCAACAAGTAACATTACTCGATAGAATGACGTTGCCAACCGCCATCCGCTCAGAAGCATTGCAGACAGAAGAAGAGCTGTTTGTGCAACAAGTAACATTGCTCGACAGAATGACGTTGCCAATAGTCCTCCGCTCAGAAGCATTGCAGACAGAAGAAGAGCTGTTTGTGCAACAAGTAACATTGCTCGACAGAATGACGTTACCAATAGTCCTCCGCTCAGTAGCATTGCAGACAGAAGAAGAGCTGTTTGTGCAACAAGTAACATTGCTCGACAGAATGACGTTGCCAATAGTCCTCCGCTCAGAAGCATTGCAGACAGAAGAAGAGCTGTTTGTGCAACAAGTAACATTGCTCGACAGAATGACGTTACCAATAGTCCTCCGCTCAGAAGCATTGCAGACAGAAGAAGAGCTGTTTGTGCAACATGTAACATTACTCGATAGAATGACGTTGCCAACCGCCATCCGCTCAGAAGCATTGCAGACAGAAGAAGAGCTGTTTGTGCAACAAGTAACATTACTCGATAGAATGACGTTGCCAACCGCCATCCGCTCAGAAGCATTGCAGACAGAAGAAGAGCTGTTTGTGCAACAAGGAACATTGCTCGACAGAATGACGTTGCCAATAGTCCTCCGCTCAGAAGCATTGCAGACAGAAGAAGAGCTGTTTGTGCAACAAGTAACATTGCTCGACAGAATGACGTTACCAATAGTCCTCCGCTCAGTAGCATTGCAGACAGAAGAAGAGCTGTTTGTGCAACATGTAACATTACTCGATAGAATGACGTTGCCAACCGCCATCCGCTCAGAAGCATTGCAGACAGAAGAAGAGTTGTTTGTGCAACAAGTAACATTGCTCGACAGAATGACGTTACCAATAGTCCTCCGCTCAGAAGCATTGCAGACAGAAGAAGAGCTGTTTGTGCAACATGTAACATTACTCGATAGAATGACGTTGCCAACCGCCATCCGCTCAGAAGCATTGCAGACAGAAGAAGAGCTGTTTGTGCAACAAGTAACATTACTCGATAGAATGACGTTGCCAACCGCCATCCGCTCAGAAGCATTGCAGACAGAAGAAGAGCTGTTTGTGCAACAAGTAACATTGCTCGACAGAATGACGTTGCCAATAGTCCTCCGCTCAGAAGCATTGCAGACAGAAGAAGAGCTGTTTGTGCAACAAGTAACATTGCTCGACAGAATGACGTTACCAATAGTCCTCCGCTCAGTAGCATTGCAGACAGAAGAAGAGCTGTTTGTGCAACAAGTAACATTGCTCGACAGAATGACGTTGCCAATAGTCCTCCGCTCAGAAGCATTGCAGACAGAAGAAGAGCTGTTTGTGCAACAAGTAACATTGCTCGACAGAATGACGTTGCCAATAGTCCTCCGCTCAGAAGCATTGCAGACAGAAGAAGAGCTGTTTGTGCAACAAGTAACATTGCTCGACAGAATGACGTTGCCAATAGTCCTCCGCTCAGAAGCATTGCAGACAGAAGACGAGCTGTTTGTGCAACAAGTAACATTGCTCGACAGAATGACGTTGCCAATAGTCCTCCGCTCAGAAGCATTGCAGACAGAAGAAGAGCTGTTTGTGCAACAAGTAACATTGCTCAACAGAATGACGTTGCCAATAGTCCTCCGCTCAGAAGCATTGCAGACAGAAGAAGAGCTGTTTGTGCAACAAGTAACATTACTCGATAGAATGACGTTGCCAATAGTCCTCCGCTCAGAAGCATTGCAGACAGAAGAAGAGCTGTTTGTGCAACAAGTAACATTGCTCGACAGAATGACGTTGCCAATAGTCCTCCGCTCAGAAGCATTGCAGACAGAAGAAGAGCTGTTTGTGCAACAAGTAACATTGCTCGACAGAATGACGTTGCCAATAGTCCTCCGCTCAGAAGCATTGCAGACAGAAGAAGAGGTGTTTGTGCAACATGTAACATTACTCGATAGAATGACGTTGCCAACCGCCATCCGCTCAGAAGCATTGCAGACAGAAGAAGAGCTGTTTGTGCAACAAGTAACATTGCTCGACAGAATGACGGTGCCAATAGTCCTCCGCTCAGAAGCATTGCAGACAGAAGAAGAGCTGTTTGTGCAACAAGTAACATTGCTCGACAGAATGACGTTACCAATAGTCCTCCGCTCAGAAGCATTGCAGACAGAAGAAGAGCTGTTTGTGCAACAAGTAACATTGCTCGACAGAATGACGTTGCCAATAGTCCTCCGCTCAGAAGCATTGCAGACAGAAAAAAAGCTGTTTGTGCAACAAGTAACAATGCTCGACAGAATGACGTTGCCAATAGTCCTCCGTTCAGAAGTATTGCAGACAGAAGAAGAGCTGTTTGTGCAACAAGTAACAGTGCTCGACAGAATGACGTTGCCAATAGTCCTCCGCTCAGAAGCATTGCAGACAGAAGAAGAGCTGTTTGTGCAACAAGTAACATAGCTCGACAGAATGGCGTTGCCAATAGTCCTCCGCTCAGAAGCATTGCAGACAGAAGACGAGCTGTTTGTGCAACAAGTAACATTGCTCGACAGAATGACGTTGCCAATAGTCCTCCGCTCAGAAGCATTGCAGACAGAAGAAGATCTGTTTGTGCAACAAGTAACATTGCTCGACAGAATGACGTTGCCAATAGTCCTCCGCTCAGAAGCATTGCAGACAGAAGAAGAGCTGTTTGTGCAACTAGTAACATTACTCGATAGAATGACGTTGCCAATAGTCCTCCGCTCAGAAGCATTGCAGACAGAAGAAGAGCTGTTTGTGCAACTAGTAACATTACTCGATAGAATGACGTTGCCAATAGTCCTCCGCTCAGAAGCATTGCAGACAGAAGAAGAGCTGTTTGTGCAACTAGTAACATTACTCGATAGAATGACGTTGCCAATAGTCCTCCGCTCAGAAGCATTGCAGACAGAAGAAGAGCTGTTTGTGCAACAAGTAACATTACTCGATAGAATGACGTTGCCAATAGTCCTCCGCTCAGAAGCATTGCAGACAGAAGAAGAGCTGTTTGTGCAACAAGTAACATTGCTCGACAGAATGACGTTACCAATAGTCCTCCGCTCAGAAGCATTGCAGACAGAAGAAGAGCTGTTTGTGCAACAAGTAACATTAATCGATAGAATGACGTTGCCAACCGCCATCCGCTCAGAAGCATTGCAGACAGAAGAAGAGCTGTTTGTGCAACAAGTAACATTACTCGATAGAATGACGTTGCCAATAGTCCTCCGCTCAGAAAGATTGCAGACAGAAGAAGAGCTGTTTGTGCAACAAGTAACATTGCTCGACAGAATGACGTTACCAATAGTCCTCCGCTCAGAAGCATTGCAGACAGAAGAAGAGCTGTTTGTGCAACAAGTAACATTACTCGATAGAATGACGTTGCCAACCGCCATCCGCTAAGAAGCATTGCAGACAGAAGAAGAGCTGTTTGTGCAACAAGTAACATTACTCGACAGAATGACGTTGCCAATAGTCCTCCGCTCAGAAGCATTGCAGACAGAAGAAGAGCTGTTTGTGCAACAAGTAACATTACTCGATAGAATGATGTTGCCAATAGTCCTCCGCTCAGAAGCATTGCAGACAGAAGAAGAGCTGTTTGTGCAACAAGTAACATTACTCGATAGAATGACGTTGCCAATAGTACTCCGCTCAGAAGCATTGCAGACAGAAGAAGAGCTGTTTGTGCAACAATTAACATTGCTCGACAGAATGACGTTGCCAATAGTCCTCCGCTCAGAAGCATTGCAGACAGAAGAAGAGCTGTTTGTGCAACAAGTAACATTGCTCGACAGAATGACGTTGCCAATAGTCCTCCGCTCAGAAGCATTGCAGACAGAAGAAGAGCTGTTTGTGCAACAAGTAACATTGCTCAACAGAATGACGTTGCCAATAGTCCTCCGCTCAGAAGCATTGCAGACAGAAGAAGAGCTGTTTGTGCAAAAAGTAACATTGCTCGACAGAATGACGTTGCCAATAGTCCTCCGCTCAGAAGCATTGCAGACAGAAGAAGAGCTGTTTGTGCAACAAGTAACATTGCTCAACAGAATGACGTTGCCAATAGTCCTCCGCTCAGAAGCATTGCAGACAGAAGAAGAGCTGTTTGTGCAACAAGTAACATTACTCGATAGAATGACGTTGCCAATAGTCCTCCGCTCAGAAGCATTGCAGACAGAAGAAGAGCTGTTTGTGCAACAAGTAACATTGCTCGACAGAATGACGTTGCCAATAGTCCTCCGCTCAGAAACATTGCAGACCGAAGAAGAGCTGTTTGTGCAACAAGTAACATTGCTCGACAGAATGACGTTGCCAATAGTCCTCCGCTCAGAAGCATTGCAGACAAAAGAAGAGCTGTTTGTGCAACAAGTAACATTGCTCGACAGAATGACGTTGCAGATAGTCCTCCGCTCAGAAGCATTGCAGACAGAAGAAGAGCTGTTTGTGCAACAATTAACATTGCTCGACAGAATGACGTTGCCAATAGTCCTCCGCTCAGAAGCATTGCAGACAGAAGAAGAGCTGTTTGTGCAACAAATAACATTACTCGATAGAATGACGTTGCCAATAGTCCTCCACTCAGTAGCATTGCAGACAGAAGAAGAGCTGTTTGTGCAACAAGTAACATTGCTCGACAGAATGACGTTGCCAATAGCCCTCCGCTCAGAAGCATTGCAGACAGAAGAAGAGCTGTTTGTGCAACAAGTAACATTGCTCGACAGAATGACGTTACCAATAGTCCTCCGCTCAGAAGCATTGCAGACAGAAGAAGAGCTGTTTGTGCAACATGTAACATTACTCGATAGAATGACGTTGCCAACCGCCATCCGCTCAGAAGCATTGCAGACAGAAGAAGATCTGTTTGTGCAACAAGTAACATTGCTCGACAGAATGACGTTACCAATAGTCCTCCGCTCAGAAGCATTGCAGACAGAAGAAGAGGTGTTTGTGCAACATGTAACATTACTCGATAGAATGACGTTGCCAACCGCCATCCGCTCAGAAGCATTGCAGACAGAAGAAGAGCTGTTTGTGCAACAAGTAACATTGCTCGACAGAATGACGTTGCCAATAGTCCTCCGCTCAGAAGCATTGCAGACAGAAGAAGAGCTGTTTGTGCAACAAGTAACATTGCTCGACAGAATGACGTTACCAATAGTCCTCCGCTCAGTAGCATTGCAGACAGAAGAAGAGCTGTTTGTGCAACAAGTAACATTGCTCGACAGAATGACGTTGCCAATAGTCGTCCGCTCAGAAGCATTGCAGACAGAAGAAGAGCTGTTTGTGCAACAAGTAACATTGCTCAACAGAATGACGTTGCCAATAGTCCTCCGCTCAGAAGCATTGCAGACAGAAGAAGAGCTGTTTGTGCAACAAGTAACATTGCTCGACAGAATGACGTTGCCAATAGTCCTCCGCTCAGAAGCATTGCAGACAGAAGAAGAGCTGTTTGTGCAACAAGTAACATTGCTCAACAGAATGACGTTGCCAATAGTCCTCCGCTCAGAAGCATTGCAGACAGAAGACGAGCTGTTTGTGCAACAAGTAACATTGCTCGACAGAATGACGTTGCCAATAGTCCTCCGCTCAGAAGCATTGCAGACAGAAGAAGAGCTGTTTGTGCAACAAGTAACATTGCTCAACAGAATGACGTTGCCAATAGTCCTCCGCTCAGAAGCATTGCAGACAGAAGAAGAGCTGTTTGTGCAACAAGTAACATTACTCGATAGAATGACGTTGCCAATAGTCCTCCGCTCAGAAGCATTGCAGACAGAAGAAGAGCTGTTTGTGCAACAAGTAACATTGCTCGACAGAATGACGTTGCCAATAGTCCTCCGCTCAGAAGCATTGCAGACAGAAGAAGAGCTGTTTGTGCAACAAGTAACATTGCTCGACAGAATGACGTTGCCAATAGTCCTCCGCTCAGAAGCATTGCAGACAGAAGAAGAGGTGTTTGTGCAACATGTAACATTACTCGATAGAATGACGTTGCCAACCGCCATCCGCTCAGAAGCATTGCAGACAGAAGAAGAGCTGTTTGTGCAACAAGTAACATTGCTCGACAGAATGACGTTGCCAATAGTCCTCCGCTCAGAAGCATTGCAGACAGAAGAAGAGCTGTTTGTGCAACAAGTAACATTGCTCGACAGAATGACGTTACCAATAGTCCTCCGCTCAGTAGCATTGCAGACAGAAGAAGAGCTGTTTGTGCAACAAGTAACATTGCTCGACAGAATGACGTTGCCAATAGTCGTCCGCTCAGAAGCATTGCAGACAGAAGAAGAGCTGTTTGTGCAACAAGTAACATTGCTCAACAGAATGACGTTGCCAATAGTCCTCCGCTCAGAAGCATTGCAGACAGAAGAAGAGCTGTTTGTGCAACAAGTAACATTGCTCGACAGAATGACGTTGCCAATAGTCTTCCGCTCAGAAGCATTGCAGACAGAAGAAGAGCTGTTTGTGCAACAAGTAACATTGCTCAACAGAATGACGTTGCCAATAGTCCTCCGCTCAGAAGCATTGCAGACAGAAGACGAGCTGTTTGTGCAACAAGTAACATTGCTCGACAGAATGACGTTGCCAATAGTCCTCCGCTCAGAAGCATTGCAGACAGAAGAAGAGCTGTTTGTGCAACAAGTAACATTGCTCAACAGAATGACGTTGCCAATAGTCCTCCGCTCAGAAGCATTGCAGACAGAAGAAGAGCTGTTAGTGCAACAAGAAACATTACTCGATAGAATGACGTTGCCAATAGTCCTCCGCTCAGAAGCATTGCAGACAGAAGAAGAGCTGTTTGTGCAACAAGTAACATTGCTCGACAGAATGACGTTGCCAATAGTCCTCCGCTCAGAAGCATTGCAGACAGAAGAAGAGCTGTTTGTGCAACAAGTAACATTGCTCGACAGAATGACGTTGCCAATAGTCCTCCGCTCAGAAGCATTGCAGACAGAAGAAGAGCTGTTTGTGCAACAAGTAACATTGCTCGACAGAATGACGTTGCCAATAGTCCTCCGCTCAGAAGCATTGCAGACAGAAGAAGAGCTGTTTGTGCAACAAGTAACATTACTCGATAGAATGACGTTGCCAATAGTCCTCCGCTCAGAAGCATTGCAGACAGAAGAAGAGCTGTTTGTGCAACAAGTAACATTGCTCGACAGAATGACGTTGCCAATAGTCCTCCGCTCAGAAGCATTGCAGACAGAAGAAGAGCTGTTTGTGCAACAAGTAACATTGCTCGACAGAATGACGTTGCCAATAGTCCTCCGCTCAGAAGCATTGCAGACAGAAGAAGAGCTGTTTGTGCAACAAGTAACATTGCTCGACAGAATGACGTTGCCAATAGTCCTCCGCTCAGAAGCATTGCAGACAGAAGAAGAGCTGTTTGTGCAACAAGTAACATTGCTCAACAGAATGACGTTGCCAATAGTCCTCCGCTCAGAAGCATTGCAGACAGAAGAAGAGCTGTTAGTGCAACAAGAAACATTACTCGATAGAATGACGTTGCCAATAGTCCTCCGCTCAGAAGCATTGCAGACAGAAGAAGAGCTGTTTGTGCAACAAGTAACATTGCTCGACAGAATGACGTTGCCAATAGTCCTCCGCTCAGAAGCATTGCAGACAGAAGAAGAGCTGTTTGTGCAACAAGTAACATTGCTCGACAGAATGACGTTGCCAATAGTCCTCCGCTCAGAAGCATTGCAGACAGAAGAAGAGCTGTTTGTGCAACAAGTAACATTGCTCGACAGAATGACGTTGCCAATAGTCCTCCGCTCAGAAGCATTGCAGACAGAAGAAGAGCTGTTTGTGCAACAAGTAACATTACTCGATAGAATGACGTTGCCAATAGTCCTCCGCTCAGAAGCATTGCAGACAGAAGAAGAGCTGTTTGTGCAACAAGTAACATTGCTCGACAGAATGACGTTGCCAATAGTCCTCCGCTCAGAAGCATTGCAGACAGAAGAAGAGCTGTTTGTGCAACAAGTAACATTGCTCGACAGAATGACGTTGCCAATAGTCCTCCGCTCAGAAGCATTGCAGACAGAAGAAGAGCTGTTTGTGCAACAAGTAACATTGCTCGACAGAATGACGTTGCCAATAGTCCTCCGCTCAGAAGCATTGCAGACAGAAGAAGAGCTGTTTGTGCAACAATTAACATTGCTCGACAGAATGAGGTTGCCAATAGTCCTCCGCTCAGAAGCATTGCAGACAGAAGAAGAGCTGTTTGTGCAACAAGTAACATTACTCGATAGAATGACGTTGCCAATAGTCCTCCACTCAGTAGCATTGCAGACAGAAGAAGAGCTGTTTGTGCAACAATTAACATTGCTCGACAGAATGACGTTGCCAATAGTCCTCCGTTCAGAAGCATTGCAGACAGAAGAAGAGCTGTTTGTGCAACAAGTAACAGTGCTCGACAGAATGACGTTGCCAATAGTCCTCCGCTCAGAAGCATTGCAGACAGAAGAAGAGCTGTTTGTGCAACAAGTAACATAGCTCGACAGAATGGCGTTGCCAATAGTCCTCCGCTCTGCAGCATTGCAGACAGAAGAAGATCTGTTTGTGCAACAAGTAAAATTGCTCGACAGAATGACGTTGCCAATAGTCCTCCGCTCAGAAGCATTGCAGACAGAAGAAGATCTGTTTGTGCAACAAGTAACATTGCTCGACAGAATGACGTTGCCAATAGTCCTCCGCTCAGAAGCATTGCAGACAGAAGAAGAGCTGTTTGTGCAACAAGTAACATTACTCGATAGAATGACGTTGCCAATAGTCCTCCGCTCAGAAGCATTGCAGACAGAAGAAGAGCTGTTTGTGCAACAAGTAACATTGCTCGACAGAATGACGTTACCAATAGTCCTCCGCTCAGAAGCATTGCAGACAGAAGAAGAGCTGTTTGTGCAACAAGTAACATTACTCGATAGAATGACGTTGCCAACCGCCATCCGCTCAGAAGCATTGCAGACAGAAGAAAAGCTGTTTGTGCAACAAGTAACATTACTCGATAGAATGACGTTGCCAATAGTCCTCCGCTCAGAAAGATTGCAGACAGAAGAAGAGCTGTTTGTGCAACAAGTAACATTGCTCGACAGAATGACGTTACCAATAGTCCTCCGCTCAGAAGCATTGCAGACAGAAGAAGAGCTGTTTGTGCAACAAGTAACATTACTCGATAGAATGACGTTGCCAACCGCCATCCGCTAAGAAGCATTGCAGACAGAAGAAGAGCTGTTTGTGCAACAAGTAACATTACTCGACAGAATGACGTTGCCAATAGTCCTCCGCTCAGAAGCATTGCAGACAGAAGAAGAGCTGTTTGTGCAACAAGTAACATTACTCGATAGAATGATGTTGCCAATAGTCCTCCGCTCAGAAGCATTGCAGACAGAAGAAGAGCTGTTTGTGCAACAAGTAACATTACTCGATAGAATGACGTTGCCAATAGTCCTCCGCTCAGAAGCATTGCAGACAGAAGAAGAGCTGTTTGTGCAACAATTAACATTGCTCGACAGAATGACGTTGCCAATTAGTCCTCCGCTCAGAAGCATTGCAGACAGAAGAAGAGCTGTTTGTGCAACAAGTAACATTGCTCGACAGAATGACGTTGCCAATAGTCCTCCGCTCAGAAGCATTGCAGACAGAAGAAGAGCTGTTTGTGCAACAAGTAACATTGCTCAACAGAATGACGTTGCCAATAGTCCTCCGCTCAGAAGCATTGCAGACAGAAGAAGAGCTGTTTGTGCAACAAGTAACATTGCTCGACAGAATGACGTTGCCAATAGTCCTCCGCTCAGAAGCATTGCAGACAGAAGAAGAGCTGTTTGTGCAACAAGTAACATTACTCGATAGAATGACGTTGCCAATAGTCCTCCGCTCAGAAGCATTGCAGACAGAAGAAGAGCTGTTTGTGCAACAAGTAACATTGCTCAACAGAATGACGTTGCCAATAGTCCTCCGCTCAGAAGCATTGCAGACAGAAGAAGAGCTGTTTGTGCAACAAGTAACATTGCTCAACAGAATGACGTTGCCAATAGTCCTCCGCTCAGAAGCATTGCAGACAGAAGAAGAGCTGTTTGTGCAACAAGTAACATTACTCGATAGAATGACGTTGCCAATAGTCCTCCGCTCAGAAGCATTGCAGACAGAAGAAGAGCTGTTTGTGCAACAAGTAACCTTGCTCGACAGAATGACGTTGCCAATAGTCCTCCGCTCAGAAGCATTGCAGACCGAAGAAGAGCTGTTTGTGCAACAAGTAACATTGCTCGACAGAATGACGTTGCCAATAGTCCTCCGCTCAGAAGCATTGCAGACAGAAGAAGAGCTGTTTGTGCAACAAGTAACATTGCACGACAGAATGACGTTGCCAATAGTCCTCCGCTCAGAAGCATTGCAGACAGAAGAAGAGCTGTTTGTGCAACAATTAACATTGCTCGACTTAATGACGTTGCCAATAGTCCTCCGCTCAGAAGCATTGCAGACAGAAGAAGAGCTGTTTGTGCAACAAATAACATTACTCGATAGAATGACGTTGCCAATAGTCCTCCACTCAGTAGCATTGCAGACAGAAGAAGAGCTGTTTGTGCAACAAGTAACATTGCTCGACAGAATGACGTTGCCAATAGCCCTCCGCTCAGAAGCATTGCAGACAGAAGAAGAGCTGTTTGTGCAACAAGTAACATTGCTCGACAGAATGACGTTACCAATAGTCCTCCGCTCAGAAGCATTGCAGACAGAAGAAGAGCTGTTTGTGCAACAAGTAACATTGCTCGACAGAATGACGTTGCCAATAGTCCTCCGCTCAGAAGCATTGCAGACAGAAGAAGATCTGTTTGTGCAACAAGTAACATTGCTCGACAGAATGACGTTACCAATAGTCCTCCGCTCAGAAGCATTGCAGACAGAAGAAGAGCTGTTTGTGCAACAAGTAACAGTGCTCGACAGAATGACGTTGCCAATAGTCCTCCGCTCAGAAGCATTGCAGACAGAAGAAGATCTGTTTGTGCAACAAGTAACATTGCTCGACAGAATGACGTTGCCAATAGTCCTTCGCTCAGAAGCATTGCAGACAGAAGAAAATCTGTTTGTGCAACAAGTAACATTGCTCGACAGAATGACGTTGCCAATAGTCCTCAGCTCAGAAGCATTGCAGACAGAAGAAGAGCTGTTTGTGCAACAAGTAACATTACTCGATAGAATGACGTTGCCAATAGTCCTCCGCTCAGAAGCATTGCAGACAGAAGAAGAGCTGTTTGTGCAACAAGTAACAATGCTCGACAGAATGACGTTGCCAATAGTCCTCCGTTCAGAAGCATTGCAGACAGAAGAAGAGCTGTTTGTGCAACAAGTAACAGTGCTCGACAGAATGACGTTGCCAATAGTCCTCCGCTCAGAAGCATTGCAGACAGAAGAAGAGCTGTTTGTGCAACAAGTAACATAGCTCGACAGAATGGCGTTGCCAATAGTCCTCCGCTCAGAAGCATTGCAGACAGAAGAAGATCTGTTTGTGCAACAAGTAAAATTGCTCGACAGAATGACGTTGCCAATAGTCCTCCGCTCAGAAGCATTGCAGACAGAAGAAGATCTGTTTGTGCAACAAGTAACATTGCTCGACAGAATGACGTTGCCAATAGTCCTCCGCTCAGAAGCATTGCAGACAGAAGAAGAGCTGTTTGTGCAACAAGTAACATTACTCGATAGAATGACGTTGCCAATAGTCCTCCGCTCAGAAGCATTGCAGACAGAAGAAGAGCTGTTTGTGCAACAAGTAACATTGCTCGACAGAATGACGTTACCAATAGTCCTCCGCTCAGAAGCATTGCAGACAGAAGAAGAGCTGTTTGTGCAACAAGTAACATTACTCGATAGAATGACGTTGCCAACCGCCATCCGCTCAGAAGCATTGCAGACAGAAGAAGAGCTGTTTGTGCAACAAGTAACATTACTCGATAGAATGACGTTGCCAATAGTCCTCCGCTCAGAAAGATTGCAGACAGAAGAAGAGCTGTTTGTGCAACAAGTAACATTGCTCGACAGAATGACGTTACCAATAGTCCTCCGCTCAGAAGCATTGCAGACAGAAGAAGAGCTGTTTGTGCAACAAGTAACATTACTCGATAGAATGACGTTGCCAACCGCCATCCGCTAAGAAGCATTGCAGACAGAAGAAGAGCTGTTTGTGCAACAAGTAACATTACTCGACAGAATGACGTTGCCAATAGTCCTCCGCTCAGAAGCATTGCAGACAGAAGAAGAGCTGTTTGTGCAACAAGTAACATTACTCGATAGAATGATGTTGCCAATAGTCCTCCGCTCAGAAGCATTGCAGACAGAAGAAGAGCTGTTTGTGCAACAAGTAACATTACTCGATAGAATGACGTTGCCAATAGTCCTCCGCTCAGAAGCATTGCAGACAGAAGAAGAGCTGTTTGTGCAACAATTAACATTGCTCGACAGAATGACGTTGCCAATAGTCCTCCGCTCAGAAGCATTGCAGACAGAAGAAGAGCTGTTTGTGCAACAAGTAACATTGCTCGACAGAATGACGTTGCCAATAGTCCTCCGCTCAGAAGCATTGCAGACAGAAGAAGAGCTGTTTGTGCAACAAGTAACATTGCTCAACAGAATGACGTTGCCAATAGTCCTCCGCTCAGAAGCATTGCAGACAGAAGAAGAGCTGTTTGTGCAATAAGTAACATTGCTCGACAGAATGACGTTGCCAATAGTCCTCCGCTCAGAAGCATTGCAGACAGAAGAAGAGCTGTTTGTGCAACAAGTAACATTACTCGATAGAATGACGTTGCCAATAGTCCTCCGCTCAGAAGCATTGCAGACAGAAGAAGAGCTGTTTGTGCAACAAGTAACATTGCTCAACAGAATGACGTTGCCAATAGTCCTCCGCTCAGAAGCATTGCAGACAGAAGAAGAGCTGTTTGTGCAACAAGTAACATTGCTCAACAGAATGACGTTGCCAATAGTCCTCCGCTCAGAAGCATTGCAGACAGAAGAAGAGCTGTTTGTGCAACAAGTAACATTACTCGATAGAATGACGTTGCCAATAGTCCTCCGCTCAGAAGCATTGCAGACAGAAGAAGAGCTGTTTGTGCAACAAGTAACATTGCTCGACAGAATGACGTTGCCAATAGTCCTCCGCTCAGAAGCATTGCAGACCGAAGAAGAGCTGTTTGTGCAACAAGTAACATTGCTCGACAGAATGACGTTGCCAATAGTCCTCCGCTCAGAAGCATTGCAGACAGAAGAAGAGCTGTTTGTGCAACAAGTAACATTGCTCGACAGAATGACGTTGCCAATAGTCCTCCGCTCAGAAGCATTGCAGACAGAAGAAGAGCTGTTTGTGCAACAAGTAACATTGCTCAACAGAATGACGTTGCCAATAGTCCTCCGCTCAGAAGCATTGCAGACAGAAGAAGAGCTGTTTGTGCAACAAGTAACATTGCTCGACAGAATGACGTTGCCAATAGTCCTCCGCTCAGAAGCATTGCAGACAGAAGAAGAGCTGTTTGTGCAACAAGTAACATTACTCGATAGAATGACGTTGCCAATAGTCCTCCGCTCAGAAGCATTGCAGACAGAAGAAGAGCTGTTTGTGCAACAAGTAACATTGCTCAACAGAATGACGTTGCCAATAGTCCTCCGCTCAGAAGCATTGCAGACAGAAGAAGAGCTGTTTGTGCAACAAGTAACATTGCTCAACAGAATGACGTTGCCAATAGTCCTCCGCTCAGAAGCATTGCAGACAGAAGAAGAGCTGTTTGTGCAACAAGTAACATTACTCGATAGAATGACGTTGCCAATAGTCCTCCGCTCAGAAGCATTGCAGACAGAAGAAGAGCTGTTTGTGCAACAAGTAACATTGCTCGACAGAATGACGTTGCCAATAGTCCTCCGCTCAGAAGCATTGCAGACCGAAGAAGAGCTGTTTGTGCAACAAGTAACATTGCTCGACAGAATGACGTTGCCAATAGTCCTCCGCTCAGAAGCATTGCAGACAGAAGAAGAGCTGTTTGTGCAACAAGTAACATTGCACGACAGAATGACGTTGCCAATAGTCCTCCGCTCAGAAGCATTGCAGACAGAAGAAGAGCTGTTTGTGCAACAATTAACATTGCTCGACTTAATGACGTTGCCAATAGTCCTCCGCTCAGAAGCATTGCAGACAGAAGAAGAGCTGTTTGTGCAACAAATAACATTACTCGATAGAATGACGTTGCCAATAGTCCTCCACTCAGTAGCATTGCAGACAGAAGAAGAGCTGTTTGTGCAACAAGTAACATTGCTCGACAGAATGACGTTGCCAATAGCCCTCCGCTCAGAAGCATTGCAGACAGAAGAAGAGCTGTTTGTGCAACAAGTAACATTGCTCGACAGAATGACGTTACCAATAGTCCTCCGCTCAGAAGCATTGCAGACAGAAGAAGAGCTGTTTGTGCAACAAGTAACATTGCTCGACAGAATGACGTTGCCAATAGTCCTCCACTCAGAAGCATTGCAGACAGAAGAAGATCTGTTTGTGCAACAAGTAACATTGCTCGACAGAATGACGTTACCAATAGTCCTCCGCTCAGAAGCATTGCAGACAGAAGAAGAGCTGTTTGTGCAACAAGTAACAGTGCTCGACAGAATGACGTTGCCAATAGTCCTCCGCTCAGAAGCATTGCAGACAGAAGAAGATCTGTTTGTGCAACAAGTAACATTGCTCGACAGAATGACGTTGCCAATAGTCCTTCGCTCAGAAGCATTGCAGACAGAAGAAAATCTGTTTGTGCAACAAGTAACATTGCTCGACAGAATGACGTTGCCAATAGTCCTCAGCTCAGAAGCATTGCAGACAGAAGAAGAGCTGTTTGTGCAACAAGTAACATTACTCGATAGAATGACGTTGCCAATAGTCCTCCGCTCAGAAGCATTGCAGACAGAAGAAGAGCTGTTTGTGCAACAAGTAACAATGCTCGACAGAATGACGTTGCCAATAGTCCTCCGTTCAGAAGCATTGCAGACAGAAGAAGAGCTGTTTGTGCAACAAGTAACAGTGCTCGACAGAATGACGTTGCCAATAGTCCTCCGCTCAGAAGCATTGCAGACAGAAGAAGAGCTGTTTGTGCAACAAGTAACATAGCTCGACAGAATGGCGTTGCCAATAGTCCTCCGCTCAGAAGCATTGCAGACAGAAGAAGATCTGTTTGTGCAACAAGTAAAATTGCTCGACAGAATGACGTTGCCAATAGTCCTCCGCTCAGAAGCATTGCAGACAGAAGAAGAGCTGTTTGTGCAACAAGTAACATTACTCGATAGAATGACGTTGCCAATAGTCCTCCGCTCAGAAGCATTGCAGACAGAAGAAGAGCTGTTTGTGCAACAAGTAACATTGCTCGACAGAATGACGTTACCAATAGTCCTCCGCTCAGAAGCATTGCAGACAGAAGAAGAGCTGTTTGTGCAACAAGTAACATTACTCGATAGAATGACGTTGCCAACCGCCATCCGCTCAGAAGCATTGCAGACAGAAGAAGAGCTGTTTGTGCAACAAGTAACATTACTCGATAGAATGACGTTGCCAATAGTCCTCCGCTCAGAAAGATTGCAGACAGAAGAAGAGCTGTTTGTGCAACAAGTAACATTGCTCGACAGAATGACGTTACCAATAGTCCTCCGCTCAGAAGCATTGCAGACAGAAGAAGAGCTGTTTGTGCAACAAGTAACATTACTCGATAGAATGACGTTGCCAACCGCCATCCGCTAAGAAGCATTGCAGACAGAAGAAGAGCTGTTTGTGCAACAAGTAACATTACTCGACAGAATGACGTTGCCAATAGTCCTCCGCTCAGAAGCATTGCAGACAGAAGAAGAGCTGTTTGTGCAACAAGTAACATTACTCGATAAAATGATGTTGCCAATAGTCCTCCGCTCAGAAGCATTGCAGACAGAAGAAGAGCTGTTTGTGCAACAAGTAACATTACTCGATAGAATGACGTTGCCAATAGTCCTCCGCTCAGAAGCATTGCAGACAGAAGAAGAGCTGTTTGTGCAACAATTAACATTGCTCGACAGAATGACGTTGCCAATAGTCCTCCGCTCAGAAGCATTGCAGACAGAAGAAGAGCTGTTTGTGCAACAAGTAACATTGCTCGACAGAATGACGTTGCCAATAGTCCTCCGCTCAGAAGCATTGCAGACAGAAGAAGAGCTGTTTGTGCAACAAGTAACATTGCTCAACAGAATGACGTTGCCAATAGTCCTCCGCTCAGAAGCATTGCAGACAGAAGAAGAGCTGTTTGTGCAATAAGTAACATTGCTCGACAGAATGACGTTGCCAATAGTCCTCCGCTCAGAAGCATTGCAGACAGAAGAAGAGCTGTTTGTGCAACAAGTAACATTACTCGATAGAATGACGTTGCCAATAGTCCTCCGCTCAGAAGCATTGCAGACAGAAGAAGAGCTGTTTGTGCAACAAGTAACATTGCTCAACAGAATGACGTTGCCAATAGTCCTCCGCTCAGAAGCATTGCAGACAGAAGAAGAGCTGTTTGTGCAACAAGTAACATTGCTCAACAGAATGACGTTGCCAATAGTCCTCCGCTCAGAAGCATTGCAGACAGAAGAAGAGCTGTTTGTGCAACAAGTAACATTACTCGATAGAATGACGTTGCCAATAGTCCTCCGCTCAGAAGCATTGCAGACAGAAGAAGAGCTGTTTGTGCAACAAGTAACATTGCTCGACAGAATGACGTTGCCAATAGTCCTCCGCTCAGAAGCATTGCAGACCGAAGAAGAGCTGTTTGTGCAACAAGTAACATTGCTCGACAGAATGACGTTGCCAATAGTCCTCCGCTCAGAAGCATTGCAGACAGAAGAAGAGCTGTTTGTGCAACAAGTAACATTGCTCGACAGAATGACGTTGCCAATAGTCCTCCGCTCAGAAGCATTGCAGACAGAAGAAGAGCTGTTTGTGCAACAATTAACATTGCTCGACAGAATGACGTTGCCAATAGTCCTCCGCTCAGAAGCATTGCAGACAGAAGAAGAGCTGTTTGTGCAACAAATAACATTACTCGATAGAATGACGTTGCTAATAGTCCTCCACTCAGTAGCATTGCAGACAGAAGAAGAGCTGTTTGTGCAACAAGTAACATTGCTCGACAGAATGACGTTGCCAATAGCCCTCCGCTCAGAAGCATTGCAGACAGAAGAAGAGCTGTTTGTGCAACAAGTAACATTGCTCGACAGAATGACGTTACCAATAGTCCTCCGCTCAGAAGCATTGCAGACAGAAGAAGAGTTGTTTGTGCAACAAGTAACATTGCTCGACAGAATGACGTTGCCAATAGTCCTCCGCTCAGAAGCATTGCAGACAGAAGAAGATCTGTTTGTGCAACAAGTAACATTGCTCGACAGAATGACGTTACCAATAGTCCTCCGCTCAGAAGCATTGCAGACAGAAGAAGAGCTGTTTGTGCAACAAGTAACAGTGCTCGACAGAATGACGTTGCCAATAGTCCTCCGCTCAGAAGCATTGCAGACAGAAGAAGATCTGTTTGTGCAACAAGTAACATTGCTCGAGAGAATGACGTTGCCAATAGTCCTTCGCTCAGAAGCATTGCAGACAGAAGAAAATCTGTTTGTGCAACAAGTAACATTGCTCGACAGAATGACGTTGCCAATAGCCCTCCGCTCAGAAGCATTGCAGACAGAAGAAGAGCTGTTTGTGCAACAAGTAACATTGCTCGACAGAATGACGTTACCAATAGTCCTCCGCTCAGAAGCATTGCAGACAGAAGAAGAGCTGTTTGTGCAACAAGTAACATTGCTCGACAGAATGACGTTGCCAATAGTCCTCCGCTCAGAAGCATTGCAGACAGAAGAAGATCTGTTTGTGCAACAAGTAACATTGCTCGACAGAATGACGTTACCAATAGTCCTCCGCTCAGAAGCATTGCAGACAGAAGAAGAGCTGTTTGTGCAACAAGTAACAGTGCTCGACAGAATGACGTTGCCAATAGTCCTCCGCTCAGAAGCATTGCAGACAGAAGAAGATCTGTTTGTGCAACAAGTAACATTGCTCGACAGAATGACGTTGCCAATAGTCCTTCGCTCAGAAGCATTGCAGACAGAAGAAAATCTGTTTGTGCAACAAGTAACATTGCTCGACAGAATGACGTTGCCAATAGTCCTCAGCTCAGAAGCATTGCAGACAGAAGAAGAGCTGTTTGTGCAACAAGTAACATTACTCGATAGAATGACGTTGCCAATAGTCCTCCGCTCAGAAGCATTGCAGACAGAAGAAGAGCTGTTTGTGCAACAAGTAACAATGCTCGACAGAATGACGTTGCCAATAGTCCTCCGTTCAGAAGCATTGCAGACAGAAGAAGAGCTGTTTGTGCAACAAGTAACAGTGCTCGACAGAATGACGTTGCCAATAGTCCTCCGCTCAGAAGCATTGCAGACAGAAGAAGAGCTGTTTGTGCAACAAGTAACGTAGCTCGACAGAATGGCGTTGCCAATAGTCCTCCGCTCAGAAGCAATGCAGACAGAAGAAGATCTGTTTGTGCAACAAGTAAAATTGCTCGACAGAATGACGTTGCCAATAGTCCTCCGCTCAGAAGCATTGCAGACAGAAGAAGATCTGTTTGTGCAACAAGTAACATTGCTCGACAGAATGACGTTGCCAATAGTCCTCCGCTCAGAAGCATTGCAGACAGAAGAAGAGCTGTTTGTGCAACAAGTAACATTACTCGATAGAATGACGTTGCCAATAGTCCTCCGCTCAGGAGCATTGCAGACAGAAGAAGAGCTGTTTGTGCAACAAGTAACATTGCTCGACAGAATGACGTTACCAATAGTCCTCCGCTCAGAAGCATTGCAGACAGAAGAAGAGCTGTTTGTGCAACAAGTAACATTACTCGATAGAATGACGTTGCCAACCGCCATCCGCTCAGAAGCATTGCAGACAGAAGAAGAGCTGTTTGTGCAACAAGTAACATTACTCGATAGAATGACGTTGCCAATAGTCCTCCGCTCAGAAAGATTGCAGACAGAAGAAGAGCTGTTTGTGCAACAAGTAACATTGCTCGACAGAATGACGTTACCAATAGTCCTCCGCTCAGAAGCATTGCAGACAGAAGAAGAGCTGTTTGTGCAACAAGTAACATTACTCGATAGAATGACGTTGCCAACCGCCATCCGCTAAGAAGCATTGCAGACAGAAGAAGAGCTGTTTGTGCAACAAGTAACATTACTCGACAGAATGACGTTGCCAATAGTCCTCCGCTCAGAAGCATTGCAGACAGAAGAAGAGCTGTTTGTGCAACAAATAACATTACTCGATAGAATGACGTTGCCAATAGTCCTCCACTCAGTAGCATTGCAGACAGAAGAAGAGCTGTTTGTGCAACAAGTAACATTGCTCGACAGAATGACGTTGCCAATAGCCCTCCGCTCAGAAGCATTGCAGACAGAAGAAGAGCTGTTTGTGCAACAAGTAACATTGCTCGACAGAATGACGTTACCAATAGTCCTCCGCTCAGAAGCATTGCAGACAGAAGAAGAGCTGTTTGTGCAACAAGTAACATTGCTCGACAGAATGACGTTGCCAATAGTCCTCCGCTCAGAAGCATTGCAGACAGAAGAAGATCTGTTTGTGCAACAAGTAACATTGCTCGACAGAATGACGTTGCCAATAGTCCTTCGCTCAGAAGCATTGCAGACAGAAGAAAATCTGTTTGTGCAACAAGTAACATTGCTCGACAGAATTACGTTGCCAATAGTCCTCAGCTCAGAAGCATTGCAGACAGAAGAAGAGCTGTTTGTGCAACAAGTAACATTACTCGATAGAATGACGTTGCCAATAGTCCTCCGCTCAGAAGCATTGCAGACAGAAGAAGAGCTGTTTGTGCAACAAGTAACATTGCTCGACAGAATGACGTTACCAATAGTCCTCCGCTCAGAAGCATTGCAGACAGAAGAAGAGCTGTTTGTGCAACAAGTAACATTACTCGATAGAATGACGTTGCCAATAGTCCTCCGCTCAGAAGCATTGCAGACAGAAGAAGAGCTGTTTGTGCAACAAGTAACATTGCTCGACAGAATGACGTTACCAATAGTCCTCCGCTCAGAAGCATTGCAGACAGAAGAAGAGCTGTTTGTGCAACAAGTAACATTACTCGATAGAATGACGTTGCCAACCGCCATCCGCTCAGAAGCATTGCAGACAGAAGAAGAGCTGTTTGTGCAACAAGTAACATTACTCGATAGAATGACGTTGCCAATAGTCCTCCGCTCAGAAGGATTGCAGACAGAAGAAGAGCTGTTTGTGCAACAAGTAACATTGCTCGACAGAATGACGTTACCAATAGTCCTCCGCTCAGAAGCATTGCAGACAGAAGAAGAGCTGTTTGTGCAACAAGTAACATTACTCGATAGAATGACGTTGCCAACCGCCATCCGCTAAGAAGCATTGCAGACAGAAGAAGAGCTGTTTGTGCAACAAGTAACATTACTCGACAGAATGACGTTGCCAATAGTCCTCCGCTCAGAAGCATTGCAGACAGAAGAAGAGCTGTTTGTGCAACTAGTAACATTACTCGATAGAATGACGTTGCCAATAGTCCTCCGCTCAGAAGCATTGCAGACAGAAGAAGAGCTGTTTGTGCAACAAGTAACATTACTCGATAGAATGACGTTGCCAATAGTCCTCCGCTCAGAAGCATTGCAGACAGAAGAAGAGCTGTTTGTGCAACAAGTAACATTACTCGATAGAATGACGTTGCCAATAGTCCTCCGCTCAGAAGGATTGCAGACAGAAGAAGAGCTGTTTGTGCAACAAGTAACATTGCTCGACAGAATGACGCTACCAATAGTCCTCCGCTCAGAAGCATTGCAGACAGAAGAAGAGCTGTTTGTGCAACAAGTAACATTACTCGATAGAATGACGTTGCCAACCGCCATCCGCTAAGAAGCATTGCAGACAGAAGAAGAGCTGTTTGTGCAACAAGTAACATTACTCGACAGAATGACGTTGCCAATAGTCCTCCGCTCAGAAGCATTGCAGACAGAAGAAGAGCTGTTTGTGCAACAAGTAACATTGCTCGACAGAATGACGTTACCAATAGTCCTCCGCTCAGAAGCATTGCAGACAGAAGAAGAGCTGTTTGTGCAACAAGTAACATTGCTCGACAGAATGACGTTGCCAATAGTCCTCCGCTCAGAAGCATTGCAGACAGAAGAAGAGCTGTTTGTGCAACAAGTAACATTGCTCGACAGAATGACGTTACCAATAGTCCTCCGCTCAGAAGCATTGCAGACAGAAGAAGAGCTGTTTGTGCAACAAGTAACATTGCTCGACAGAATGACGTTACCAATAGTCCTCCGCTCAGAAGCATTGCAGACAGAAGAAGAGCTGTTTGTGCAACAAGTAACATTGCTCGACAGAATGACGTTGCCAATAGTCCTCCGCTCAGAAGCATTGCAGACAGAAGAAGAGCTGTTTGTGCAACAAGTAACATTGCTCGACAGAATGACGTTACCAATAGTCCTCCGCTCAGAAGCATTGCAGACAGAAGAAGAGCTGTTTGTGCAACAAGTAACACTGCTCGACAGAATGACGTTGCCAATAGTCCTCCGCTCAGAAGCATTGCAGACAGAAGAAGAGCTGTTTGTGCAACAAGTAACATTGCTCGACAGAATGACGTTACCAATAGTCCTCCGCTCAGAAGCATTGCAGGCAGAAGAAGAGCTGTTTGTGCAACAAGTAACATTGCTCGACAGAATGACGTTGCCAATAGTCCTCCGCTCAGAAGCATTGCAGACAGAAGAAGAGCTGTTTGTGCAACAAGTAACATTGCTCGACAGAATGACGTTACCAATAGTCCTCCGCTCAGAAGCATTGCAGACAGAAGAAGAGCTGTTTGTGCAACAAGTAACATTGCTCGACAGAATGACGTTGCCAATAGTCCTTCGCTCAGAAGCATTGCAGACAGAAGAAAATCTGTTTGTGCAACAAGTAACATTGCTCGACAGAATGACGTTGCCAATAGTCCTCAGCTCAGAAGCATTGCAGACAGAAGAAGAGCTGTTTGTGCAACAAGTAACATTACTCGATAGAATGACGTTGCCAATAGTCCTCCGCTCAGAAGCATTGCAGACAGAAGAAGAGCTGTTTGTGCAACAAGTAACATTGCTCGACAGAATGACGTTACCAATAGTCCTCCGCTCAGAAGCATTGCAGACAGAAGAAGAGCTGTTTGTGCAACAAGTAACATTACTCGATAGAATGACGTTGCCAATAGTCCTCCGCTCAGAAGCATTGCAGACAGAAGAAGAGCTGTTTGTGCAACAAGTAACATTGCTCGACAGAATGACGTTACCAATAGTCCTCCGCTCAGAAGCATTGCAGACAGAAGAAGAGCTGTTTGTGCAACAAGTAACATTACTCGATAGAATGACGTTGCCAACCGCCATCCGCTCAGAAGCATTGCAGACAGAAGAAGAGCTGTTTGTGCAACAAGTAACATTACTCGATAGAATGACGTTGCCAATAGTCCTCCGCTCAGAAGGATTGCAGACAGAAGAAGAGCTGTTTGTGCAACAAGTAACATTGCTCGACAGAATGACGTTACCAATAGTCCTCCGCTCAGAAGCATTGCAGACAGAAGAAGAGCTGTTTGTGCAACAAGTAACATTACTCGATAGAATGACGTTGCCAACCGCCATCCGCTAAGAAGCATTGCAGACAGAAGAAGAGCTGTTTGTGCAACAAGTAACATTACTCGACAGAATGACGTTGCCAATAGTCCTCCGCTCAGAAGCATTGCAGACAGAAGAAGAGCTGTTTGTGCAACTAGTAACATTACTCGATAGAATGACGTTGCCAATAGTCCTCCGCTCAGAAGCATTGCAGACAGAAGAAGAGCTGTTTGTGCAACAAGTAACATTACTCGATAGAATGACGTTGCCAATAGTCCTCCGCTCAGAAGCATTGCAGACAGAAGAAGAGCTGTTTGTGCAACAAGTAACATTACTCGATAGAATGACGTTGCCAATAGTCCTCCGCTCAGAAGGATTGCAGACAGAAGAAGAGCTGTTTGTGCAACAAGTAACATTGCTCGACAGAATGACGCTACCAATAGTCCTCCGCTCAGAAGCATTGCAGACAGAAGAAGAGCTGTTTGTGCAACAAGTAACATTACTCGATAGAATGACGTTGCCAACCGCCATCCGCTAAGAAGCATTGCAGACAGAAGAAGAGCTGTTTGTGCAACAAGTAACATTACTCGACAGAATGACGTTGCCAATAGTCCTCCGCTCAGAAGCATTGCAGACAGAAGAAGAGCTGTTTGTGCAACAAGTAACATTGCTCGACAGAATGACGTTACCAATAGTCCTCCGCTCAGAAGCATTGCAGACAGAAGAAGAGCTGTTTGTGCAACAAGTAACATTGCTCGACAGAATGACGTTGCCAATAGTCCTCCGCTCAGAAGCATTGCAGACAGAAGAAGAGCTGTTTGTGCAACAAGTAACATTGCTCGACAGAATGACGTTACCAATAGTCCTCCGCTCAGAAGCATTGCAGACAGAAGAAGAGCTGTTTGTGCAACAAGTAACATTGCTCGACAGAATGACGTTACCAATAGTCCTCCGCTCAGAAGCATTGCAGACAGAAGAAGAGCTGTTTGTGCAACAAGTAACATTGCTCGACAGAATGACGTTGCCAATAGTCCTCCGCTCAGAAGCATTGCAGACAGAAGAAGAGCTGTTTGTGCAACAAGTAACATTGCTCGACAGAATGACGTTACCAATAGTCCTCCGCTCAGAAGCATTGCAGACAGAAGAAGAGCTGTTTGTGCAACAAGTAACACTGCTCGACAGAATGACGTTGCCAATAGTCCTCCGCTCAGAAGCATTGCAGACAGAAGAAGAGCTGTTTGTGCAACAAGTAACATTGCTCGACAGAATGACGTTACCAATAGTCCTCCGCTCAGAAGCATTGCAGGCAGAAGAAGAGCTGTTTGTGCAACAAGTAACATTGCTCGACAGAATGACGTTGCCAATAGTCCTCCGCTCAGAAGCATTGCAGACAGAAGAAGAGCTGTTTGTGCAACAAGTAACATTGCTCGACAGAATGACGTTACCAATAGTCCTCCGCTCAGAAGCATTGCAGACAGAAGAAGAGCTGTTTGTGCAACAAGTAACATTGCTCGACAGAATGACGTTACCAATAGTCCTCAGCTCAGAAGCATTGCAAACAGAAGAAGAGCTGTTTGTGCAACAAGAAACATTGCTCGACAGAATGACGTTACCAATAGTCCTCCGCTCAGAAGCATTGCAGACAGAAGAAGAGCTGTTTGTGCAACAAGTAACATTGCTCGACAGAATGACGTTGCCAATAGTCCTCCACTCAGTAGCATTGCAGACAGAAGAAGAGCTGTTTGTGCAACAAGTAACATTACTCGATAGAATGACGTTGCCAATAGTCCTCCGCTCAGAAGCATTGCAGACAGAAGAAGAGCTGTTTGTGCAACAAGTAACATTGCTCGACAGAATGACGTTGCCAATAGCCCTCCGCTCAGAAGCATTGCAGACAGAAGAAGAGCTGTTTGTGCAACAAGTAACATTGCTCGACAGAATGACGTTACCAATAGTCCTCCGCTCAGAAGCATTGCAGACAGAAGAAGAGCTGTTTGTGCAACAAGTAACATTGCTCGACAGAATGACGTTGCCAATAGTCCTCCGCTCAGAAGCATTGCAGATAGAAGAAGATCTGTTTGTGCAACAAGTAACATTGCTCGACAGAATGACGTTGCCAATAGTCCTCCGCTCAGAAGCATTGCAGACAGAAGAAAATCTGTTTGTGCAACAAGTAACATTGCTCGACAGAATGACGTTGCCAATAGTCCTCAGCTCAGAAGCATTGCAGACAGAAGAAGAGCTGTTTGTGCAACAAGTAACATTACTCGATAGAATGACGTTGCCAATAGTCCTCCGCTCAGAAGCATTGCAGACAGAAGAAGAGCTGTTTGTGCAACAAGTAACATTGCTCGACAGAATGACGTTACCAATAGTCCTCCGCTCAGAAGCATTGCAGACAGAAGAAGAGCTGTTTGTGCAACAAGTAACATTACTCGATAGAATGACGTTGCCAATAGTCCTCCGCTCAGAAGCATTGCAGACAGAAGAAGATCTGTTTGTGCAACAAGTAACATTGCTCGACAGAATGACGTTGCCAATAGTCCTCCGCTCAGAAGCATTGCAGACAGAAGAAGAGCTGTTTGTGCAACAAGTAACATTACTCGATAGAATGACGTTGCCAATAGTCCTCCGCTCAGAAGCATTGCAGACAGAAGAAGAGCTGTTTGTGCAACAAGTAACATTGCTCGACAGAATGACGTTACCAATAGTCCTCCGCTCAGAAGCATTGCAGACAGAAGAAGAGCTGTTTGTGCAACAAGTAACACTACTCGATAGAATGACGTTGCCAACCGCCATCCGCTCAGAATCATTGCAGACAGAAGAAGAGCTGTTTGTGCAACAAGTAACATTACTCGATAGAATGACGTTGCCAATAGTCCTCCGCTCAGAAGGATTGCAGACAGAAGAAGAGCTGTTTGTGCAACAAGTAACATTGCTCGACAGAATGACATTACCAATAGTCCTCCGCTCAGAAGCATTGCAGACAGAAGAAGAGCTGTTTGTGCAACAAGTAACATTACTCGACAGAATGACGTTGCCAACCGCCATCCGCTAAGAAGCAATGCAGACAGAAGAAGAGCTGTTTGTGCAACTAGTAACATTACTCGATAGAATGACGTTGCCAATAGTCCTTCGCTCAGAAGCATTGCAGACAGAAGAAGAGCTGTTTGTGCAACAAGTAACATTACTCGATAGAATGACGTTGCCAATAGTCCTCCGCTCAGAAGCATTGCAGACAGAAGAAGAGCTGTTTGTGCAACAATTAACATTGCTCGACAGAATGACGTTGCCAATAGTCCTCGGCTCAGAAGCATTGCAGACAGAAGAAGAGCTGTTTGTGCAACAAGTAACATTGCTCGACAGAATGACGTTGCCAATAGTCCTCCGCTCAGAAGCATTGCAGACAGAAGAAGAGCTGTTTGTGCAACAATTAACATTGCTCGACAGAATGACGTTGCCAATAGTCCCCCGCTCAGAAGCATTGCAGACAGAAGAAGAGCTTTTTGTGCAACAAGTAACATTACTCGATAGAATGACGTTGCCAATAGTCCTCCGCTCAGAAGCATTGCAGACAGAAGAAGAGCTGTTTGTGCAACAAGTAACATTGCTCGACAGAATGACGTTACCAATAGTCCTCCGCTCAGAAGCATTGCAGACAGAAGAAGAGCTGTTTGTGCAACAAGTAACATTACTCGATAGAATGACGTTGCCAATAGTCCTCCGCTCAGAAGCATTGCAGACAGAAGAAGAGCTGTTTGTGCAACAAGTAACATTGCTCGACAGAATGACGTTGCCAATAGTCCTCCGCTCAGAAGCATTGCAGACAGAAGAAGAGCTGTTTGTGCAACAATTAACATTGCTCGACAGAATGACGTTGCCAATAGTCCTCCGCTCAGAAGCATTGCAGACAGAAGAAGAGCTGTTTGTGCAACAATTAACATTACTCGATAGAATGACGTTGCCAATAGTCCTCCGCTCAGAAGCATTGCAGACAGAAGAAGAGCTGTTTGTGCAACAAGTAACATTGCTCGACAGAATGACGTTACCAATAGTCCTCCGCTCAGAAGCATTGCAGACAGAAGAAGAGCTGTTTGTGCAACAAGTAACATTGCTCGACAGAATGACGTTGCCAATAGTCCTCCGCTCAGAAGCATTGCAGACAGAAGAAGAGCTGTTTGTGCAACAAGTAACATTGCTCGACAGAATGACGTTACCAATAGTCCTCCGCTCAGAAGCATTGCAGACAGAAGAAGAGCTGTTTGTGCAACAAGTAACATTGCTCGACAGAATGACGTTGCCAATAGTCCTCCGCTCAGAAGCATTGCAGACAGAAGAAGAGCTGTTTGTGCAACAAGTAACATTGCTCGACAGAATGACGTTACCAATAGTCCTCCGCTCAGAAGCATTGCAGACAGAAGAAGAGCTGTTTGTGCAACAATTAACATTGCTCGACAGAATGACGTTGCCAATAGTCCTCCGCTCAGAAGCATTGCAGACAGAAGAAGAGCTGTTTGTGCAACAAGTAACATTGCTCGACAGAATGACGTTACCAATAGTCCTCAGCTCAGAAGCATTGCAGACAGAAGAAGAGCTGTTTGTGCAACAAGAAACATTGCTCGACAGAATGACGTTGCCAATAGTCCTCCGCTCAGAAGCATTGCAGACAGAAGAAGAGCTGTTTGTGCAACAAGTAACATTGCTCGACAGAATGACGTTGCCAATAGTCCTCCACTCAGTAGCATTGCAGACAGAAGAAGAGCTGTTTGTGCAACAAGTAACATTACTCGATAGAATGACGTTGCCAATAGTCCTCCGCTCAGAAGCATTGCAGACAGAAGAAGAGCTGTTTGTGCAACAAGTAACATTGCTCGACAGAATGACGTTGCCAATAGCCCTCCGCTCAGAAGCATTGCAGACAGAAGAAGAGCTGTTTGTGCAACAAGTAACATTGCTCGACAGAATGACGTTACCAATAGTCCTCCGCTCAGAAGCATTGCAGACAGAAGAAGAGCTGTTTGTTCAACAAGTAACATTGCTCGACAGAATGACGTTGCCAATAGTCCTCCGCTCAGAAGCATTGCAGATAGAAGAAGATCTGTTTGTGCAACAAGTAACATTGCTCGACAGAATGACGTTGCCAATAGTCCTCCGCTCAGAAGCATTGCAGACAGAAGAAAATCTGTTTGTGCAACAAGTAACATTGCTCGACAGAATGACGTTGCCAATAGTCCTCAGCTCAGAAGCATTGCAGACAGAAGAAGAGCTGTTTGTGCAACAAGTAACTTTACTCGATAGAATGACGTTGCCAATAGTCCTCCGCTCAGAAGCATTGCAGACAGAAGAAGAGCTGTTTGTGCAACAAGTAACATTGCTCGACAGAATGACGTTACCAATAGTCCTCCGCTCAGAAGCATTGCAGACAGAAGAAGAGCTGTTTGTGCAACAAGTAACATTACTCGATAGAATGACGTTGCCAATAGTCCTCCGCTCAGAAGCATTGCAGACAGAAGAAGATCTGTTTGTGCAACAAGTAACATTGCTCGACAGAATGACGTTGCCAATAGTCCTCCGCTCAGAAGCATTGCAGACAGAAGAAGAGCTGTTTGTGCAACAAGTAACATTACTCGATAGAATGACGTTGCCAATAGTCCTCCGCTCAGAAGCATTGCAGACAGAAGAAGAGCTGTTTGTGCAACAAGTAACATTGCTCGACAGAATGACGTTACCAATAGTCCTCCGCTCAGAAGCATTGCAGACAGAAGAAGAGCTGTTTGTGCAACAAGTAACACTACTCGATAGAATGACGTTGCCAACCGCCATCCGCTCAGAATCATTGCAGACAGAAGAAGAGCTGTTTGTGCAACAAGTAACATTACTCGATAGAATGACGTTGCCAATAGTCCTCCGCTCAGAAGGATTGCAGACAGAAGAAGAGCTGTTTGTGCAACAAGTAACATTGCTCGACAGAATGACATTACCAATAGTCCTCCGCTCAGAAGCATTGCAGACAGAAGAAGAGCTGTTTGTGCAACAAGTAACATTACTCGATAGAATGACGTTGCCAACCGCCATCCGCTAAGAAGCATTGCAGACAGAAGAAGAGCTGTTTGTGCAACAAGTAACATTACTCGACAGAATGACGTTGCCAATAGTCCTCCGCTTGAAGCATTGCAGACAGAAGAAGAGCTGTTTGTGCAACTAGTAACATTACTCGATAGAATGACGTTGCCAATAGTCCTTCGCTCAGAAGCATTGCAGACAGAAGAAGAGCTGTTTGTGCAACAAGTAACATTACTCGATAGAATGACGTTGCCAATAGTCCTCCGCTCAGAAGCATTGCAGACAGAAGAAGAGCTGTTTGTGCAACAATTAACATTGCTCGACAGAATGACGTTGCCAATAGTCCTCGGCTCAGAAGCATTGCAGACAGAAGAAGAGCTGTTTGTGCAACAAGTAACATTGCTCGACAGAATGACGTTGCCAATAGTCCTCCGCTCAGAAGCATTGCAGACAGAAGAAGAGCTGTTTGTGCAACAATTAACATTGCTCGACAGAATGACGTTGCCAATAGTCCCCCGCTCAGAAGCATTGCAGACAGAAGAAGAGCTTTTTGTGCAACAAGTAACATTACTCGATAGAATGACGTTGCCAATAGTCCTCCGCTCAGAAGCATTGCAGACAGAAGAAGAGCTGTTTGTGCAACAAGTAACATTGCTCGACAGAATGACGTTACCAATAGTCCTCCGCTCAGAAGCATTGCAGACAGAAGAAGAGCTGTTTGTGCAACAAGTAACATTACTCGATAGAATGACGTTGCCAATAGTCCTCCGCTCAGAAGCATTGCAGACAGAAGAAGAGCTGTTTGTGCAACAAGTAACATTGCTCGACAGAATGACGTTGCCAATAGTCCTCCGCTCAGAAGCATTGCAGACAGAAGAAGAGCTGTTTGTGCAACAATTAACATTGCTCGACAGAATGACGTTGCCAATAGTCCTCCGCTCAGAAGCATTGCAGACAGAAGAAGAGCTGTTTGTGCAACAATTAACATTACTCGATAGAATGACGTTGCCAATAGTCCTCCGCTCAGAAGCATTGCAGACAGAAGAAGAGCTGTTTGTGCAACAAGTAACATTGCTCGACAGAATGACGTTACCAATAGTCCTCCGCTCAGAAGCATTGCAGACAGAAGAAGAGCTGTTTGTGCAACAAGTAACATTGCTCGACAGAATGACGTTGCCAATAGTCCTCCGCTCAGAAGCATTGCAGACAGAAGAAGAGCTGTTTGTGCAACAAGTAACATTACTCGATAGAATGACGTTGCCAATAGTCCTCCGCTCAGAAGCATTGCAGACAGAAGAAGAGCTGTTTGTGCAACAAGTAACATTACTCGATAGAATGACGTTGCCAATAGTCCTCCGCTCAGAAGCATTGCAGACAGAAGAAGAGCTGTTTGTGCAACAAGTAACATTGCTCGACAGAATGACGTTACCAATAGTCCTCCGCTCAGAAGCATTGCAGACAGAAGAAGAGCTGTTTGTGCAACAAGTAACATTGCTCGACAGAATGACGTTGCCAATAGTCCTCCGCTCAGAAGCATTGCAGACAGAAGAAGAGCTGTTTGTGCAACAAGTAACATTGCTCGACAGAATGACGTTACCAATAGTCCTCCGCTCAGAAGCATTGCAGACAGAAGAAGAGCTGTTTGTGCAACAAGTAACATTGCTCGACAGAATGACGTTACCAATAGTCCTCCGCTCAGAAGCATTGCAGACAGAAGAAGAGCTGTTTGTGCAACAAGTAACATTGCTCGACAGAATGACGTTGCCAATAGTCCTCCGCTCAGAAGCATTGCAGACAGAAGAAGAGCTGTTTGTGCAACAAGTAACATTGCTCGACAGAATGACGTTACCAATAGTCCTCCGCTCAGAAGCATTGCAGACAGAAGAAGAGCTGTTTGTGCAACAAGTAACATTACTCGATTGAATGACGTTGCCAATAGTCCTCCGCTCAGAAACATTGCAGACAGAAGAAGAGCTGTTTGTGCAACAAGTAACAATGCTCGACAGAATGACGTTGCCAATATTCCTCCGCTCAGAAGCATTGCAGACAGAAGAAGAGCTGTTTGTGCAACAATTAACATTGCACGACAGAATGACGTTGCCAATAGTCCTCCGCTCAGAAGCATTGCAGACAGAAGAAGAGCTGTTTGTGCAACAAGTAACATTACTCGATAGAATGACGTTGCCAATAGTCCTCCGCTCAGAAGCATTGCAGACAGAAGAAGAGCTGTTTGTGCAACAAGTAACATTGCTCGACAGAATGACGTTACCAATAGTCCTCCGCTCAGAGGCATTGCAGACAGAAGAAGAGCTGCTTGTGCAACAAGTAACATTGCTCGACAGAATGACGTTGCCAATAGTCCTCCGCTCAGAAGCATTCCAGACAGAAGAAGAGCTGTTTGTGCAACAAGTAACATTACTCGATAGAATGACGTTGCCAATAGTCCTCCGCTCAGAAGCATTGCAGACAGAAGAAGAGCTGTTTGTGCAACAAATAACATTGCTCGATAGAATGACGTTGCCAATAGTGCTCCGCTCAGTAGCATTGCAGACAGAAGAAGAGATGTTTGTGCAACAATTAACATTGCTCGACAGAATGACGTTGCCAATAGTCCTCCGCTCAGAAGCATTGCAGACAGAAGAAGAGCTGTTTGTGCAACAAGTAACATTGCTCGACAGAATGACGTTGCCAATAGTCCTCCGCTCAGAAGCATTGCAGACAGAAGAAGAGCTGTTTGTGCAACAAGTAACATTGCTCGACAGAATGACGTTACCAATAGTCCTCCGCTCAGAAGCATTGCAGACAGAAGAAGAGCTGTTTGTGCAACAAGTAACATTGCTCGACAGAATGACGTTGCCAATAGTCCTCCGCTCAGAAGCATTGCAGACAGAAGAAGAGCTGTTTGTGCAACAAGTAACATTGCTCGACAGAATGACGTTGCCAATAGTCCTCCGCTCAGAAGCATTGCAGACAGAAGAAGAGCTGTTTGTGCAACAAGTAACATTGCTCGATAGAATGACGTTGCCAATAGTCCTCCGCTCAGAAGCATTGCAGACAGAAGAAGAGCTGTTTGTGCAACAAGTAACATTGCTCGACAGAATGACGTTACCAATAGTCCTCCGCTCAGAAGCATTGCAGACAGAAGGAGTTCTGTTTGTGCAACAAGTAACATTACTCGATAGAATGACGTTGCCAATAGTCCTCCGCTCAGAAGCATTGCAGACAGAAGAAGAGCTGTTTGTGCAACAAGTAACAGTTCTCGACAGAATGACGTTGCCAATAGTCCTCCACTCAGTAGCATTGCAGACAGAAGAAGAGCTGTTTGTGCAACAAGTAACATTACTCGATAGAATGACGTTGCCAATAGTCCTCCGCTCAGAAGCATTGCAGACAGAAGAAGAGCTGTTTGTGCAACAAGTAACATTGCTCGACAGAATGACGTTGCCAATAGTCCTCCGCTCAGAAGCATTGCAGACAGAAGAAGAGCTGTTTGTGCAACAAGTAACATTGCTCGACAGAATGACGTTGCCAATAGTCCTCCGCTCAGAAGCATTGCAGACAGAAGAAAATCTGTTTGTGCAAAAGTAACATTGCTCGACAGAATGACGTTGCCAATAGTCCTCAGCTCAGAAGCATTAAAGACAGAAGAAGAGCTGTTTGTGCAACAAGTAACATTACTCGATAGAATGACGTTGCCAATAGTCCTCCGCTCAGAAGCATTGCAGACAGAAGAAGAGCTGTTTGTGCAACAAGTAACATTGCTCGACAGAATGACGTTACCAATAGTCCTCCGCTCAGAAGCATTGCAGACAGACGAAGAGCTGTTTGTGCAACAAGTAACATTACTCGATAGAATGACGTTGCCAACCGCCATCCGCTCAGAAGCATTGCAGACAGAAGAAGAGCTGTTTGTGCAACAAGTAACATTACTCGATAGAATGATGTTGCCAATAGTCCTCCGCTCAGAAGCATTGCAGACAGAAGAAAATCTGTTTGTGCAACAAGTAACATTGCTCGACAGAATGACGTTACCAATAGTCCTCCGCTCAGAAGCATTGCAGACAGAAGAAGAGCTGTTTGTGCAACAAGTAACATTACTCGATAGAATGACGTTGCCAACCGCCATCCGCTCAGAAGCATTGCAGACAGAAGAAGAGCTGTTTGTGCAACAAGTAACATTACTCGATAGAATGACGTTGCCAATAGTACTCCGCTCAGAAGCATTGCAGACAGAAGAAGAGCTGTTTGTGCAACAAGTAACATTACTCGATAGAATGACGTTGCCAATAGTCCTCCGCTCAGAAGCATTGCAGACAGAAGAAGAGCTGTTTGTGCAACAAGTAACATTACTCGATAGAATGACGTTGCCAATAGTCCTCCGCTCAGAAGCATTGCAGACAGAAGAAGAGCTGTTTGTGCAACAAGTAACATTGCTCGACAGAATGACGTTGCCAATAGTCCTCCGCTCAGAAGCATTGCAGACAGAAGAAGAGCTGTTTGTGCAACAAGTAACATTGCTCGATAGAATGACGTTGCCAATAGTCCTCCGCTCAGAAGCATTGCAGACAGAAGAAGAGCTGTTTGTGCAACAAGTAACATTACTCGATAGAATGACGTTGCCAATAGTCCTCCGCTCAGAAGCATTGCAGACAGAAGAAGAGCTGTTTGTGCAACAATTAACATTGCTCGACAGAATGACGTTGCCAATAGTCCTCCGCTCAGAAGCATTGCAGGCAGAAGAAGAGCTGTTTGTGCAACAAGTAACATTGCTCGACAGAATGACGTTGCCAATAGTCCTCCGCTCAGAAGCATTGCAGACAGAAGAAGAGCTGTTTGTGCAACAAGTAACATTGCTCGACAGAATGACGTTACCAATAGTCCTCCGCTCAGAAGCATTGCAGACAGAAGAAGAGCTGTTTGTGCAACAAGTAACATTGCTCGACAGAATGACGTTGCCAATAGTCCTCCGCTCAGAAGCATTGCAGACAGAAGAAGAGCTGTTTGTGCAACAAGTAACATTGCTCGACAGAATGACGTTGCCAATAGTCCTCCGCTCAGTAGCATTGCAGACAGAAGAAGATCTGTTTGTGCAACAAGTAACATTGCTCGACAGAACGACGTTGCCAATAGTCCTCCGCTCAGAAGCATTGCAGACAGAAGAAGATCTGTTTGTGCAACAAGTAACATTGCTCGACAGAATGACGTTGCCAATAGTCCTCCGCTCAGAAGCATTGCAGACAGAAGAAGATCTGTTTGTGCAACAAGTAACATTGCTCGACAGAATGACGTTGCAAATAGTCCTCCGCTCAGAAGCATTGCAGACAGAAGAAGAGCTGTTTGTGCAACAAGTAACATTACTCGATAGAATGACGTTGCCAATAGTCCTCCGCTCAGAAGCATTGCAGACAGAAGAAGAGCTGTTTGTGCAACAAGTAACATTGCTCGACAGAATGACGTTACCAATAGTCCTCCGCTCAGAAGCATTGCAGACAGAAGGAGAGCTGTTTGTGCAACAAGTAACATTACTCGATAGAATGACGATGCCAATAGTCCTCCGCTCAGAAGCATTGCAGACAGAAGAAGAGCTGTTTGTGCAACAAGTAACATTGCTCGACAGAATGACGTTGCCAATAGTCCTCCGCTCAGAAGCATTGCAGACAGAAGAAGAGCTGTTTGTGCAACAAGTAACATTACTCGATAGAATGACGTTGCCAACCGCCATCCGCTCAGAAGCATTGCAGACAGAAGAAGAGCTGTTTGTGCAACAAGTAACATTACTCGATAGAATGACGTTGCCAATAGTCCTCCGCTCAGAAGCATTGCAGACAGAAGAAGAGCTGTTTGTGCAACAAATAACATTGCTCGACAGAATGACGTTGCCAATAGTCCTCCGCTCAGAAGCATTGCAGACAGAAGAAGAGCTGTTTGTGCAACAAGTAACATTACTCGATAGAATGACGTTGCCAATAGTCCTCCGCTCAGAAGCATTGCAGACAGAAGAAGAGCTGTTTGTGCAACAAGTATCATTACTCGATAGAATGACGTTGCCAATAGTCCTCCGCTCAGAAGCATTGCAGACAGAAGAAGAGCTGTTTGTGCAACAATTAACATTGCTCGACAGAATGTCGTTGCCAATAGTCCTCCGCTCAGAAGCATTGCAGACAGAAGAAGAGCTGTTTTTGCAACAAGTAACATTGCTCGACAGAATAACGTTGCCAATAGTCCTCCGCTCAGAAGCATTGCAGACAGAAGAAGAGCTGTTTGTGCAACAAGTAACATTGCTCGACAGAATGACGTTACCAATAGTCTTCCGCTCAGAAGCATTGCAGACAGAAGAAGAGCTGTTTGTGCAACAAGTAACATTGCTCGACAGAATGACGTTGCCAATAGTCCTCCGCTCAGAAGCATTGCAGACAGAAGAAGAGCTGTTTGTGCAACAAGTAACATTGCTCGACAGAATGACGTTGCCAACCGCCATCCGCTCAGAAGCATTGCAGACAGAAGAAGAGCTGTTTGTGCAACAAGTAACATTACTCGATAGAATGACGTTGCCAATAGTCCTCCGCTCAGAAGCATTGCAGACAGAAGAAGAGCTGTTTGTGCAACAAGTAACATTACTCGATAGAATGACGTTGCCAATAGTCCTCCGCTCAGAAGCATTGCAGACAGAAGAAGAGCTGTTTGTGCAACAAGTAACATTACTCGATAGAATGACGTTGCCAATAGTCCTCCGCTCAGAAGCATTGCAGGCAGAAGAAGAGCTGTTTGTGCAACAATTAACATTGCTCGACAGAATGACGTTGCAAATAGTCCTCCGCTCAGAAGCATTGCAGACAGAAGAAGAGCTGTTTGTGCAACAAGTAACATTACTCGATAGAATGACGTTGCCAATAGTCCTCCGCTCAGTAGCATTGCAGACAGAAGAAGAGTTGTTTGTGCAACAATTAACATTACTCGGTAGAATGACGTTGCCAATAGTCCTCCGCTCAGAAGCATTGCAGACAGAAGAAGAGCTGTTTGTGCAGCAAGTAACATTACTCGATAGAATGACGTTGCCAATAGTCCTCCGCTCAGAAGCATTGCAGACAGAGGAAGAGCTGTTTGTGCAACAAGTAACATTACTCGATAGAATGACGTTGCCAATAGTCCTCCGCTCAGAAGCATTGCAGACAGAGGAAGAGCTGTTTGTGCAACAAGTAACATTACTCGATAGAATGACGTTGCCAATAGTCCTCCGCTCAGAAGCATTGCAGACAGAAGAAGAGCTGTTTGTGCAACAAGTAACATTACTCGATAGAATGACGTTGCCAATAGTCCTCCGCTCAGAAGCATTGCAGACAGAGGAAGAGCTGTTTGTGCAACAAGTAACATTACTCGATAGAATGACGTTGCCAATAGTCCTCCGCTCAGAAGCATTGCAGACAGAGGAAGAGCTGTTTGTGCAACAAGTAACATTACTCGATAGAATGACGTTGCCAATAGTCCTCCGCTCAGAAGCATTGCAGACACAAGAAGAGCTGTTTGTGCAACAAGTAACATTGCTCGACAGAATGACGTTGCCAATAGTCCTCCGCTCAGAAGCATTGCAGACAGAAGAAGAGCTGTTTGTGCAACAAGTAACATTGCTCGACAGAATGACGTTGCCAATAGTCCTCCGCTCAGAAGCATTGCAGACAGAAGAAGAGCTGTTTGTGCAAAAAGTAACATTACTCGATAGAATGACGTTGCCAATAGTCCTCCGCTCAGAAGCATTGCAGACAGAAGAAGAGCTGTTTGTGCAACAAGTAACATTACTCGATAGAATGACGTTGCCAATAGTCCTCCGCTCAGAAGCATTGCAGACAGAAGAAGAGCTGTTTGTGAAACAACTAACATTGCTCGACCGAATGACGTTGCCAATAGTCCTCCGTTCAGAAGCATTGCAGACAGAAGAAGAGCTGTTTGTGCAACAAGTAACAGTGCTCGACAGAATGACGTTGCCAATAGTCCTCCGCTCAGAAGCATTGCAGACAGAAGAAGATATGTTTGTGCAACAAGTAACATTGCTCGACAGAATGACGTTGCCAATAGTCCTCCGCTCAGAAGCATTGCAGACAGAAGAAGATCTGTTTGTGCAACAAGTAACATTGCTCGACAGAATGACGTTGCCAATAGTCCTCCGCTCAGAAGCATTGCAGACAGAAGAAGATCTGTTTGTGCAACAAGTAACATTGCTCGACAGAATGACGTTGCCAATAGTCCTCCGCTCAGAAGCATTGCAGACAGAAGAAGAGCTGTTTGTGCAACAAGTAACATTACTCGATAGAATGACGTTGCCAATAGTCCTCCGCTCAGAAGCATTGCAGACAGAAGAAGAGCTGTTTGTGCAACAAGTAACATTGCTCGACAGAATGACGTTACCAATAGTCCTCCGCTCAGAAGCATTGCAGACAGAAGGAGAGCTGTTTGTGCAACAAGTAACATTACTCGATAGAATGACGTTGCCAATAGTCCTCCGCTCAGAAGCATTGCAGACAGAAGAAGAGCTGTTTGTGCAACAAGTAACATTACTCGATAGAATGACGTTGCCAACAGTCCTCCGCTCAGAAGCATTGCAGACAGAAGAAGAGCTGTTTGTGCAACAATTAACATTGCTCGACAGAATGGCGTTGCCAATAGTCCTCCGCTCAGAAGCATTGCAGACAGAAGAAGAGCTGTTTGTGCAACAAGTAACATTACTCGATAGAATGACGTTGCCAACCGCCATCCGCTCAGAAGCATTGCAGACAGAAGAAGAGCTGTTTGTGCAACAAGTAACATTACTCGATAGAATGACGTTGAAAATAGTCCTCCGCTCAGAAGCATTGCAAACAGAAGAAGAGCTGTTTGTGCAACAATTAACATTGCTCGACAGAATGACGTTGCCAATAGTCCTCCGCTCAGAAGCATTGCAGACAGAAGAAGAGCTGTATGTGCAACAAGTAACATTACTCGATAGAATGACGTTGCCAATAGTCCTCCGCTCAGAAGCATTGCAGACAGAAGAAGAGCTGTTTGTGCAACAAGTATCATTACTCGATAGAATGACGTTGCCAATAGTCCTCCGCTCAGAAGCATTGCAGACAGAAGAAGAGCTGTTTGTGCAACAATTAACATTGCTCGACAGAATGACGTTGCCAATAGTCCTCCGCTCAGAAGCATTGCAGACAGAAGAAGAGCTGTTTGTGCAACAAGTAACATTGCTCGACAGAATGACGTTGCCAATAGTCCTCCACTCAGTAGCATTGCAGACAGAAGAAGAGCTGTTTGTGCAACAAGTAACATTACTCGATAGAATGACGTTGCCAATAGTCCTCCGCTCGGAAGCATTGCAGACAGAAGAAGAGCTGTTTGTGCAACAAGTAACATTGCTCGACAGAATGACGTTGCCAATAGTCCTCCGCTCAGAAGCATTGCAGACAGAAGAAGAGCTGTTTGTGCAACAAGTAACATTGCTCGTCAGAATGACGTTACCAATAGTCTTCCGCTCAGAAGCATTGCAGACAGAAGAAGAGCTGTTTGTGCAACAAGTAACATTGCTCGACAGAATGACGTTGCCAATAGTCCTCCGCTCAGAAGCATTGCAGACAGAAGAAGAGCTGTTTGTGCAACAAGTAACATTGCTCGACAGAATGACGTTGCCAATAGTCCTCCGCTCAGAAGCATTGCAGACAGAAGAAGAGCTGTTTGTGCAACAAGTAACATTACTCGATAGAATGACGTTGCCAATAGTCCTCCGCTCAGAAGCATTGCAGACAGAAGAAGAGCTGTTTATGCAACAAGTAACATTGCTCGACAGAATGACGTTACCAATAGTCCTCCGCTCAGAAGCATTGCAGACAGAAGGAGAGCTGTTTGTGCAACAAGTAACATTACTCGATAGAATGACGTTGCCAATAGTCCTCCGCTCAGAAGCATTGCAGACAGAAGAAGAGCTGTTTGTGCAACAATTAACATTGCTCGACAGAATGACGTTGCCAATAGTCCTCCGCTCAGAAGCATTGCAGACAGAAGAAGAGCTGTTTGTGCAACAATTAACATTGCTCGACAGAATGACGTTGCCAATAGTCCTCCGCTCAGAAGCATTGCAAACAGAAGAAGAGCTGTTTGTGCAACAAGTAACATTACTCGATAGAATGACGTTGCCAATATTCCTCCGCTCAGTAGCATTGCAGACAGAAGAAGAGCTGTTTGTGCAACAAGTATCATTACTCGATAGAATGACGTTGCCAATAGTCCTTAGCTCAGAAGCATTGCAGACAGAAGAAGAGCTGTTTGTGCAACAATTAACATTGCTCGACAGAATGACGTTGCCAATAGTCCTCCGCTCAGAAGCATTGCAGACAGAAGAAGAGCTGTTTGTGCAACAAGTAACATTGCTCGACAGAATGACGTTGCCAATAGTCCTCCACTCAGTAGCATTGCAGACAGAAGAAGAGCTGTTTGTGCAACAAGTAACATTACTCGATAGAATGACGTTGCCAATAGTCCTCCGCTCAGAAGCATTGCAGACAGAAGAAGAGCTGTTTGTGCAACAAGTAACATTGCTCGACAGAATGACGTTGCCAATAGTCCTCCGCTCAGAAGCATTGCAGACAGAAGAAGAGCTGTTTGTGCAACAAGTAACATTGCTCGACAGAATGACGTTGCCAACCGCCATCCGCTCAGAAGCATTGCAGACAGAAGAAGAGCTGTTTGTGCAACAAGTAACATTGCTCGACAGAATGACGTTGCCAATAGTCCTCCGCTCAGAAGCATTGCAGACAGAAGAAGAGCTGTTTGTGCAACAAGTAACATTGCTCGACAGAATGACGTTGCCAACCGCCATCCGCTCAGAAGCATTGCAGACAGAAGAAGAGCTGTTTGTGCAACAAGTAACATTGCTCGACAGAATGACGTTGCCAATAGTCCTCCGCTCAGAAGCATTGCAGACAGAAGAAGAGCTGTTTGTGCAACAAGTAACATTGCTCGACAGAATGACGTTGCCAACCGCCATCCGCTCAGAAGCATTGCAGACAGAAGAAGAGCTGTTTGTGCAACAAGTAACATTACTCGATAGAATGACGTTGCCAATAGTCCTCCGCTCAGAAGCATGGCAGACAGAAGAAGAGCTGTTTGTGCAACAAGTAACATTACTCGATAGAATGACGTTGCCAATAGTCCTCCGCTCAGAAGCATTGCAGACAGAAGAAGAGCTGTTTGTGCAACAATTAACATTGCTCGACAGAATGACGTTACAAATAGTCCTCCGCTCAGAAGCATTGCAGACAGAAGAAGAGCTGTTTGTGCAGCAAGTAATATTACTCGATAGAATGACGTTGCCAATAGTCCTCCGCTCAGAAGCATTGCAGACAGAGGAAGAGCTGTTTGTGCAACAAGTAACATTACTCGATAGAATGACGTTGCCAATAGTCCTCCGCTCAGAAGCATTGCAGACAGAGGAAGAGCTGTTTGTGCAACAAGTAACATTACTCGATAGAATGATGTTGCCAATAGTCCTCCGCTCAGAAGCATTGCAGACAGAAGAAGAGCTGTTTGTGCAACAAGTAACATTACTCGATAGAATGACGTTGCCAATAGTCCTCCGCTCAGAAGCATTGCAGACAGAGGAAGAGCTGTTTGTGCAACAAGTAACATTACTCGATAGAATGACGTTGCCAATAGTCCTCCGCTCAGAAGCATTGCAGACAGAGGAAGAGCTGTTTGTGCAACAAGTAACATTACTCGATAGAATGACGTTGCCAATAGTCCTCCGCTCAGAAGCATTGCAGACACAAGAAGAGCTGTTTGTGCAACAAGTAACATTGCTCGACAGAATGACGTTGCCAATAGTCCTCCGCTCAGAAGCATTGCAGACAGAAGAAGAGCTGTTTGTGCAACAAGTAACATTGCTCGACAGAATGACGTTGCCAATAGTCCTCCGCTCAGAAGCATTGCAGACACAAGAAGAGCTGTTTGTGCAACAAGTAACATTGCTCGACAGAATGACGTTGCCAATAGTCCTCCGCTCAGAAGCATTGCAGACAGAAGAAGAGCTGTTTGTGCAACAAGTAACATTGCTCGACAGAATGACGTTGCCAATAGTCCTCCGCTCAGAAGCATTGCAGACAGAAGAAGAGCTGTTTGTGCAAAAAGTAACATTACTCGATAGAATGACGTTGCCAATAGTCCTCCGCTCAGAAGCATTGCAGACAGAAGAAGAGCTGTTTGTGCAACAAGTAACATTACTCGATAGAATGACGTTGCCAATAGTCCTCCGCTCAGAAGCATTGCAGACAGAAGAAGAGCTGTTTGTGCAACAATTAACATTGCTCGACCGAATGACGTTGCCAATAGTCCTCCGTTCAGAAGCATTGCAGACAGAAGAAGAGCTGTTTGTGCAACAAGTAACAGTGCTCGACAGAATGACGTTGCCAATAGTCCTCCGCTCAGAAGCATTGCAGACAGAAGAAGAGCTGTTTGTGCAACAACTAACATTACTCGAAAGAATGACGTAGCCAATAGTCCTCCGCTCAGAAGCATTGCAGACAGAAGAAGAGCTGTTTGTGCAACAATTAACATTGCTCGACAGAATGACGTTGCCAATAGTCCTACGCTCAGTAGCATTGCAGACAGAAGAAGAGCTGTTTGTGCAACAAGTAACATTGCTCGACAGACTGACGTTGCCAATAGTCCTCCGCTCAGAAGCATTGCAGACAGAAGAAGAACTGTTTGTGCAACAAGTAACATTTCTCGACAGAATGACGTTGCCAATAGTCCTCCGCTCAGAAGCATTGCAGACAGAAGATGAGCTGTTTGTGCAACAAGTAACATTGCTCGACAGAATGACGTTGCCAATAGTCCTTCACTCAGTACCATTGCAGACAGAAAAAGAGCTGTTTGTGCAACAAATAACATTGCTAAACAGGATGACGTTACCAATAGTCCTTCACTCAGTAGCATTGCAGACAGAAGAAGAGCTGTTTGTGCAACAAATAACATTGCTAAACAGGATGACGTTACCAATAGTCCTTCACTCAGTAGCATTGCAGACAGAAGAAGAGCTGTTTGTGCAACAAATAACATTGCTAAACAGGATGACGTTACCAATAGTCCTTCACTCAGTAGCATTGCAGATAGAAGAAGAGCTGTTTGTGCAACAAATAACATTGCTAAACAGGATGACGTTACCAATAGTCCTTCACTCAGTAGCATTGCAGACAGAAGAAGAGCTGTTTGTGCAACAAATAACATTGCTAAACAGGATGACGTTACCAATAGTCCTTCACTCAGTAGCATTGCAGACAGAAAAAGAGCTGTTTGTGCAACAAATAACATTGCTCGACAGAATGACGTTGCCAATAGTCCTTCACTCAGTAGTATTGCAGACAGAAGAAGAGCTGTTTGTGCAACAAATAACATTGCTAAACAGGATGACGTTACCAATAGTCCTTCACTCAGTAGCATTGCAGACAGAAAAAGAGCTGTTTGTGCAACAAATAACATTGCTCGACAGGATGACGTTACCAATAGTCCTTCACTCAGTAGCATTGCAGACAGAAAAAGAGCTGTTTGTGCAACAAATAACATTGCTCGACAGGATGACGTTACCAATAGTCCTTCACTCAGTAGCATTGCAGATAGAAGAAGAGCTGTTTGTGCAACAAATAACATTGCTCGACAGAATGACGTTGCCAATAGTCCTTCACTCAGTAGCATTGCAGACAGAAGAAGAGCTGTTTGTGCAACAAATAACATTGCTAAACAGGATGACGTTACCAATAGTCCTTCACTCAGTAGCATTGCAGACAGAAAAAGAGCTGTTTGTGCAACAAATAACATTGCTCGACAGGATGACGTTACCAATAGTCCTTCACTCAGTAGCATTGCAGACAGAAAAAGAGCTGTTTGTGCAACAAATAACATTGCTCGACAGGATGACGTTACCAATAGTCCTTCACTCAGTAGCATTGCAGACAGAAGAAGAGCTGTTTGTGCAACAAGTAACATTGCTCGACAGAATGACGTTGCCAATAGTCCTTCACTCAGTAGCATTGCAGACAGAAGAAGAGCTGTTTGTGCAACAAATAACATTGCTAAACAGGATGACGTTACCAATAGTCCTTCACTCAGTAGCATTGCAGACAGAAAAAGAGCTGTTTGTGCAACAAATAACATTGCTCGACAGAATGACGTTGCCAATAGTCCTTCACTCAGTAGCATTGCAGACAGAAGAAGAGCTGTTTGTGCAACAAATAACATTGCTAAACAGGATGACGTTACCAATAGTCCTTCACTCAGTAGCATTGCAGACAGAAAAAGAGCTGTTTGTGCAACAAATAACATTGCTCGACAGGATGACGTTACCAATAGTCCTTCACTCAGTAGCATTGCAGACAGAAAAAGAGCTGTTTGTGCAACAAATAACATTGCTCGACAGAATGACGTTACCAATAGTCCTTCACTCAGTAGCATTGCAGACAGAAAAAGAGCTGTTTGTGCAACAAATAACATTGCTAAACAGGATGACGTTACCAATAGTCCTTCACTCAGAAGCATTGCAGACAGAAGAAGAGCTGTTTGTGCAACAAGTAACATTGCTCGACAGAATGACGTTGCCAATAGTCCTTCACTCAGTAGCATTGCAGACAGAAAAAGAGCTGTTTGTGCAACAAATAACATTGCTAAACAGGATGACGTTACCAATAGTCCTTCACTCAGTAGCATTGCAGACAGAAGAAGAGCTGTTTGTGCAACAAATAACATTGCTAAACAGGATGACGTTACCAATAGTCCTTCACTCAGTAGCATTGCAGACAGAAAAAGAGCTGTTTGTGCAACAAATAACATTGCTAAACAGGATGACGTTACCAATAGTCCTCCGCTCAGAAGCATTGCAGACAGAAGAAGAGCTGTTTGTGCAACAAGTAACATTACTCGATAGAATGACGTTGCCAATAGTCCCCCGCTCAGAAGCATTGCAGACAGAAGAAGAGCTGTTTGTGCAACAAGTAACATTGCTCAACAGAATGACGTTGCCAATAGTCCTCCGCTCAGAAGCATTGCAGACAGAAAAAGAGCTGTTTGTGCAACAAATAACATTGCTAAACAGGATGACGTTACCAATAGTCCTTCACTCAGTAGCATTGCAGACAGAAGAAGAGCTGTTTGTGCAACAAATAACATTGCTAAACAGGATGACGTTACCAATAGTCCTTCACTCAGTAGCATTGCAGACAGAAGAAGAGCTGTTTGTGCAACAAATAACATTGCTAAACAGGATGACGTTACCAATAGTCCTTCACTCAGTAGCATTGCAGACAGAAGAAGAGCTGTTTGTGCAACAAATAACATTGCTAAACAGGATGACGTTACCAATAGTCCTTCACTCAGTAGCATTGCAGACAGAAGAAGAGCTGTTTGTGCAACAAATAACATTGCTAAACAGGATGACGTTACCAATAGTCCTTCACTCAGTAGCATTGCAGACAGAAGAAGAGCTGTTTGTGCAACAAATAACATTGCTAAACAGGATGACGTTACCAATAGTCCTTCACTCAGTAGCATTGCAGACAGAAGAAGAGCTGTTTGTGCAACAAATAACATTGCTAAACAGGATGACGTTACCAATAGTCCTTCACTCAGTAGCATTGCAGACAGAAGAAGAGCTGTTTGTGCAACAAATAACATTGCTAAACAGGATGACGTTACCAATAGTCCTTCACTCAGTAGCATTGCAGACAGAAAAAGAGCTGTTTGTGCAACAAATAACATTGCTAAACAGGATGACGTTACCAATAGTCCTTCACTCAGTAGCATTGCAGATAGAAGAAGAGCTGTTTGTGCAACAAATAACATTGCTAAACAGGATGACGTTACCAATAGTCCTTCACTCAGTAGCATTGCAGACAGAAGAAGAGCTGTTTGTGCAACAAATAACATTGCTAAACAGGATGACGTTACCAATAGTCCTTCACTCAGTAGCATTGCAGACAGAAGAAGAGCTGTTTGTGCAACAAATAACATTGCTAAACAGGATGACGTTACCAATAGTCCTTCACTCAGTAGCATTGCAGACAGAAGAAGAGCTGTTTGTGCAACAAATAACATTGCTAAACAGGATGACGTTACCAATAGTCCTCCGCTCAGAAGCATTGCAGACAGAAGAAGAGCTGTTTGTGCAACAAATAACATTGCTAAACAGGATGACGTTACCAATAGTCCTTCACTCAGTAGCATTGCAGACAGAAGAAGAGCTGTTTGTGCAACAAATAACATTGCTAAACAGGATGACGTTACCAATAGTCCTTCACTCAGTAGCATTGCAGACAGAAGAAGAGCTGTTTGTGCAACAAATAACATTGCTAAACAGGATGACGTTACCAATAGTCCTCCGCTCAGAAGCATTGCAGACAGAAGAAGAGCTGTTTGTGCAACAAATAACATTGCTAAACAGGATGACGTTACCAATAGTCCTTCACTCAGTAGCATTGCAGACAGAAGAAGAGCTGTTTGTGCAACAAATAACATTGCTAAACAGGATGACGTTACCAATAGTCCTTCACTCAGTACCATTGCAGACAGAAGAAGAGCTGTTTGTGCAACAAATAACATTGCTAAACAGGATGACGTTACCAATAGTCCTTCACTCAGTAGCATTGCAGACAGAAGAAGAGCTGTTTGTGCAACAAATAACATTGCTAAACAGGATGACGTTACCAATAGTCCTTCACTCAGTAGCATTGCAGATAGAAGAAGAGCTGTTTGTGCAACAAATAACATTGCTAAACAGGATGACGTTACCAATAGTCCTTCACTCAGTAGCATTGCAGACAGAAGAAGAGCTGTTTGTGCAACAAATAACATTGCTAAACAGGATGACGTTACCAATAGTCCTTCACTCAGTAGCATTGCAGACAGAAGAAGAGCTGTTTGTGCAACAATTAACATTGCTCGACAGAATGACGTTGCCAATAGTCCTTCACTCAGTACCATTGCAGACAGAAAAAGAGCTGTTTGTGCAACAAGTAACATTGCTCGACAGAATGACGTTGCCAATAGTCCTTCACTCAGTACCATTGCAGATAGAAGAAGAGCTGTTTGTGCAACAAGTAACATTGCTCGACAGAATGACGTTGCCAATAGTCCTTCACTCAGTAGCATTGCAGACAGAAGAAGAGCTGTTTGTGCAACAAATAACATTGCTAAACAGGATGACGTTACCAATAGTCCTTCACTCAGTAGCATTGCAGATAGAAGAAGAGCTGTTTGTGCAACAAATAACATTGCTAAACAGGATGACGTTACCAATAGTCCTTCACTCAGTAGCATTGCAGACAGAAGAAGAGCTGTTTGTGCAACAAATAACATTGCTAAACAGGATGACGTTACCAATAGTCCTTCACTCAGTAGCATTGCAGACAGAAGAAGAGCTGTTTGTGCAACAAATAACATTGCTAAACAGGATGACGTTACCAATAGTCCTTCACTCAGTAGCATTGCAGACAGAAGAAGAGCTGTTTGTGCAACAATTAACATTGCTAAACAGGATGACGTTACCAATAGTCCTTCACTCAGTAGCATTGCAGACAGAAGAAGAGCTGTTTGTGCAACAAGTAACATTACTCGATAGAATGACGTTGCCAATAGTCCTTCACTCAGTACCATTGCAGACAGAAGAAGAGCTGTTTGTGCAACAAGTAACATTACTCGATAGAATGACGTTGCCAATAGTCCTCCGCTCAGTAGCATTGCAGACAGAAGAAGAGCTGTTTGTGCAACAAGTAACATTGCTCGATAGAATGACGTTGCCAATAGTCCTCCGCTCAGTAGCATTGCAGACAGAAGAAGAGCTGTTTGTGCAACAAGTAACATTACTCGATAGAATGACGTTGCCAATAGTCCTTCACTCAGTACCATTGCAGACAGAAGAAGAGCTGTTTGTGCAACAAGTAACATTACTCGATAGAATGACGTTGCCAATAGTCCTCCGCTCAGTAGCATTGCAGACAGAAGAAGAGCTGTTTGTGCAACAAGTAACATTGCTCGATAGAATGACGTTGCCAATAGTCCTCCGCTCAGTAGCATTGCAGACAGAAGAAGAGCTGTTTGTGCAACAAGTAACATTACTCGATAGAATGACGTTGCCAATAGTCCTTCACTCAGTACCATTGCAGACAGAAGAAGAGCTGTTTGTGCAACAAGTAACATTACTCGATAGAATGACGTTGCCAATAGTCCTCCGCTCAGTAGCATTGCAGACAGAAGAAGAGCTGTTTGTGCAACAATTAACATTGCTAAACAGGATGACGTTACCAATAGTCCTTCACTCAGTAGCATTGCAGACAGAAGAAGAGCTGTTTGTGCAACAAGTAACATTACTCGATAGAATGACGTTGCCAATAGTCCTTCACTCAGTACCATTGCAGACAGAAGAAGAGCTGTTTGTGCAACAAATAACATTGCTAAACAGGATGACGTTACCAATAGTCCTTCACTCAGTAGCATTGCAGACAGAAGAAGAGCTGTTTGTGCAACAATTAACATTGCTCGACAGAATGACGTTGCCAATAGTCCTTCACTCAGTACCATTGCAGACAGAAAAAGAGCTGTTTGTGCAACAAGTAACATTGCTCGACAGAATGACGTTGCCAATAGTCCTTCACTCAGTACCATTGCAGATAGAAGAAGAGCTGTTTGTGCAACAAGTAACATTGCTCGACAGAATGACGTTGCCAATAGTCCTTCACTCAGTACCATTGCAGACAGAAAAAGAGCTGTTTGTGCAACAAGTAACATTGCTAAACAGAATGACGTTACCAATAGTCCTCCGCTCAGAAGCATTGCAGACAGAAAAAGAGCTGTTTGTGCAACAAATAACATTGCTAAACAGGATGACGTTACCAATAGTCCTTCACTCAGTAGCATTGCAGACAGAAGAAGAGCTGTTTGTGCAACAATTAACATTGCTCGACAGAATGACGTTGCCAATAGTCCTTCACTCAGTACCATTGCAGACAGAAAAAGAGCTGTTTGTGCAACAAGTAACATTGCTCGACAGAATGACGTTGCCAATAGTCCTCCGCTCAGAAGCATTGCAGACAGAAGAAGAGCTGTTTGTGCAACAATTAACATTGCTCGACAGAATGACGTTGCCAATAGTCCTTCACTCAGTACCATTGCAGACAGAAAAAGAGCTGTTTGTGCAACAAGTAACATTGCTCGACAGAATGACGTTGCCAACAGTCCTCTGCTCAGAAGCATTGCAGACAGAAGGAGAGCTGTTTGTGCAACAAGTAACATTGCTCGACAGAATGACGTTGCCAATAGTCCTCCGCTCAGTAGCATTGCAGACAGAAGAAGAGCTGTTTGTGCAACAAGTAACATTGCTCAACAGAATGACGTTGCCAATAGTCCTCCGCTCAGTAACATTGCAGACAGAAGAAGAGGTGTTTGTGCAACAAGTAACATTGCTCGACAGAATGACGTTGCCAATAGTCCTCCGCTCAGTAGCATTGCAGACAGAAGAAGAGCTGTTTGTGCAACAAGTAACATTGCTCAACAGAATGACGTTGCCAATAGTCCTCCGCTCAGTAGCATTGCAGACAGAAGAAGAGCTGTTTGTGCAACAAGTAACATTGCTCAACAGAATGACGTTACCAATAGTCCTCCACTCAGTAGCATTGCAGACAGAAGAAGAGCTGTTTGTGCAACAAGTAACATTACTCGATAGAATGACGTTGCCAATAGTCCTCCGCTCAGAAGCATTGCAGACAGAAGAAGAGCTGTTTGTGCAACAAGTAACATTACTCGATAGAATGACGTTGCCAATAGTCCTCCACTCAGAAGCATTGCAGACAGAAGAAGAGCTGTTTGTGCAACAATTAACATTGCTCGACAGAATGACGTTACAAATAGTCCTCCGCTCAGAAGCATTGCAGACAGAAGAAGAGCTGTTTGTGCAACAAGTAACATTACTCGATAGAATGACGTTGCCAATAGTCCTCCGCTCAGTAGCATTGCAGACAGAAGAAGAGCTGTTTGTGCAACAATTAACATTACTCGGTAGAATGACGTTGCCAATAGTCCTCCGCTCAGAAGCATTGCAGACAGAAGAAGAGCTGTTTGTGCAGCAAGTAATATTACTCGATAGAATGACGTTGCCAATAGTCCTCCGCTCAGAAGCATTGCAGACAGAGGAAGAGCTGTTTGTGCAACAAGTAACATTACTCGATAGAATGACGTTGCCAATAGTCCTCCGCTCAGAAGCATTGCAGACAGAGGAAGAGCTGTTTGTGCAACAAATAACATTACTCGATAGAATGATGTTGCCAATAGTCCTCCGCTCAGAAGCATTGCAGACAGAAGAAGAGCTGTTTGTGCAACAAGTAACATTACTCGATAGAATGACGTTGCCAATAGTCCTCCGCTCAGAAGCATTGCAGACAGAGGAAGAGCTGTTTGTGCAACAAGTAACATTACTCGATAGAATGACGTTGCCAATAGTCCTCCGCTCAGAAGCATTGCAGACAGAGGAAGAGCTGTTTGTGCAACAAGTAACATTACTCGATAGAATGACGTTGCCAATAGTCCTCCGCTCAGAAGCATTGCAGACACAAGAAGAGCTGTTTGTGCAACAAGTAACATTGCTCGACAGAATGACGTTGCCAATAGTCCTCCGCTCAGAAGCATTGCAGACAGAAGAAGAGCTGTTTGTGCAACAAGTAACATTGCTCGACAGAATGACGTTGCCAATAGTCCTCCGCTCAGAAGCATTGCAGACAGAAGAAGAGCTGTTTGTGCAAAAAGTAACATTACTCGATAGAATGACGTTGCCAATAGTCCTCCGCTCAGAAGCATTGCAGACAGAAGAAGAGCTGTTTGTGCAACAAGTAACATTACTCGATAGAATGACGTTGCCAATAGTCCTCCGCTCAGAAGCATTGCAGACAGAAGAAGAGCTGTTTGTGCAACAATTAACATTGCTCGACCGAATGACGTTGCCAATAGTCCTCCGTTCAGAAGCATTGCAGACAGAAGAAGAGCTGTTTGTGCAACAAGTAACAGTGCTCGACAGAATGACGTTGCCAATAGTCCTCCGCTCAGAAGCATTGCAGACAGAAGAAGAGCTGTTTGTGCAACAACTAACATTACTCGAAAGAATGACGTTGCCAATAGTCCTCCGCTCAGAAGCATTGCAGACAGAAGAAGAGCTGTTTGTGCAACAATTAACATTGCTCGACAGAATGACGTTGCCAATAGTCCTCCGCTCAGTAGCATTGCAGACAGAAGAAGAGCTGTTTGTGCAACAAGTAACATTGCTCGACAGACTGACGTTGCCAATAGTCCTCCGCTCAGAAGCATTGCAGACAGAAGAAGAGCTGTTTGTGCAACAAGTAACATTGCTCGACAGACTGACGTTGCCAATAGTCCTCCGCTCAGAAGCATTGCAGACAGAAGAAGAGCTGTTTGTGCAACAAGTAACATTACTCGAAAGAATGACGTTGCCAATAGTCCTCCGCTCAGAAGCATTGCAGACAGAAGAAGAGCTGTTTGTGCAACAATTAACATTGCTCGACAGAATGACGTTGCCAATAGTCCTCCGCTCAGTAGCATTGCAGACAGAAGAAGAGCTGTTTGTGCAACAAGTAACATTGCTCGACAGACTGACGTTGCCAATAGTCCTCCGCTCAGAAGCATTGCAGACAGAAGAAGAGCTGTTTGTGCAACAAGTAACATTTCTCGACAGAATGACGTTGCGAATAGTCCTCCGCTCAGAAGCATTGCAGACAGAAGAAGAGCTGTTTGTGCAACAAGTAACATTGCTCGACAGAATGACGTTGCCAACAGTCCTCTGCTCAGAAGCATTGCAGACAGAAGGAGAGCTGTTTGTGCAACAAGTAACATTGCTCGACAGAATGACGTTGCCAATAGTCCTCCGCTCAGTAGCATTGCAGACAGAAGAAGAGCTGTTTGTGCAACAAGTAACATTGCTCAACAGAATGACGTTGCCAATAGTCCTCTGCTCAGTAACATTGCAGACAGAAGAAGAGGTGTTTGTGCAACAAGTAACATTGCTCGACAGAATGACGTTGCCAATAGTCCTCCGCTCAGTAGCATTGCAGACAGAAGAAGAGCTGTTTGTGCAACAAGTAACATTGCTCAACAGAATGACGTTGCCAATAGTCCTCCGCTCAGTAGCATTGCAGACAGAAGAAGAGCTGTTTGTGCAACAAGTAACATTGCTCAACAGAATGACGTTACCAATAGTCCTCCGCTCAGTAGCATTGCAGACAGAAGAAGAGCTGTTTGTGCAACAAGTAACATTGCTCGACAGAATGACGTTGCCAATAGTCCTCCGCTCAGTAACATTGCAGACAGAAGAAGAGCTGTTTGTGCAACAAGTAACATTGCTCGACAGAATGACGTTGCCAATAGTCCTCCGCTCAGTAGCATTGCAGACACAAGAAGAGCTGTTTGTGCAACAAGTAACATTGCTCAACAGAATGACGTTGCCAATAGTCCTCCGCTCAGAAGCATTGCAGACAGAAGAAGAGCTGTTTGTGCAACAAGTAACATTACTCGACAGAATGACGTTGCCAATAGTCCTCCGCTCAGAAGCATTGCAGACAGAAGACGAGCTGTTTGTGCAACAATTAACATTGCTCGACAGAATGACGTTGCCAATAGTCCTCCGCTCAGAAGCATTGCAGACAGAAGACGAGCTGTTTGTGCAACAAGTAACATTGCTCAACAGAATGACGTTGCCAATAGTCCTCCGCTCAGAAGCATTGCAGACAGAAGACGAGCTGTTTGTGCAACAAGTAACATTGCTCAACAGAATGACGTTGCCAATAGTCCTCCGCTCAGAAGCATTGCAGACAGAAGACGAGCTGTTTGTGCAACAAGTAACATTGCTCAACAGAATGACGTTGCCAATAGTCCTCCGCTCAGAAGCATTGCAGACAGAAGACGAGCTGTTTGTGCAACAAGTAACATTGCTCGACAGAATGACGTTGCCAATAGTCCTCCGCTCAGAAGCATTGCAGACAGAAGAAGAGCTGTTTGTGCAACAAGTAACATTGCTCGACAGAATGACGTTGCCAATAGTCCTCCGCTCAGAAGGATTGCAGACAGAAGAAGAGCTGTTTGTGCAACAAGTAACATTGCTCGACAGAATGACGTTGCCAATAGTCCTCCGCTCAGAAGCATTGCAGACAGAAGAAGAGCTGTTTGTGCAACAAGTAACATTACTCGATAGAATGACGTTGCCAATAGTCCTCCGCTCAGAAGCATTGCAGACAGAAGAAGAGCTGTTTGTGCAACAAGTAACATTACTCGATAGAATGACGTTGCCAATAGTCCTCCGCTCAGAAGCATTGCAGACAGAAGAAGAGCTGTTTGTGCAACAAGTAACATTACTCGATAGAATGACGTTGCCAATAGTCCTCCGCTCAGAAGCATTGCAGACAGAAGAAGAGCTGTTTGTGCAACAAGTAACATTGCTCGACAGAATGACGTTACCAATAGTCCTCCGCTCAGAAGCATTGCAGACAGAAGAAGAGCTGTTTGTGCAACAAGTAACATTGCTCGACAGAATGACGTTGCCAACAGTCCTCTGCTCAGAAGCATTGCAGACAGAAGAAGAGCTGTTTGTGCAACAAGTAACATTGCTCGACAGAATGACGTTGCCAATAGTCCTCCGCTCAGAAGCATTGCAGACAGAAGAAGAGCTGTTTGTGCAACAAGTAACATTGCTGGACAGAATGACGTTGCCAATAGTCCTCCGCTCAGAAGCATTGCAGACAGAAGAAGAGCTGTTTGTGCAACAAGTAACATTGCTGGACAGAATGACGTTGCCAATAGTCCTCCGCTCAGTAGCATTGCAGACAGAAGAAGAGCTGTTTGTGCAACAAGTAACATTGCTCGACAGAATGACGTTGCCAATAGTCCTCCGCTCAGAAGCATATTACTACTTGAGAATAATACAGATTCTCTTAATATAGGCTTGTCGAACGAAGAATGCATGCATTGTGGGGTACTCCATTATCAAGCCGAATCCAAAAACAATCATTTCATGTCAGGTTGTCTCAATGGCTTGGTTTACCTCAGGACTTGGAAGTTTGTTTGAAAATTATTTGCAACTGTTTGAATGAATTAGACAGTGCAATGGCTTTGCCTCTTTTTCGGGAGCAAAATAAAATTCTTTTAAATGGGCCTTATCGTTTTATAGTTCAAAGCAAATCCGTCGTTTTGAATTTGACTTACATCACAAACTGACGAAGGTGACCAACTTTCCCAAATAACATTTTACATTTCTTTATCCTACCACATTTACGTTAACATCGCCTAATAGACTACTAAAATATCAGGGTAGGCTACATAAAATTATAAATCAAATAGAAAAAATACAATATTTTTATTTAGACTATAATAATCGTTAATGGGATTGCCTATATAGAATTATCACATAGTAAAATTACAAAATGTTTTTGGGTTGAACAATACTAAATATTTATTAAAAGCGGGAGTATATAATCAGCTTTTCGTTAGAACGAACTAGGGTATAATGGATTTATTTCGTAATATGTTGAAACGTTATTATTATTAGTTTTTAGAATGAACTCATAGATAAAATGGATTATGAAAAACGTTTTAAGTTTGTACTGAGTAAAAATATTATTAGAATGATCTATTTAAAATACGTTTTACTTATAATAGAAAATGATCATTAGAAAATGTTTTTAGCTTGGACTATAGTAACGTTAAGATTAACTGCAATAAAAAAATATTATAATGTAAGAACATAATAGTACACCTAGACTTTACAATAGAAAGCATCCTGATAGCATTTTAAAACAGATTGTTATATTAAGATTTTATATCTCAATTCCTGTTGGACTGTACAATGTGAGAAATGGACACCTAGTTTAAAGGAGGAGTGTTTCAGAGTAAAGCGAATATTCGGTCCTAAGTGAGCCGAAAACTGGGAACGGTTACAGCTTCATAACAGAGAAGCCTTTAAAACTGTCAAGTTCCATAACATTTGTGCCTGACGAGTAGTAATACCGGAACATTGGAGAACGATGCAACGTGCTTGTACTAAGACCAGCAAGACAATATCTAGACGCCTAGGGTAGACATCGTTAGGGATTAGTTGAAAAAAGAACCACAATGAACCATTCTTCAGATTTAGCACTTCACCTAGAGCAGGGGTCTCCAACCTATCACCCGTGGAAAGCTAGCATACTGAAAAAACAAATTTATTTGGTAATATATTTCCTTTTAAGCACTTTTAACATTAAATATGAGTACAGTACTCGTCTCTCACTTGCCACTTCTATCATTTATAAGTGTAAAACTAGCTGTAAACAAGTAGCGATCGACCTTTGAGCTATAGTAAGTGTTTAGCACGGACTGCAAGTGTAGGGCAAAGAGCTCGGTTGTTGTACTTAACCCTATTGTACCTGAGGCAGGACCAAAATAGCCTCGTCGCATCAACGCACCCTTCCATGACTCATCATTGCTTTGTTTGCTTTCTAAATTCTAAATTTTCTTGTCAGAGGCTTTCCAGCGTCAGTTACAACCAGAATTAGTGCGAGTGTAGGTTGATGTTTCGCGAAGTGCATAGTGATCGTGGACAGTGTCTTTATTTCATAACAATAGCTTATTGTGAAAAAAGAAAAGTTGATTTTGAGTTCCGTGCTTTTAATAAAAGGTGGACCCATGACTATTTTATGATCGACAAAAATAACAAAGCTTTGCCTTATTTGTAACGTGACTGTCGCTGGTTTGAAAGAATTTAATGTCCGTAGACATTATGAAACAAAACACAGGAGCAAGCATCCTAACAAAGCTTTGCCTTATTTGTAACGTGACTGTCGCTGGTTTGAAAGAATTTAATGTCCGTAGACATTATGAAACAAAACACAGGAGCAAGCATCCCAACAAAGCTTTGCCTTATTTGTAACGTGACTGTCGCTGGTTTGAAAGAATTTAATGTCCGTAGACATTATGAAACAAAACACAGGAGCAAGCATCCTAACAAAGCTTTGCCTTATTTGTAACGTGACTGTCGCTGGTTTGAAAGAATTTAATGTCCGTAGACATTATGAAACAAAACACAGGAGCAAGCATCCCAACAAAGCTTTGCCTTATTTGTAACGTGACTGTCGCTGGTTTGAAAGAATTTAATGTCCGTAGACATTATGAAACAAAACACAGGAGCAAGCATCCTAACAAAGCTTTGCCTTATTTGTAACGTGACTGTCGCTGGTTTGAAAGAATTTAATGTCCGTAGACATTATGAAACAAAACACAGGAGCAAGCATCCTAACAAAGCTTTGCCTTATTTGTAACGTGACTGTCGCTGGTTTGAAAGAATTTAATGTCCGTAGACATTATGAAACAAAACACAGGAGCAAGCATCCTAACAAAGCTTTGCCTTATTTGTAACGTGACTGTCGCTGGTTTGAAAGAATTTAATGTCCGTAGACATTATGAAACAAAACACAGGAGCAAGCATCCTAACAAAGCTTTGCCTTATTTGTAACGTGACTGTCGCTGGTTTGAAAGAATTTAATGTCCGTAGACATTATGAAACAAAACACAGGAGCAAGCATCCTAACAAAGCTTTGCCTTATTTGTAACGTGACTGTCGCTGGTTTGAAAGAATTTAATGTCCGTAGACATTATGAAACAAAACACAGGAGCAAGCATCCTAACAAAGCTTTGCCTTATTTGTAACGTGACTGTCGCTGGTTTGAAAGAATTTAATGTCCGTAGACATTATGAAACAAAACACAAGAGCAAGCATCCTAACAAAGCTTTGCCTTATTTGTAACGTGACTGTCGCTGGTTTGAAAGAATTTAATGTCCGTAGACATTATGAAACAAAACACAGGAGCAAGCATCCTAACAAAGCTTTGCCTTATTTGTAACGTGACTGTCGCTGGTTTGAAAGAATTTAATGTCCGTAGACATTATGAAACAAAACACAGGAGCAAGCATCCTAACAAAGCTTTGCCTTATTTGTAACGTGACTGTCGCTGGTTTGAAAGAATTTAATGTCCGTAGACATTATGAAACAAAACACAGGAGCAAGCATCCTAACAAAGCTTTGCCTTATTTGTAACGTGACTGTCGCTGGTTTGAAAGAATTTAATGTCCGTAGACATTATGAAACAAAACACAGGAGCAAGCATCCTAACAAAGCTTTGCCTTATTTGTAACGTGACTGTCGCTGGTTTGAAAGAATTTAATGTCCGTAGACATTATGAAACAAAACACAGGAGCAAGCATCCTAACAAAGCTTTGCCTTATTTGTAACGTGACTGTCGCTGGTTTGAAAGAATTTAATGTCCGTAGACATTATGAAACAAAACACAGGAGCAAGCATCCTAACAAAGCTTTGCCTTATTTGTAACGTGACTGTCGCTGGTTTGAAAGAATTTAATGTCCGTAGACATTATGAAAGAAAACACAGGAGCAAGCATCCTAACAAAGCTTTGCCTTATTTGTAACGTGACTGTCGCTGGTTTGAAAGAATTTAATGTCCGTAGACATTATGAAACAAAACACAGGAGCAAGCATCCTAACAAAGCTTTGCCTTATTTGTAACGTGACTGTCGCTGGTTTGAAAGAATTTAATGTCCGTAGACATTATGAAAGAAAACACAGGAGCAAGCATCCTAACAAAGCTTTGCCTTATTTGTAACGTGACTGTCGCTGGTTTGAAAGAATTTAATGTCCGTAGACATTATGAAACAAAACACAGGAGCAAGCATCCTAACAAAGCTTTGCCTTATTTGTAACGTGACTGTCGCTGGTTTGAAAGAATTTAATGTCCGTAGACATTATGAAACAAAACACAGGAGCAAGCATCCTAACAAAGCTTTGCCTTATTTGTAACGTGACTGTCGCTGGTTTGAAAGAATTTAATGTCCGTAGACATTATGAAACAAAACACAGGAGCAAGCGTCCAATTTAACAGGCAAACTATGAGAGGTCAAAATTACTTTTTTGAAAAATTCGCTTTCAATTTAGAGACAAATTTTTACCAAGCAATGTCAACAAAACGATGTTGTTGTAAAAGCCAGTTTCAAAGTCAGCCATATTCTGGCTAAAGCTGGTAAATCTTTTGCCGACGGCCAGTTGGTGAAAGACTGCATTTCGGTGAGTGTGGAAGACATCTGCCCTGATAAACGTTCACTGTTCAATGCTATTGGTTTGTTCGTTGGAGGTGTGTGTGGGATTGGGTGGCGGTAAAATTAGAGTTCCATTAGGATAACATGGGAACTCTAGGAGCCACTGCGGTGGAATCCCGAATTTTTCCTAGGCTGTGACCGGTGCCAATCGATTTCTCGTGATCGAGAACAAAATAATAATAATAATAATAAAATCCTTAGGTTAAACAAAAGTTATCTTGGCCCGGGCTTATTTTAGAGTATTATTACATCCAATAATAATTAGACCAGGTGTCTTAGAGTTATTTTGTTTGTAGTCTTATTAAATATTCAACTGCTATTTGTCATTTAACTAACTCAATAATGTTAAATAAACTCTAAATATCTTACATAATTAAAATGAATTATTTCCAGTATCTTAGATCCAGTTACCATCAGGTGGTATCTACAGTTCTCGTGACTTAGTCACTGGTTAGGGACTACTATAGCTGCCACATCTCTCTCATACCATGCATACATACACTCATACGATAATATAAAAGTAAACAATGTGAATTTACAATTTAAAATGTTTTGTCAAATTAAAATAATGTTTAAAATTCAAATTATGCTACTTTCACATCAGCCGTTGACTTAGAAACACACAAACGTACTAACTATTCATCCAGAACCATGATCATGTTGATTTTGACACGTAGGCAATGACTTCTGTTGACGCCGACTGACCCGCCTGGTGGTTTAAAAATACAGAGCTCTGTTTACATACAATGTTTTATGGTGAAATGCGTTTCTTAGTCTGACGTTTTAAGAGTTGTGAGAGAGAAAGAGAGATTAAATACGTCAGTTAATGAGTGAAGTGAAGTAGTATAACTGGGCTTGTTTTAGTGCACTTTGCTTGATTATTTAACATTAAATAAACACTCATTTGCTCTTGTAGTGGGTACATAGGTCTCTAGAGTACATACACTTCTCTATTGAGTAGATTCTTCAACAAATGGTAGACGTATTCTCTAGCGGATAAGTAAAAATGTGTCAGTTTAAGAACACAGAAGTGTGTTCTGAAGCAATGGAAAAATCCAAAAACCGCTAATTGAAAGGTATCAAGATAAGAGAGAGCTAGCATAGAAAAATTAAGAATGTTTTAAAGGAAAAAATGTGATTGGTTAAATTCATGTTCAGGAGGTGTCCTGATTGGACACTAAGATCAAGGGAATCGAATGTTGCAATCTGGAGGAGACTGGCGTTTTTGTCGGGAGTAAAGTGTAACTCACCGATCGATACGTAAGAACGTACAGTACAGTCTCACTAATCCGGACTTGATGGGACCGGACCCTGTCCGGATCAACGAAAGTCCGGATTAGACGGAAAAAGCCAAACAAATGCATACAATATGTGTTTTAGGCGGGGAAACATATTGAAATTGTAGTTTTAGTGAAATTGAGGCCTAAATATAGCTATACAGTACAGTATTTCATAGCTTATTTAGCAAAAAATCCTGTAATTGTAACAGAAAAGGTATGACATGAATAAATATCAAAGCATCTTTCTCGTTGAATAAATGTATTCACATAAAGTTATTTACACTACACTGTATAAACGCACAAAAAACTCAAACAAAAATGAAACTGAAACAAAAATAAACTTTAAAAAACTTATTGAAAAAAGTCCGTAATGTTCTTTTGTTTTAACTATGAATGACGTCGTTTCACAGTACGATCTCGTAGCCGTTTCAAGGTCAGTAGCTCCGCAGTTGACGTTCTGTCAGTTTGTTTCTCAAAGTAGGTCATCAACCCCTATAGTAGCATTGCAGCCGCCCCATCATGAGTTGGGCTGACCGGTTCGTGCGTGTAGTCTTCCTCTTCCGAGCTGTCATTTTCTGCGTTTGCAGTGCACACCGCGACGATTGAGCACTTGATAACCAATGTCATTATCACTGATAATCCACTCGGAAATATCAGTGTCTTTCAACTCGGCCCAACCCTCCAATTGTTGAAAAATCTGAACAAATTCCGCGTCGTCATTAGTAGGTTGACTGTCGGTTTTTTCACTTTCCTCTGGCATTTCAGGCCACAATTTTTCCAGCTCTTTTGGAGTGTAGACGGTTGAATTTCCTCCGATTCTGCAGCCATATAAATGACATCCTTTATAGTCACTTTTTTAAGAATTTCAATAAATTGTGTAGCTGGATCTGCTTCTTACAAAAGCGATAAAATTAATTTTTTCCCATATATCCGTTTTATCGCCTCTGTCACGCCTCGGTCCATCGGCTGAATGAGAGCCGTGACGTTAGGAGGAAGAAATTTAACAAAAATGTCACCATGACGCAATTCTTCATGGGTGGCATGGGGCATTATCAATTAGTAAAACCGCTTTTCGAGGGAGTTTTTTCTCTTTTAAAAACTTTTCTGTTGTTGGAACAAAGTTTTCAAAAAACTTCAGTCCTTAAAAATTTGACTGTTCACCCACGCTTATTTTTGGAACTTGTATTGGGCCGGTAGAACACTTAAATTTACATTTTAAAAAACCCTAGGCTTTGCGGATTTCCCTATCACCAAAAGTGGAAATTTTAGATCGCCAGAAGCATTACTGCAGGGCAGCAAAGTCATACGTTCTTTCTTAACTTTATGGCCTTTTGCTACTGAATCTAATTTGGAAGCTAAATTTGTTTTTAAAAACATTTTATAATTTAATCCGGTTTCGTCAGCGTTTATCACCTGACAAGGTTGTAAGTTTTCATCTCTGAAAAACTTGCCAAATTTGTCTTTTGAATTTTTCACTGACATCACTGTCACCTGACAAAATTTCATCACTTATTCCGAGTTGACGGATGCCGTGTCGTTCCTTCCACCGTGACAGCCAACCCACACTGGCAGTAAAATTAGGGCCTCCTTTTAACTTTTCATTCAGTTTCAGCGCGATCGTTTGCAAATTTACACCCGATAAAGGAACACCCTGTTCCCGTTGGCAAAACCAAATATACAAAGCATCATCTCCGGTTTCATTTTTTGGTTTTTTTAAAGTGCTTCTCCGCCTAAACTGTCTTTACTAACCATTTTTGCAAAAAAATCTTCAATTTCCTGTCGCTTTTTCTCCAATCAGAAACAATTTGTTTTCCCACGCCTAACTCTTTTTGGAATTTTAGTAAACGATTCACCTCCATCAATACGAAATAAAGCTTGGAGTTTTTATCCCATTGTCACTGTCACTGACTTACGTTTAGTCGCCATTTTCACTGAACACTGAACGAGACGTAAATAAAAAAACACAGATCAATATCGTACTAGAATTAAATGACAACTGAGCAGAAATCTTGCGAGAGGTGACACAACTGACCTGACGCCAGACGGATAGACTGCCTATCCGTTTAGTCAGCGGTCCTTTATCTTTCGTTTATCGCAATATGTCTCTGATGTCACGTGCGTTGTAGTGTTGGGAGATCTAATGTGAATATATTTTTTCAAAGACGTTTTTCCTACTTTAATAGGCAAAAGAAACAAATAATATGGTAAATTCATATTTTAATGAATAAATTATATTATTTGTCTATTAGAATAGAAAAAAACCCCTTTGAAAAATAACAAATATAGCCGTATAAAAATAAATATTTTTGTGAACGGCAGACTGATTGCGCACTGTAAAATACTATAACTAAACAAAAATTTTGGGCCGTCCGGATTAGCCGGAGGTCTGGATCATCGGAGACCGGACTAGCGAGACTGTACTTTATTATTTAATTATATGTTTAAATGTTGGGGAGTAATATTAACAATTATTAGGGTGGAGTTAGAGTTGGCCAAGCAAATTGATTGTGAACAGTTTTTTGTGTGTAATCAGTTAATTGATTGAAACCTCGTTAGGGTTGTTGCTGAGGAACCAGTTATTGTTTGACATGCTTGGTAGGCCTAACCACTAAAACCCTAGTCAATCAATTTGTTAGCTCAATTAACAAGAAATAGGAAATCGATTTCATGACCAAGAACGAAATATTGAAGTTAAAGTGACATCTCCAAAGCAGACATAAGTAGACATCAGTTTATATTTAATCTTCATGGCAATCAGCAATTTTGTAAAAAATAGCATAAAAAGCTATTTTATTATAAAAAGCTAATAATTAAATTATAATAAAATCAGAACAATTAGATTACTCAAATTTTATAACTAATTTATATTCTACAGAATCTACATAACTATAAAGACAGCGATCCCGAGAGAGTTCAAGAAAATAATAGGAAATGTTAACTCATAAATTTGAATATTATATAAATAAATTAGGACTTCTCGTAGCTAAATTTTTGAGCAAAGCAACAATGGCATAAGGGTTTTCCAAATAACAATGAAATAGAGTTAATATTATTAAAATGTGTGAATTAAGATAATTAAATTTCTATCTCTTAAGTGGCGCCTAACCAGTTTACATAACTTTTGGTAAAGAATCAATAATATTTGTTTATTAACTTTGTAAGAAATTAGTATTTTTAAAGTGTAGAAATTTTTAAATCAAATAACTAAATTTAACACCGATTAATCAATTTGGGACACCAACTATGTGACACAAAATTGAAATTAAACAACAAAATCGTTTTTTGTAAGTGAGTGTGTGTGTGTGTGTGTGTGTGTGTGTGTGTGTGTGTGTGTGTGTGTGTGTGTGCCTGTGATATATATATATATATATATATATATTTATTTATTTATTTAGCTTTGCACATCACTGTTTTCTTGTATTCACTGTTGTACAACATAAAAGGAATAACTAAAACACTAAAAAATAATAATACTGTATTTACATAGCTTACAAAACACAGGAAACATAATCAATAAAATAAACCAACCGGACAAAATATGTTCCACTCTTAATAACGGAATATACAAAATCGAATGCCCAGACTGTAATAAAATATACATAGGCCAAACAAAAAAGAAATTAAAAGACAGATATCAAGAACACTTCAATGCATACATCAAACCTGAAACTTATAACTCAAACTTAGCTACACACGCCATCAAAAACTAACACACATTCCCCACATAAGAAAACGTACACCTAATAAAAAAAAGTACAAAAAGGCCTTAAACTAACAATCTGGGAGCAACTACAAATTTATAAACATAAAAATAATATCAATAGAAAAAATACAAATAAAATCAAAAAACGATAAATTATTCAACCTAATAGACAAAATTAACCCCAAGACAAACTTAAAAGACTCACACAGTGCAGTGAATCCGAAATTAGAACATAACGATACATCACATCTTATGGCAACGGGAATTCCACACAACTGGCAATCTACTACTACCCCTGGTCAGTTATGCCTGCTGATGGATATACTACCAATCTTTGAAAGTTAACTCGCATAAATACCAAGTAAGATGCTTGTTTAAGTACATATAGTGAAAGTGATAAGTGAATACAAGAAAACAGTGTTGCAAAGCTATATATATCACTTACAAAAGTGATATATAAGTTCATTATAAAATGAACTGTACTTCAGATGTCGAAAATTTATTATAAAAAAAATATCTAGCAGGTTCTTGTTTAGTACAAAAAGTATAAATTATCACATGTCAAAACTCAGGTGATGGAAATGGTTAAAGCTTAAAGCATTCAGGTTATGTAAACAGACCATGATTTCTTAAATACAAAAAAAAATCTTTAACTAAGAAAAAATAGTGTTTTGTTCTGAGAAAGTTGCTTTTAATCCGCACACATGTTCCAACCATGATAGTATCCTTGTATGTTTTAATGCTCTTACACGAAAATATTTCAAAAGTGAATGTTGTTCTAAGAACCTGGACCGGGAATATCAAGTCCTTACCCTTGTTATTGTAACCACTGAATTTCCGGCTAAACTTTGTACTTTTGCGGTTCGGAGAAATGTAGGCCTTTGTGTTTTACAAAGCCGCGGATTGTATAGGTAGAATGACAATTACCTAACCTGCTCTATACCATAGTTAGATAGGACGCCCTCCGCCTTGAGAGAACTGAAGAACTATTGGAGTCAAGATACAATGATAGATAACGTTGTTAAACAACCTTAGATATTTAATCGAAAAATTCACACCACCTCCGTTCTGGGAAACGTAGAGTTGTTGTTTCACAAAATCTATCCTCGGCATTCCTGGAACTTATCGGAGCTACGTCATAAATATCGTCACTCAAAACCAATTAATTCACTTTCCTAGAAGGAAAAGCATACGTATATAAATCAATTACATATTCCGACGCTGATTGCAATTTGCAACTTTCTCGGTAAATGAAATAATTGTGTTACTGGGAGATAAACAACTTAAAATTACGTGAACCTCTGTGATACAAGTTTTTATCTTATAAATGTTCAAGTAGCAAATGTTCTCTGATCCTGTACTGTTCTTCTCTTCCACAAGTAACAACTGAGTATCATGGATGAGTTGAATTAGAATCAGTATCAAATGGCTGCCACAAGGGGTGTGAGGGTATTGGGGGCCATATCCGACTAAAAATATCCCACGATCTGAAAGTAATGGAAAAATAGATATCAATATACAACTATTCTTTGAGCTTAGCTTGTAAGGTTATGTTAAAACAAATAAAAGACATCAAGATACAAGACTCACAAATTTTATTAATCACTTAAACAAAATACAACAACATCAACAACAAAGATAAACTACAAGAACCAGGCGTATACAAACTGAACTGCGATGAATTTAACAAATTCTACATTGGACAAACAGGTCGCAGCTTTAAACAAATAGTCGAGGAACACAACAGAACACCAACTCAACATTTTACATAAAAGAAACAGGACACAAATACCCAGACATTTACCAAAACCTAGAAATCCTACACATCAACAAAAAAGGACCACATCTCAACACACTAGAACAATATGGAATTTACAATTACAAACACACAAAAACACAAAATACAAACATATTAAACGAACAAACACAATACAAATCACACATACTCGTGATACTATCGAAAACCTACCTTTAAAACCGTCACCGCTTGACCCGACATCTCCAGCAGAAGACACTGATGCAGATCGGCACATAGCGATCGAAAACGTCCTGTCTCAGTAAGTTTTAACAGATTTACAAAATTTAAAGTACGGATAGTCATAAACTATTGTTCAAGTAATTAATAAGATTCACCGAACGTAATGGACTACAAAATTCAAGAACTCACAAATTAATCATTTATTGACTCATACGCGTTTCAATGACAAAGTCATCATCATCAGTGAGTGTTGCTACTACAAACTCTAGAGTTTTAAGAGTTGTAAGTTAGAGTTTGTAGTAGCAACACTCACTGATGATAATGACTTTGTCATTAAAACGTGTAAAAGTCAATAAATGATTGATTTGTGAGTCTTGTGTATGTCTTTTATTTGTTTTAGATATCAATAGTTGATTTTTACATCGCTTGGTTTTCTAATTTACTGCTAGAATTATTATGATTTGCAACTCTGCCTAGAGTTCTTTTTCTATTACACGTTTCCTACTTGTTGAATTATTTTCTATGAACAACAGTTAGGAAGCAAGTTTATGCCATTGAAGCGGCCATGACCTCGTGAGTCATGATTGTATCGTGACCGTCATGATCCTCATTTAAGTGTACCCTCAGTTCCCTTTATCCCTGTTTCTCAGGGAGGCGAGTACCCACAACCGAAAGCTGTGCCGTGCGCTACTTTAAACATGCAGGTGTATAAATTTCAGCGGCCCTGTCCGACACTTCGCACATCATGTCTTCACATGTTTTTGTAGAATGACGTCGCCAACAGGTGTTCAGCGTCAACGAACGCGCCACACCTAAATATCCGTCACCTGACGCCTGGCTGATACCGTGCCTGTAAACACCGCTTATGAATGAACATTTTAATAAGAGACTTGTTTTTCCTTACGTCACCAGAAACTTGAGATTCGCAGAAGAGAGATGTGGCAAAATGATGTGATGTTAAGTAGTAATAATGTTGGGTTGAGGGTCTTCCCTAATCGGAATGCACACAATTTTAAAAATACCAAAGTATATTTAAAAAGCACATATAAATCACTATTCATGTTTAATCGGTATTTAAGGTATGCAGTTTTTTATAGCTAGCTTCGTACACACTGAACTGGCGAATTGACCGGGTCCTTCTTTTACTTCTCTTCCAGTGTCCTGGTTGAATGGCCCATTTATGTATTCTATTTATTGCATCCTTTGAAGAACGTTTTCCGATCCTTTCAGAATATTTAAACCGATGATTTTTTTTTAATTTGTGAAGAGTAAATTTCTTTACAGGTTAATATCATGTGCATGCCGCCAAATATTTAAAATAATTGGTAAAACTGTTGGATATCGAGTCAAGTTTATTTAATTAGTGCAGCGTTTCATCAACTATTTTGTTGCCCTTTCCAAGCCTGTTGTGCTATGTAAAACAAAGGTCTTATATTTAGTGTTTAAGTGAGTAATGCGAGGATATCAAACCCCCTACACCTCACAATTAACGTTCTTTGAGCATTAATAGCGGCACGAAAAATGCGTACAGCGAAATATGCATACATGAGGAAACAAAAGCAATTGCCGAGGGTGAGTCGTAAGTTTGAGAAGCGAAGAAAGCGTACAACCCAGGTCATCTACCCCTAAACTATTTGCTAATAACTTTCAAGGTTTTGGATTGCCTTTGTCAAAATGGGTCAAAAAAAAGGTTTTCATTTTGTCTGTTGTCACTTTGCCTTTAACTGGTGATGAGTTCGATTTAATCGAAAGAGAGTTATCAAAAGAGGCTGAAACTTCGACTCCTACACACATGAGACTTGAATTACACTTAGAAGGAAAGAGAAGAGGAACAAAGTATCTTAAGTAGGACGAAAGAATTAAAAAAAAAAACAGTGCAAAAATACCTAGAAACTGGAGACTAATGTCTTGTTTAAGATCTGTTTCTTACATTAAAAAATTGGATTAGATTAGGCGCAAGAAATCATATGGTAAGATCAAATAAATTGGTCGAATTGTAATATGAATAGAAATAAAAAAATTCTGCAAAATGAAAAAAAAAAATATAAAACAAAATATTACCGAGGCTACAAGCTGACTTTAAACACAACATATCTCTATCATTTTGCCAGTCAGAAGACTAGAAAAGTGTGATCGAAATTAGTTTAATAAAGACAGTTTTAAAGGATTTCCAGTCCAGATAAACTAAAGGACATCTACAGTATGTTTAGCTGAGAAATAAACTCATTTATGTAACTCAATGATTTTAAAATATCCGTGATAGCCTAAATGCATTTTTCGGCTGTCACAACGTTCTGACGTCATAGCTTACCCTCGTCATCGGTCAGAATGTGATCCTGTACGCATCTTTCGCAATATTCCTGGTGTACGCATCTTTCCTATATTCGTTTTAATTGATAGGCATTTTAGAGTTTTTCGCTTAACTAAAAAAAAAACGCGGAAACTTCTCCACTTAGATATAAATAATTTGTGACTTGATTCAAATAACATATACGTTTACAAAATTATGAATTCAACTTATGAAGCTAAGACAACCTTTAATTTCCGTTAATACTGAAGATAATGATAAGTACACCATTGGGATGAATAAAGTCTAGTCTAGTTACTGTCATCATTTTCAATTTCCTGATCTCTTTTTCAGTTCGTACTGTCAGTTCACACTCCCTAAATACAGTTATTTATATATCTTGTTCAAATTTTTAATCGTTAATAAAACAATTTTTATGCATCCAATTAAGTTCAAACACATTTGTTTAGATTTGTGGATTTGATTTGTGGATCACACTTGGTATTCATACATTTATCATTTATTCAATATTTCTCTCTAGTGCCCTGATAATCATATAAAATATTTGGAGTTTCAATGAAAAAAATTGCTCATTTTGCCTGTAATATAATTGTGTCATGTTTGTCTTCTTTTGTGGGCTTGTCAAGGCGAAGAGAACATTAGATAATCTCTCCAGATAGAGGTTTCCTCGTTGTGTGGTATATGCTTACATGGATGGGTTGTGGTAGAGACAAGCATCAGCTCCGGTCTAACAGTTGGAGGACATTAGATAATCTCTCCAGATAGAGATTTTCTCGTTGTGTGGTATACATGGATGGGTTGTGGTAGAGACAAGCATCAGCTCCGGTCTAACAGTTGGAGGACATTAGATAATCTCTCCAGATAGAGATTTTCTCGTTGTGTGGTATACATGGATGGGTTGTGGTAGAGACAAGCATCAGCTCCGGTCTAACAGTTGGAGGACATTAGATAATCTCTCCAGATAGAGATTTTCTCGTTGTGTGGTATACATGGATGGGTTGTGGTAGAGACAAGCATCAGCTCCGGTCTAACAGTTGGAGGACATTAGATAATCTCTCCAGATAGAGATTTTCTCGTTGTGTGGTATACATGGATGGGTTGTGGTAGAGACAAGCATCAGCTCCGGTCTAACAGTTGGAGGACATTAGATAATCTCTCCAGATAGAGATTTTCTCGTTGTGTGGTATACATGGATGGGTTGTGGTAGAGACAAGCATCAGCTCCGGTCTAACAGTTGGAGGACATTAGATAATCTCTCCAGATAGAGATTTTCTCGTTGTGTGGTATACATGGATGGGTTGTGGTAGAGACAAGCATCAGCTCCGGTCTAACAGTTGGAGGACATTAGATAATCTCTCCAGATAGAGATTTTCTCGTTGTGTGGTATACATGGATGGGTTGTGGTAGAGACAAGCATTAGCTCCGGTCTAACAGTTGGAGGACAAAGTTTCTCTCTATATAGCTGTGAGAGATAGGCATAGTACCTCCCGTGTAAGGGTAAGGAAGATATTAAAGTAGAATAGTGTGGCTTGCAATCATCTTGAATTTACTGAATAAATAATAAGTGAAAACTACTAACCTACTTGTTGAAACATCGTTCCATTGAGAAAGGTAAGCTTGACTGGCGGCGATACCTTAGGGTAGCAAGAGAAGCATTCATGGCTGTGGAGGTGGTGTTGTGTCCCTGTGTTTGCAAGGGGTGCGGCCAATGAAACACGCACTTGAGTATAACAAGCATTTATTTGATAAAGCAAATACAAGATGTTGCGATAAGTAAACTGAATAATTCGCGTAGTACGAGAAATAGTAGGTAAATTATAAAATAGTAGTTTCGTGCGAGAAATAGTAATTGAATTACAAAATAGTAGTTTCGCACGAGAAATAGTAATTCAATTATAAAATAGTAGTTCGTACGAGAAATAGTAGTTGAATTATAAAATGGTAGTTTCGTACGAGAAATAGTAGGAGAATTATAAAATGAAATAGTAGTTTGTATGATATAGTATTTGAATTTAAAGATGTAAATTAGTTTCACAATGATTGAAACTGAAAAAGACTTCACAAGAACTAGACGAAAACTAGACTAGAACTGACTTTCCGCTCGCGCTAGGTGTATATATAACTTATTCAGTTTACTTGTACATTGGTCAATGATTACATCAAATGTTCTAGAATAAGGCTACTTGTTACATGGAAAATAACTAACGATTACATCTTTAATTTAATAGAAAGTTCCATCTGAAATGACACACATGAACAATTATTTGAGTATTGACTTTGAGTTAATTTTGTAGCCTGAATCATTTGAAAAACAATACGTAATACAGAGAATTATTCTAATATCATTTAAAAAGAAATTAATAAATTACATAGTATCATATTTTATACATAATACATATTATATGAGTACATAGGCGGGTTGTGCACTATCTAGTGAATAGTTTTCACTTAATCACTCACATAATTACTAATAGAGTAGAATGCTTAATTTCTTCTAGTAGTTTATAAAAGACGAACTATGGTTTACTACAGCCCTGAAATAGCCGTAGTCTACACACAGATAATCAAATTAAGTTTTTTTATTTTAATGGCAATTTTAAGTTGAAACGCTTTAACCGTGGTAATGTCCAGATATGACATTATTGCTTCAGGACGTCAACAGTGATTTTTTCCAGTAACAGGAAAAATTCATACTGCCATTTTAATACTCACTAAATAAAAAAATATCGTATCCCAAGACTCGTCTAGACGATAAGAATGAATATGTCCGTAAACCTCTTTGTCACTTTTCTAAGAAACTGAGGTAGGTTTGGAGACCTATATTCTAGAATATATCCAGTTTGATGAAAATGGAACAGTTAAAAATTGTTGATTTTAGCTTTCAATTTCACTTAAAAAGGGAATTAAGGAATTCCAATTTAAGTTTGTAGAATTATTATTATTTTTAAGGAGCCATTGAATTTCGATGATTAGAACACTTAATGTTTCCGAGTTTAATTCTCTCGAGGGCCAAAGTTTGGGCTAATATTGCAGTTTTAATATTAACCAAACCTTGGAACATCTGTATTTAGAATAAAAAAGGCCAAATGTAATGATGCCCAAGATAGACGCTTGAAGCTCCATTAGCTTCATTCTATACCGTACGATTCGAAAAAAGTAATGTCTGATTCCATGGAGTCATCGAAGAGGATAGTTTTATGCCTAGCAAAGGTCATCTCAGATAGAGCATTTCTGTTTATTATTAAAATTATTTATTTATATTGTCGAAGCATTCTAAAATAGATCCGAAACTGCGTATGGTCTTGAATAGGCCGGAAGAGGTTTGCAAACTTGAGACAGCCAAGATCCAGATGAAACATCCTATAGTAGTCTTGAAGAGGGCGAAGTTTGCTGGACTGGCCTTCTCAGAAACTCCATCTCGTGAGGAATACTTCTGTGGATCAAGGTGTCTACCAACACTGTTAATAATGTTGGCACAAACAGCCTTAAAAAATGTTTTCTCTTAAAACACTTCAATTTCGGAAGAGCTTTGTGGGTGTGGTCATGTTTGGAATGTCTTTCTAACCTTGGATGTCCCAGCCACTTGATTTAAGTATGCACTGCCGTGAAACAGCTGCGGATTCAACTCCTTACGTCGCATCTTCTGTCTTGTTTACTTTCTTCAATGGCATCCCATTATCATTTTAACTAACGTACACGCCACTGCCATCTAAATTGCTTCCTGGATTTTTCTTTGATCTTATCATTCCTAATCCAGTGTCTATCACTACTAACGTTGACTTCGAGGTGTAACGTCTAGTAACGTGGTAGTCACCAGCCAACCGATAAGCAGTTGCTACAGTAACTGTTATCTCCTATACTGTTTTGGCAACGAGGAAGTACCTAATTATTTACGAGCATTACAAAGGCGGCTCTTTACCACATCTCCAGAGGCAAAGCTATCAGGGTTAGACAATTTGTATTTCGTTCTATAGCTCGTTGTATTGGATAGTCGATATTTTACTAAATTAGACATTTGACATCTGGATTCCAATCGTCATATTCAGTCTTTGAGTAACCCCAATCCCCCGGTATTTTGCAAATGGTAATAATGTAATTTAATTTATTTAAGAAAAAACTTTAAAATTGCCTTTATTCTTCATACCTGCAGAGACTCGCCGGGTCCATTGTTTGTCTTAACAATTGTATCTTACGACTAACTCAGGCAAATTAGCTGTCTGTTTATTCGTCTAGTAAAGATAGGTTACATTAAAATTCCCGTTTGTGTTTGCAAAAAAGATTTAATTTTGAAAAAAATTAAAATAGTCAAAATATTACTATTTAAATACAATTTGCCTTTTACAAGTTTAGCTTCATAAAATTAAAATAAAAAAGTTTACATCCTTTAAGAATGTTTGAAACCAAACTAGGTTAATGCACGCTGGTATCCTATATTTACTGATTTGATTGAATTGAAAAAATACCAAAACATCAATTTTAAAAACATACCTTGGCAATCATCCAAACTTACGTGGCCTTGTGTCAGGACATATAATAATATACACGGGTTCACCTTTATAACAAATTTAAATTTTGAAAATAATAAACTAAACGTAACAAAGCCACTAATAAAACATTTCCCCGTTGTAAATCAATTTTTGAAATTACATTATTATACCTTTAACACAATTTTTAACATCTGCCAGCCCATGTGACCCTCTCTCAATCTTGTGTCCTGCGAGACTTTTCCCACGGTAACCTCACAAGATTCGAAATATACATTCAGAAAAACTTTTCATTGAGTCACGTTACTTTAAACATCGCGACATTTTGACTGGCTTAGTCATAAGACATTTTTATAAACAAACATTATTTTTACAAGGCCGATTTTATATCAACTAAACAACACATATTTATGCATCAAACTGAATTGTAAGCAAAAATTATTCACCATGTTATATTTTTTTTGCGGTTGACCAAAGTTTCGTGATAACTCGGTGTATCTCTTTGTATCATTCCATCAACTATGGTTATTCACTGACATTTGTAATTCCGTTAGCAGATACTTGGTCTTTCCTTTGTATCTTTCCATCAACTATGGTTATTCACTGACATTTGTAATTCCGTTAGCAGATACTTGGTCTTTCCTTTGTATCTTTCCATCAACTATGGTTATTCATTGACATTTTTAATTCCGTTAGCAGATACTTGGTCTTTCCTTTGTATCTTTCCATCAACTATGGTTATTCATTGACATTTTTAATTCCGTTAGCAGATACTTGGTCTTTCCTTTGTATCTTTCCATCAACTATGGTTATTCATTGACATTTTTAATTCCGTTAGCAGATACTTGGTCTTTCCTTTGTATCTTTCCATCAACTATGGTTATTCACTGACATTTTTAATTCCGTTAGCAGATACTTGGTCTTTCCTTTGTATCTTTCCATCAACTATGGTTATTTACTGATATTTTTAATTCCGTTACCAGATACTTGGTATTTCCTTTGTTTCTTTCCATCAACTATGGTTATTCACTGATTTTTTAATTCCGTTAGCAGATACTTGGTATTTCCTTTGTTTCTTTCCATCAACTGTGGTTATTCACTGACTTTTTTAATTCCGTTAGCAGATACTTGGTATTTCCTTTGTTTCTTTCCATCAACTATGGTTATTCACTGACTTTTTTAATTCCGTTAGCAGATACTTGGTATTTCCTTTGTTTCTTTCCATCAACTATGGTTATTCACTGACTTTTTTAATTCCGTTAGCAGATACTTGGTATTTCCTTTGTTTCTTTCCATCAACTGTGGTTATTCACTGACATTTTTAATTCCGTTAGCAGATACTTGGTCTTTCCTTTGTATCTTTCCATCAACTATGGTTATTCACTGACTTTTTTAATTCCGTTAGCAGATACTTGGTATTTCCTTTGTTTCTTTCCATCAACTATGGTTATTCACTGACTTTTTTAATTCCGTTACCAGATACTTGGTATTTCCTTTGTTTCTTTCCATCAACTATGGTTATTCACTGACTTTTTTAATTCCGTTAGCAGATACTTGGTATTTCCTTTGTTTCTTTCCATCAACTGTGGTTATTCACTGACACTTTTAATTCCGTTAGCAGATACTTGGTCTTTCCTTTGTATCTTTCCATCAACTATGGTTATTTACTGACATATTTAATTCCGTTAGCAGATACTTGGTATTTCCTTTATATCTTTCCATGAACTATGGTTATTCATTGACATTTTTAATTCCGTTAGCAGATACTTGGTCTTTCCTTTGTGTCTTTCCATCAACTATGGTTATTCACTGACATTTTTAATTCCGTTAGCAGATACTTGGTCTTTCCTTTGTATCTTTCCATCAACTGTGGTTATTCACTGACATTTTTAATTCCGTTAGCAGATACTTGGTCTTTCCTTTGTATCTTTCCATCAACTATGGTTATTCACTGACATATTTAATTCCGTTAGCAGATACTTGGTCTTTCCTTTGTATCTTTCCATCAACTGTGGTTATTCACTGACATTTTTAATTCCGTTAGCAGATACTTGGTCTTTCCTTTGTATCTTTCCATCAACTGTGGTTATTCACTGACATTTTTAATTCCGTTAGCAGATACTTGGTCTTTCCTTTGTATCTTTCCATCAACTATGGTTATTCACTGACATTTTTAATTCCGTTAGCAGATACTTGGTCTTTCCTTTGTATCTTTCCATCAACTATGGTTATTCACTGACATTTTTAATTCCGTTAGCAGATACTTGGTCTTTCCTTTGTATCTTTCCATCAACTGTGGTTATTCACTGACATTTTTAATTCCGTTAGCAGATACTTGGTCTTTCCTTTGTATCTTTCCATCAACTATGGTTATTCACTGACATTTTTAATTCCGTTAGCAGATACTTGGTCTTTCCTTTGTATCTTTCCATCAACTATGGTTATTCACTGACATTTTTAATTCCGTTAGCAGATACTTGGTCTTTCCTTTGTATCTTTCCATCAACTGTGGTTATTCACTGACATTTTTAATTCCGTTAGCAGATACTTGGTCTTTCCTTTGTATCTTTCCATCAACTATGGTTATTCACTGACATTTTTAATTCCGTTAGCAGATACTTCGTATTTCCTTTGTTTCTTTCCATCAACTGTGGTTATTCACTGACATTTTTAATTCCGTTAGCAGATACTTGGTCTTTCCTTTGTGTCATTCCATCAACTATGGCTATTCACTGACATTTTTAATTCCGTTAGCAGATACTTGGTCTTTCCTTTGCATTTTTTTGCAGGCATGCTCACAATGAAATCACGAACCTCGTCGGGTCCCAGTTATGGATGACTGGGATCATAGTATGGGCGTTTTAAATGCAAATAAACAGGCGTTTTTAAAAATTTTTATGAAGTATTTTAAAAGCTACTTTTTTCGGACAACCGATTTTTATTTAGTGTTTCGGAATTTTTTTATTTAGTAGAAATATAAAAAAAAACATACTGCGTAGAGTTTACTTGATGGCTTGACCAGCACAGCCGGGCTGTGGAATGCCAGGTATTTACCCAAGGCTGGAATTACTTGTCCCACGTAGAATTGCACGGCCTTGCAAATCAACGCGACAAGATTCCCGCATGCATTACGTAACTTATTTAGAATCAATATAACTTAAATTCTTAATTGATAGACATAACGTTTCTCCTTTTCCATTATAAAATAATATTAATTAGTTAGAGGAATTCCTCGATACCTACAGTATAATTATCTGGAGTTTTTTTTAACGTAAAATATTTGAGTTTGAATTGAAGGTTTGCTTTTGATATGTGTGTTGTATAGGTCTATATTAGCCGAAGAAACTTCAACGTAGTAACCATGAAGCAACTAATTACAGCGAGACTCAGTATCATTGGGAAGAGAATGTTTGGTGGCGTAGTAGGGACGGTGGGTGACCGTGAGAAGACGCTACTCACGATCGCCCTATTTGCAATCAGGATCACACAAATGTACCCTACTCTCTATAGGTTTTGGTAAATACAAGAGCAGGTGAGTTTACTAGGAATTAGATAAGGATTTGGTATCTATAACAGGAGAGAATCATTCTGTATATTACCTAAATACTAGGATCATAAGGAAATGTCTGCTTTGTGGATCCCTAAGTATAGAATAGGATCAAGTGGAATAAGATAGGGACATGACTTCTTTGTATTTATGACAGGAGATAATAATGCACAGGACACACGAAAGGAGTCCTGAGAAAAGGAAATGAGTAGATCTACTCTTTCTGCTCCATCAAAGTATCTATCCAATAAATCCACTACCCGTCTACTAGTATCTACTACCAAGTGAATGGATAGGTTGAAATCAAAATGGACCTCTTCAGGCGCAATGCTTACTCGGTCAGGTAGTATGTAAAATTTATTTCACAGATTTTAACAGAAGTAATAATAGCAATATTAAGAAAATAAGGGTTAAAAAATGCAAATTTTACATAGTAATTTATTTTAGGAAATACAAACACACGAGCAAGCTCTCTTAAAATAAACTATTTTACATTGTAAAAAAGAAAAGTATTGCGTCACCAGTTATGTGGTCGCAGTTAATTTATAGATGTTGGAATATTTTATTGAATTCTAGTTGTTGTTCTCGCGTTATCTTAATGGCGTTGGATAACTATTAAGTACAAACATAAGGCTCCTAGTCTTGCTTCTTTACTTGTGTGAGTGTAATTTCTCTCCTATAAACATACTTTGGCCATATTTTGTTACTAAACGTTTATGTTTGGTTTTTACAATATTTGCCTGCTTCTCTGTGTATCTGTCTTAGGCATTTCTAGCGATCCCCTGCTCCAATCATTTACATTAGGAAGGCCTCGATGATAATAAGATAATGCTTGGCTAGGGGATCACCTGCAGAGCTGATAATGAGTTTGTTTCAGGTAAAGGGGATATACATGTAATTATAAGGAGAAGGGCACTGGCGAAACAAACTGTTATTCCTATAATGAACGTTCTTATTCTTATGAAAAAGGGGAAGGCTCTTTAATCTGTGCAGGCGATCCTGACTGGACAGATGTAGAGAAGGTTGATGTTTTATCTTATATTCTTATAAAAAGTGGCAGACGCTTTAATCTGTGCAGGCGATCCTGGCTGGACAGATGTAGAGAAGGTTGATGTTTTATCTTATATTCTTATAAAAAGTGGCAGACGCTTTAATCTGTGCAGGCGATCCTGGCTGGACAGATACAGAGAAGGTTGATGTTTTATCTTATATTCTTATAAAAAGTGGCAGACGCTTTAATCTGTGCAGGCGATCCTGGCTGGACAGATGTAGAGAAGGTTGATGTTTTATCTTATATTCTTATAAAAAATGGCAGACGCTTTAATCTGTGCAGGCGATCCTGGCTGGGCAGATCTAGAGAAGGTTGATGTTTTATCTTATATTCTTATAACAAGTGGCAGACGCTTTAATCTGTGCAGGCGATCCTGGCTGGACAGATGTAGAGAAGGTTGATGTTTTATCTTATATTCTTAAAAAAAATGGCAGACGCTTTAATCTGTGCAGGCGATCCTGACTGGACAGATGTAGAGAAGGTTGATGTTTTATCTTATATTCTTATAAAAAGTGGCAGACGCTTTAATCTGTGCAGGCGATCCTGGCTGGACAGATGTAGAGAAGGTTGATGTTTTATCTTATATTCTTATAAAAAATGGCAGACGCTTTAATCTGTGCAGGCGATCCTGACTGGACAGATGTAGAGAAGGTTGATGTTTTATCTTATATTCTTATAAAAAATGGCAGACGCTTTAATCTGTGCCGGCGATCCTGGCTGGACAGATGTAGAGAAGGTTGATGTTTTATCTTATATTCTTATAAAAAATGGCAGACTCTTTAATCTGTGCAGGCGATCCTGACTGGGCAGATCTAGAGGAGGTTGATGTTTTATCTTATATTCTTATAAAAAATGGCAGACGCTTTAATCTGTGCCGGCGATCCTGACTGGGCAGATCTAGAGAAGGTTGATGTTTTATCTTATATTCTTATAAAAAATGGCAGACGCTTTAATCTGTGCAGGCGATCCTGACTGGACAGATGTAGAGAAGGTTGATGTTTTATCTTATATTCTTATAAAAAATGGCAGACGCTTTAATCTGTGCAGGCGATCCTGGCTGGGCAGATCTAGAGAAGGTTGATGTTTTATCTTATATTCTTATAAAAAGTGGCAGACGCTTTAATCTGTGCAGGCGATCCTGACTGGACAGATGTAGAGAAGGTTGATGTTTTATCTTATATTCTTATAAAAAATGGCAGACGCTTTAATCTGTGCAGGCGATCCTGGCTGGGCAGATCTAGAGAAGGTTGATGTTTTATCTTATATTCTTATAAAAAGTGGCAGACGCTTTAATCTGTGCAGGCGATCCTGGCTGGACAGATGTAGAGAAGGTTGATGTTTTATCTTATATTCTTATAAAAAGTGGCAGACGCTTTAATCTGTGCAGGCGATCCTGGCTGGACAGATGTAGAGAAGGTTGATGTTTTATCTTATATTCTTATAAAAAATGGCAGACGCTTTAATCTGTGCAGGCGATCCTGGCTGGGCAGATCTAGAGAAGGTTGATGTTTTATCTTATATTCTTATAACAAGTGGCAGACGCTTTAATCTGTGCAGGCGATCCTGGCTGGACAGATGTAGAGAAGGTTGATGTTTTATCTTATATTCTTAAAAAAAATGGCAGACGCTTTAATCTGTGCAGGCGATCCTGACTGGACAGATGTAGAGAAGGTTGATGTTTTATCTTATATTCTTATAAAAAGTGGCAGACGCTTTAATCTGTGCAGGCGATCCTGGCTGGACAGATGTAGAGAAGGTTGATGTTTTATCTTATATTCTTATAAAAAATGGCAGACGCTTTAATCTGTGCAGGCGATCCTGACTGGACAGATGTAGAGAAGGTTGATGTTTTATCTTATATTCTTATAAAAAATGGCAGACGCTTTAATCTGTGCCGGCGATCCTGGCTGGACAGATGTAGAGAAGGTTGATGTTTTATCTTATATTCTTATAAAAAATGGCAGACTCTTTAATCTGTGCAGGCGATCCTGACTGGGCAGATCTAGAGGAGGTTGATGTTTTATCTTATATTCTTATAAAAAATGGCAGACGCTTTAATCTGTGCCGGCGATCCTGACTGGGCAGATCTAGAGAAGGTTGATGTTTTATCTTATATTCTTATAAAAAATGGCAGACGCTTTAATCTGTGCAGGCGATCCTGACTGGACAGATGTAGAGAAGGTTGATGTTTTATCTTATATTCTTATAAAAAATGGCAGACGCTTTAATCTGTGCAGGCGATCCTGGCTGGGCAGATCTAGAGAAGGTTGATGTTTTATCTTATATTCTTATAAAAAGTGGCAGACGCTTTAATCTGTGCAGGCGATCCTGACTGGACAGATGTAGAGAAGGTTGATGTTTTATCTTATATTCTTATAAAAAATGGCAGACGCTTTAATCTGTGCAGGCGATCCTGGCTGGGCAGATCTAGAGAAGGTTGATGTTTTATCTTATATTCTTATAAAAAGTGGCAGACGCTTTAATCTGTGCAGGCGATCCTGGCTGGGCAGATGTAGAGAAGGTTGATGTTTTATCTTATATTCTTATAAAAAGGGGAAGGCTCTTTAATCTGTGCAGGCGATCCTGACTGGACAGATCTAGAGAAGGTTGATGTTTTATCTTATATTCTTATAAAAAATGGCAGACGCTTTAATCTGTGCAGGCGATCCTGGCTGGGCAGATCTAGAGAAGGTTGATGTTTTATCTTATATTCTTATAAAAAGTGGCAGACGCTTTAATCTGTGCAGGCGATCCTGGTTGGACAGATGTAGAGAAGGTTGATGTTTTATCTTATATTCTTATAAAAAGTGGCAGACGCTTTAATCTGTGCCGGCGATCCTGACTGGGCAGATGTAGAGAAGGTTGATGTTTTATCTTATATTCTTATAAAAAGTTGCAGACGCTTTAATCTGTGCAGGCGATCCTGACTGGACAGATGTAGAGAAGGTTGATGTTTTATCTTATATTCTTATAAAAAGTGGCAGACGCTTTAATCTGTGCAGGCGATCCTGGCTGGATAGATGTTGAGAAGGTTGATGTTTTATCTTATATTCTTATAAAAAGTGGCAGACGCTTTAATCTGTGCAGGCGATCCTGGCTGGACAGATACAGAGAAGGTTGATGTTTTATCTTATATTCTTATAAAAAGTTGCAGACGCTTTAATCTGTGCAGGCGATCCTGGCTGGACAGATGTAGAGAAGGTTGATGTTTTATCTTATATTCTTATAAAAAGTGGCAGACGCTTTAATCTGTGCAGGCGATCCTGGCTGGGCAGATCTAGAGAAGGTTGATGTTTTATCTTATATTCTTATAAAAAGTGGCAGACGCTTTAATCTGTGCAGGCGATCCTGGCTGGACAGATGTAGAGAAGGTTGATGTTTTATCTTATATTCTTATAAAAAGTGGCAGACGCTTTAATCTGTGCCGGCGATCCTGACTGGGCAGATGTAGAGAAGGTTGATGTTTTATCTTATATTCTTATAAAAAGTTGCAGACGCTTTAATCTATGCAGGCGATCCTGACTGGACAGATGTAGAGAAGGTTGATGTTTTATCTTATATTCTTATAAAAAGTGGCAGACGCATTAATCTGTGCAGGCGATCCTGGCTGGATAAATGTTGAGAAGGTTGATGTTTTATCTTATATTCTTATAAAAAGTGGCAGACGCTTTAATCTGTGCAGGCAATCCTGGCTGGGCAGATCTAGAGAAGGTTGATGTTTTATCTTATATTCTTATAAAAAGTGGCAGACGCTTTAATCTGTGCAGGCGATCCTGGCTGGGCAGATCTAGAGAAGGTTGATGTTTTATCTTTATAAAAAGTGGCAGACGCTTTAATCTGTGCAGGCGATCCTGGCTGGGCAGATCTAGAGAAGGTTGATGTTTTATCTTATATTCTTATAAAAAGGGGAAGGCTCTTTAATCTGTGCAGGCGATCCTGACTGGACAGATCTAGAGAAGGTTGATGTTTTATCTTATATTCTTATAAAAAATGGCAGACGCTTTAATCTGTGCAGGCGATCCTGACTGGACAGATGTAGAGAAGGTTGATGTTTTATCTTATATTCTTATAAAAAGTGGCAGACGCTTTAATCTGTGCAGGCGATCCTGGCTGGACAGATCTAGAGAAGGTTGATGTTTTATCTTATATTCTTATAAAAAGTGGCAGACGCTTTAATCTGTGCAGGCGATCCTGGCTGGGCAGATCTAGAGAAGGTTGATGTTTTATCTTATATTCTTATAAAAAGTGGCAGACGCTTTAATCTGTGCAGGCGATCCTGGCTGGACAGATGTAGAGAAGGTTGATGTTTTATCTTATATTCTTATAAAAAATGGCAGACGCTTTAATCTGTGCAGGCGATCCTGACTGGACAGATGTAGAGAAGGTTGATGTTTTATCTTATATTCTTATAAAAAGTGGCAGACGCTTTAATCTGTGCAGGCGATCCTGGCTGGACAGATGTAGAGAAGGTTGATGTTTTATCTTATATTCTTATAAAAAATGGCAGACGCTTTAATCTGTGCAGGCGATCCTGACTGGACAGATGTAGAGAAGGTTAATGTTTTATCTTATATTCTTATAAAAAATGGCAGACGCTTTAATCTGTGCAGGCGATCCTGGCTGGACAGATGTAGAGAAGGTTGATGTTTTATCTTATATTCTTATAAAAAATGGCAGACGCTTTAATCTGTGCAGGCGATCCTGACTGGGCAGATCTAGAGAAGGTTGATGTTTTATCTTATATTCTTATAAAAAATGGCAGACGCTTTAATCTGTGCCGGCGATCCTGACTGGGCAGATCTAGAGAAGGTTGATGTTTTATCTTATATTCTTATAAAAAATGGCAGACGCTTTAATCTGTGCAGGCGATCCTGGCTGGACAGATGTAGAGAAGGTTGATGTTTTATCTTATATTCTTATAAAAAATGGCAGACGCTTTAATCTGTGCAGGCGATCCTGGCTGGGCAGATCTAGAGAAGGTTGATGTTTTATCTTATATTCTTATAAAAAGTGGCAGACGCTTTAATCTGTGCAGGCGATCCTGACTGGACAGATGTAGAGAAGGTTGATGTTTTATCTTATATTCTTATAAAAAATGGCAGACGCTTTAATCTGTGCAGGCGATCCTGGCTGGGCAGATCTAGAGAAGGTTGATGTTTTATCTTATATTCTTATAAAAAGTGGCAGACGCTTTAATCTGTGCAGGCGATCCTGGCTGGGCAGATGTAGAGAAGGTTGATGTTTTATCTTATATTCTTATAAAAAGGGGAAGGCTCTTTAATCTGTGCAGGCGATCCTGACTGGACAGATCTAGAGAAGGTTGATGTTTTATCTTATATTCTTATAAAAAGTTGCAAACGCTTTAATCTGTGCAGGCGATCCTGACTGGACAGATGTAGAGAAGGTTGATGTTTTATCTTATATTCTTATAAAAAGTGGCAGACGCTTTAATCTGTGCAGGCGATCCTGGCTGGATAGATGTTGAGAAGGTTGATGTTTTATCTTATATTCTTATAAAAAGTGGCAGACGCTTTAATCTGTGCAGGCGATCCTGGCTGGACAGATACAGAGAAGGTTGATGTTTTATCTTATATTCTTATAAAAAGTTGCAGACGCTTTAATCTGTGCAGGCGATCCTGGCTGGACAAATGTAGAGAAGGTTGATGTTTTATCTTATATTCTTATAAAAAGTGGCAGACGCTTTAATCTGTGCAGGCGATCCTGGCTGGGCAGATCTAGAGAAGGTTGATGTTTTATCTTATATTCTTATAAAAAGTGGCAGACGCTTTAATCTGTGCAGGCGATCCTGGCTGGACAGATGTAGAGAAGGTTGATGTTTTATCTTATATTCTTATAAAAAGTGGCAGACGCTTTAATCTGTGCCGGCGATCCTGACTGGGCAGATGTAGAGAAGGTTGATGTTTTATCTTATATTCTTATAAAAAGTTGCAGACGCTTTAATCTGTGCAGGCGATCCTGACTGGACAGATGTAGAGAAGGTTGATGTTTTATCTTATATTCTTATAAAAAGTGGCAGACGCTTTAATCTGTGCAGGCGATCCTGGCTGGATAAATGTTGAGAAGGTTGATGTTTTATCTTATATTCTTATAAAAAGTGGCAGACGCTTTAATCTGTGCAGGCAATCCTGGCTGGGCAAATCTAGAGAAGGTTGATGTTTTATCTTATATTCTTATAAAAAGTGGCAGACGCTTTAATCTGTGCAGGCGATCCTGGCTGGACAGATGTAGAGAAGGTTGATGTTTTATCTTATATTCTTATAAAAAATGGCAGACGCTTTAATCTGTGCAGGCGATCCTGGCTGGGCAGATCTAGAGAAGGTTGATGTTTTATCTTATATTCTTATAAAAAGTGGCAGACGCTTTAATCTGTGCAGGCGATCCTGGCTGGACAGATCTAGAGAAGGTTGATGTTTTATCTTATATTCTTATAAAAAGTGGCAGACGCTTTAATCTGTGCAGGCGATCCTGGCTGGACAGATGTAGAGAAGGTTGATGTTTTATCTTATATTCTTATAAAAAGTGGCAGACGCTTTAATCTGTGCAGGCGATCCTGGCTGGGCAGATCTAGAGAAGGTTGATGTTTTATCTTATATTCTTATAAAAAGTGGCAGACGCTTTAATCTGTGCAGGCGATCCTGGCTGGGCAGATGTAGAGAAGGTTGATGTTTTATCTTATATTCTTATAAAAAGTGGCAGACGCTTTAATCTGTGCAGGCGATCCTGGCTGGACAGATGTAGAGAAGGTTGATGTTTTATCTTATATTCTTATAAAAAATGGCAGACGCTTTAATCTGTGCAGGCGATTCTGGCTGGGCAGATCTAGAGAAGGTTGATGTTTTATCTTATATTCTTATAAAAAGTGGCAGACGCTTTAATCTGTGCAGGCGATCCTGACTGGACAGATGTAGAGAAGGTTGATGTTTTATCTTATATTCTTATAAAAAATGGCAGACGCTTTAATCTGTGCAGGCGATCCTGGCTGGGCAGATCTAGAGAAGGTTGATGTTTTATCTTATATTCTTATAAAAAGTGGCAGACGCTTTAATCTGTGCAGGCGATCCTGGCTGGGCAGATGTAGAGAAGGTTGATGTTTTATCTTATATTCTTATAAAAAGGGGAAGGCTCTTTAATCTGTGCAGGCGATCCTGACTGGACAGATCTAGAGAAGGTTGATGTTTTATCTTATATTCTTATAAAAAATGGCAGACGCTTTAATCTGTGCAGGCGATCCTGGCTGGGCAGATCTAGAGAAGGTTGATGTTTTATCTTATATTCTTATAAAAAGTGGCAGACGCTTTAATCTGTGCAGGCGATCCTGGCTGGACAGATGTAGAGAAGGTTGATGTTTTATCTTATATTCTTATAAAAAGTGGCAGACGCTTTAATCTGTGCAGGCGATCCTGGCTGGGCAGATCTAGAGAAGGTTGATGTTTTATCTTATATTCTTATAAAAAGTGGCAGACGCTTTAATCTGTGCAGGCGATCCTGGCTGGGCAGATGTAGAGAAGGTTGATGTTTTATCTTATATTCTTATAAAAAGTGGCAGACGCTTTAATCTGTGCAGGCGATCCTGGCTGGACAGATGTAGAGAAGGTTGATGTTTTATCTTATATTCTTATAAAAAATGGCAGACGCTTTAATCTGTGCAGGCGATTCTGGCTGGGCAGATCTAGAGAAGGTTGATGTTTTATCTTATATTCTTATAAAAAGTGGCAGACGCTTTAATCTGTGCAGGCGATCCTGACTGGACAGATGTAGAGAAGGTTGATGTTTTATCTTATATTCTTATAAAAAATGGCAGACGCTTTAATCTGTGCAGGCGATCCTGGCTGGGCAGATCTAGAGAAGGTTGATGTTTTATCTTATATTCTTATAAAAAGTGGCAGACGCTTTAATCTGTGCAGGCGATCCTGGCTGGGCAGATGTAGAGAAGGTTGATGTTTTATCTTATATTCTTATAAAAAGGGGAAGGCTCTTTAATCTGTGCAGGCGATCCTGACTGGACAGATCTAGAGAAGGTTGATGTTTTATCTTATATTCATATAAAAAATGGCAGACGCTTTAATATGTGCAGGCGATCCTGGCTGGGCAGATCTAGAGAAGGTTGATGTTTTATCTTATATTCTTATAAAAAGTGGCAGACGCTTTAATCTGTGCAGGCGATCCTGGCTGGACAGATGTAGAGAAGGTTGATGTTTTATCTTATATTCTTATAAAAAGTGGCAGACGCTTTAATCTGTGCAGGCGATCCTGGCTGGACAGATGTAGAGAAGGTTGATGTTTTATCTTATATTCTTATAAAAAGTGGCAGACGCTTTAATCTGTGCCGGCGATCCTGACTGGGCAGATGTAGAGAAGGTTGATGTTTTATCTTATATTCTTATAAAAAGTTGCAAACGCTTTAATCTGTGCAGGCGATCCTGACTGGACAGATGTAGAGAAGGTTGATGTTTTATCTTATATTCTTATAAAAAGTGGCAGACGCTTTAATCTGTGCAGGCGATCCTGGCTGGATAGATGTTGAGAAGGTTGATGTTTTATCTTATATTCTTATAAAAAGTGGCAGACGCTTTAATCTGTGCAGGCGATCCTGGCTGGACAGATACAGAGAAGGTTGATGTTTTATCTTATATTCTTATAAAAAGTTGCAGACGCTTTAATCTGTGCAGGCGATCCTGGCTGGACAGATGTAGAGAAGGTTGATGTTTTATCTTATATTCTTATAAAAAGTGGCAGACGCTTTAATCTGTGCAGGCGATCCTGGCTGGGCAGATCTAGAGAAGGTTGATGTTTTATCTTATATTCTTATAAAAAGTGGCAGACGCTTTAATCTGTGCAGGCGATCCTGGCTGGACAGATGTAGAGAAGGTTGATGTTTTATCTTATATTCTTATAAAAAGTGGCAGACGCTTTAATCTGTGCCGGCGATCCTGACTGGGCAGATGTAGAGAAGGTTGATGTTTTATCTTATATTCTTATAAAAAGTTGCAGACGCTTTAATCTGTGCAGGCGATCCTGACTGGACAGATGTAGAGAAGGTTGATGTTTTATCTTATATTCTTATAAAAAGTGGCAGACGCTTTAATCTGTGCAGGCGATCCTGGCTGGATAAATGTTGAGAAGGTTGATGTTTTATCTTATATTCTTATAAAAAGTGGCAGACGCTTTAATCTGTGCAGGCAATCCTGGCTGGGCAGATCTAGAGAAGGTTGATGTTTTATCTTATATTCTTATAAAAAGTGGCAGACGCTTTAATCTGTGCAGGCGATCCTGGCTGGGCAGATCTAGAGAAGGTTGATGTTTTATCTTATATTCTTATAAAAAGTGGCAGACGCTTTAATCTGTGCAGGCGATCCTGGCTGGACAGATCTAGAGAAGGTTGATGTTTTATCTTATATTCTTATAAAAAGTGGCAGACGCTTTAATCTGTGCAGGCGATCCTGGCTGGACAGATGTAGAGAAGGTTGATGTTTTATCTTATATTCTTATAAAAAGTGGCAGACGCTTTAATCTGTGCAGGCGATCCTGGCTGGGCAGATCTAGAGAAGGTTGATGTTTTATCTTATATTCTTATAAAAAGTGGCAGACGCTTTAATCTGTGCAGGCGATCCTGGCTGGGCAGATGTAGAGAAGGTTGATGTTTTATCTTATATTCTTATAAAAAGTGGCAGACGCTTTAATCTGTGCAGGCGATCCTGGCTGGACAGATGTAGAGAAGGTTGATGTTTTATCTTATATTCTTATAAAAAGTGGCAGACGTTTTAATCTGTGCAGGCGATCCTGGCTGGGCAGATCTAGAGAAGGTTGATGTTTTATCTTATATTCTTATAAAAAGTGGCAGACGCTTTAATCTGTGCAGGCGATCATGGCTGGACAGATCTAGAGAAGGTTGATGTTTTATCTTATATTCTTATAAAAAGTGACAGACGCTTTAATCTGTGCCGGCGATCCTGACTGGACAGATGTAGAGAAGGTTGATGTTTTATCTTATATTCTTATAAAAAATGGCAGACGCTTTAATCTGTGCAGGCGATCCTGACTGGACAGATGTAGAGAAGGTTGATGTTTTATCTTATATTCTTATAAAAAATGGCAGACGCTTTAATCTGTGCCGGCGATCCTGGCTGGACAGATGTAGAGAAGGTTGATGTTTTATCTTATATTCTTATAAAAAGTGGCAGACGCTTTAATCTGTGCAGGCGATCCTGGCTGGACAGATGTAGAGAAGGTTGATGTTTTATCTTATATTCTTATAAAAAATGGCAGACGCTTTAATCTGTGCAGGCGATCCTGGCTGGGCAGATCTAGAGAAGGTTGATGTTTTATCTTATATTCTTATAAAAAGGGGAAGGCTCTTTAATCTGTGCAGGCGATCCTGTCTGGACAGATGTAGAGAAGGTTGATGTTTTATCTTATATTCTAATAAAAAATGGCAGACGCTTTAATCTGTGCAGGCGATCCTGGCTGGGCAGATCTAGAGAAGGTTGATGTTTTATCTTATATTCTTATAAAAAATGGCAGACGCTTTAATCTGTGCAGGCGATCCTGACTGGACAGATGTAGAGAAGGTTGATGTTTTATCTTATATTCTTATAAAAAATGGCAGACGCTTTAATCTGTGCCGGCGATCCTGACTGGGCAGATCTAGAGAAGGTTGATGTTTTATCTTATATTCTTATAAAAAGTGGCAGACGCTTTAATCTGTGCAGGCGATCCTGGCTGGACAGATGTAGAGAAGGTTGATGTTTTATCTTATATTCTTATAAAAAGTGGCAGACGCTTTAATCTGTGCCGGCGATCCTGACTGGGCAGATGTAGAGAAGGTTGATGTTTTATCTTATATTCTTATAAAAAGTTGCAGACGCTTTAATCTGTGCAGGCGATCCTGACTGGACAGATGTAGAGAAGGTTGATGTTTTATCTTATATTCTTATAAAAAGTGGCAGACGCTTTAATCTGTGCAGGCGATCCTGGCTGGATAGATGTTGAGAAGGTTGATGTTTTATCTTATATTCTTATAAAAAGTGGCAGACGCTTTAATCTGTGCAGGCAATCCTGGCTGGGCAGATCTAGAGAAGGTTGATGTTTTATCTTATATTCTTATAAAAAGTGGCAGAGGCTTTAATCTGTGCAGGCGATCCTGGCTGGGCAGATCTAGAGAAGGTTGATGTTTTATCTTTATAAAAAGTGGCAGACGCTTTAATCTGTGCAGGCAATCCTGGCTGGGCAGATCTAGAGAAGGTTGATGTTTTATCTTATATTCTTATAAAAAGTGGCAGACGCTTTAATCTGTGCAGGCGATCCTGGCTGGACAGATGTAGAGAAGGTTGATGTTTTATCTTATAAAAAGTGGCAGACGCTTTAATCTGTGCAGGCGATCCTGGCTGGACAGATGTAGAGAAGGTTGATGTTTTATCTTATAAAAAGTGGCAGACGCTTTAATCTGTGCAGGCGATCCTGGCTGGACAGATGTAGAGAAGGTTGATGTTTTATCTTATATTCTTATAAAAAGTGGCAGACGCTTTAATCTGAGCAGGCGATCCAAGCTGAGCAGATCTAGAGAAGGTTGATGTTTTATCTTATATTCTTATAAAAAGGAATAGATGTTTGGATCTGTGCACACGATCCTGGCTCAGCAGATTTAGAGAAAGTTGATGTTTTATCTTATATTCCTATAAAAAGGGGCAAACGTTTGAATCTGTACAAACGATCCTGGCTGGGCAGATCTAGAGAAGGTTAACGTCTTATCTTATATTCTTATAAAAATCGGCAGACGTTTGAATCTATACAGACGATCCTGGCTGGGCAGATTTAAAGAAAGTTGACGTTTTATCTTATATTCCTATAAAAGGGGCAGACGTTTTGAATATGTGGAGACGGCCCTGGCTGGGCAGATCTAGAGAAAGTTGACGTTTTATCTTATATTCCTATAAAAGGGGCAGACATTTTGAATTTGTGGAGACGGTCCTGGCTGAGCAGATCTAGAGAAAGTTGTTATATTGTATTACATTCTTACACAAAAGGAAGGCGTTAAAATCTGTGCGTACCTACTCCATCAGTTACTCTCATTTCCTCTCTTTGTTAGTTAGGATAATCGTATGGGACAAGGAAGAAGCTAGTTACGGTTCATTGGTATTTTAGATTTCTAAATGGAGTTACAAACACGCAATTCAGGAATTACGCTTTATCAATGAACTGTGGATTGCAATTCAGAACTCATGCGACATCAGTATTATCACAACGGATCTAGTCGTCTTGGCACTTTTCGGATGTCATGACTGAACGAAGTTGGAGATTCCTCTTCGACGTCTCCGTCATTTTCTCAGGATGATCGACCGAATAAGGCTGATTGCGGTACTCGATATGAGAGGTATTACCCCCCAGTATTTGTACTCGTTTGTTGTCTTTATGAAGCATTTAATATTTCTAGATCGCCTGCGGTATTTCCTACTCCTAGTTACCCTATAACCCCTATTTTCTACATTCTTCATCCTGCCAGTGATGCCGACAGTTACATTCTTCATCATGCCAGTGATGCCGACAGTTACATTCTTCATCATGCCAGTGATGCCGACAGTTACATTTACCACAGACTTTACCACAGTTTTAAAATCTCTTGTAAATACCCATTCAATTGTACTTGATTGAACCGGTAACATCACATAAATACAATTAATCCAGTTTAGAAATAAAACGATTTATATCTCGCACCAACAGTTGAGCGTGCACGTGGACGTGTATAGGACCTCTGCGTGCTTCGCGAAGCTGCAGAAGTAATATTTCAGGAAATGAAATTATATCACAACCAAGCAGCGATGTATAATTAAGAATATATTTATAAATCCAAGAAAGCTTCAGGACTTCACAACGACAATTCAGCACAGCCTTGGAAAGCCAATTACAGCAATGCCTGTTGGGATTACAGTAATTTCCAATATTTACGATGCACAATGGCTGCATCTATTAACCGACGAGGGTTAGGATGTACAGTTGTGTTGTGAAGCTTTGACAGCTCAGTAGAAACTGACAAAGTGCCTAAGATGTTTCGATTTCTCTGCCTTTAATGTCCAGAATGTAAATTGGGAGTTGGGGGGTGACAAGTTTGCAAAAGAGTAACTTTTGCCTTCTGGAGGTTAAATTTTCTTAGGTTAGGTTTGTCTATGTTACTTTAGCCTCTAAATTTTGTAAAAGAAAATTTACTTGAGACGCATCAACGTATGATACTAATGTGATAATTCTATGAGAGGCAGCAAAAAAAGCGCTGAATTAACTTCGATTTGAGTAAAAAATTCTATTATAATAACTAATAGTTTATTTTACTTACGTTACTATGTACCTTTAGGTTACTTTAGTTCTGGTTAGGTTATGTTCCGTTGGTATTATTGTATCAAGTTAATGCAACATTGTATTCATTGGATTACGTTAAGTTATATTAGGCTAGGTTAATCTATCTTGAATTAGGTTAGGTTAGTTAAAGTTAATGCAACATTGTATTCGTTGGATTACGTTAAGTTATATTAGGCTAGGTTAATCTATCTTGAATTAGGTTAGGTTAGTTAAAGTTAATGCAACATTGTATTCGTTGGATTACGTTAAGTTATATTAGGCTAGGTTAATCTATCTTGAATTAGGTTAGGTTAGTTAAAGTTAATGCAACATTGTATTCGTTGGATTACGTTAAGTTATATTAGGCTAGGTTAATCTATCTTGAATTAGGTTAGGTTAGTTAAAGTTAATGCAACATTGTATTCATTGGATTACGTTAAGTTATATTAGGCTAGGTTAATCTATCTTGAATTAGGTTAGGTTAGTTAAAGTTAATGCAACATTGTATTCGTTGGATTACGTTAAGTTATATTAGGCTAGGTTAATCTATCTTGAATTAGGTTAGGTTAGTTAAAGTTAATGCAACATTGTATTCGTTGGATTACGTTAAGTTATATTAGGCTAGGTTAATCTATCTTGAATTAGGTTAGGTTATGTTCCGTTGGTATTATTGTATCAAGTTAATGCAACATTGTATTCGTTGGATTACGTTAAGTTATATTAGGCTAGGTTAATCTATCTTGAATTAGGTTAGGTTAGTTCAAGTTAATGCAACATTGTATTCGTTGGATTACGTCAAGTTATATTAGGCTAGGTTAATCTATCTTGAATTAGGTTAGGTTAGTTCAAGTTAATGCAACATTGTATTCGTTGGATTACGTTAAGTTATATTAGGCTAGGTTAATCTATCTTGAATTAGGTTAGGTTAGTTCAAGTTAATGCAACATTGTATTCGTTGGATTACGTTAAGTTATATTAGGCTAGGTTAATCTATCTTGAATTAGGTTAGGTTAGTTCAAGTTAATGCAACATTGTATTCGTTGGATTACGTTAAGTTATATTACGCTAGGTTAATCTATCTTGAATTAGGTTAGGTTAGTTCAAGTTAATGCAACATTGTATTCGTTGGATTACGTTAAGTTATATTAGGCTAGGTTAATCTATCTTGAATTAGGTTAGGTTAATTCAAGTTAATGCAACATTGTATTCGTTGGATTACGTTAAGTTATATTAGGCTAGGTTAATCTATCTTGAATTAGGTTAGGTTAGTTCAAGTTAATGCAACATTGTATTCGTTGGATTACGTTAAGTTATATTAGGCTAGGTTAATCTATCTTGAATTAGGTTAGGTTAGTTCAAGTTAATGCAACATTGTATTCGTTGGATTACGTTAAGTTATATTACGCTAGGTTAATCTATCTTGAATTAGGTTAGGTTAGTTCAAGTTAATGCAACATTGTATTCGTTGGATTACGTTAAGTTATATTAGGCTAGGTTAATCTATCTTGAATTAGGTTAGGTTAGTTCAAGTTAATTAAGGTTAGTTTAGGTAGACTAATTAAAATCCTTAATATTTTTTCTTGCGTTCTGTTAGGAATGTATACATTTGAGTACATTTTTCTCCCTTTCCTAGCTTTAAAATATTTTCCTTTGTTGACGCGTTTCGGAATAACTCCATTCTCAATACTTAAACAGTTAAAACTTTCTGAGACAGAACGTTTTCGATCGCTATATGCCGATCTTCAACAGTGTCTTCTGCTTGGAGATGTCGGGTCAAGCGGTGACAGTTTTAAAGGTAGTTTTTCGATAGTATCAAAGAGTATGTGTGATTTGTATTGTGTTTGCCCGTTTAATATTTTTGTGTTTTTGTGTGTTTGTAATTGTAAATTCCATATTGTTCTAGTGTGTTGAGATGTCCTCCTTTTTTCTTGATGTGTAGGATTTCTAGGTTATGGGAAATGTTTGTGTATTTGTGTCGTGTTTCTTTTATGTGATTGTAAAATGTTGAGTTGATGGTCTGTTTGTGTTCCTCGACTCTTTGTTTATTGTAGATTGTCCAATGTAGACCTAATTGTCTACAATTACACACTACACTCCGCGACCTGATTGTCCAATGTAGAGTTGGTTACATTCGTCGCAGTTCTGTTTGTATTCCTCGACTCTTTGTTTAATGTAGATTGTCCAATGTAGACCTAATTGTCTACAATTACACGCTACACTCCGCGACCTGATTGTCCAATGTAGAGTTGGTTACATTCGTCGCAGTTCTGTTTGTATTCCTCGACTCTTTGTTTAGTGTAGATTGTCCAATGTAGACCTAATTGTCTACAATTACACACTACACTCCGCGACCTGATTGTCCAATGTAGAGTTGGTTACATTCGTCGCAGTTCTGTTTGTATTCCTCGACTCTTTGTTTAATGTAGATTGTCCAATGTAGACCTAATTGTCTACAATTACACACTACACTCCGCGACCTGATTGTCCAATGTAGAGTTGGTTACATTCGTCGCAGTTTAGTTTGTGTTCCTCGACTCTTTGTTTAATGTAGATTGTCCAATGTAGACCTAATTGTCTACAATTACACACTACACTCCGCGACCTGATTGTCCAATGTAGAGTTGGTTACATTCGTCGCAGTTCTGTTTGTGTCCCTCGACTCTTTGTTTAATGTAGATTGTCCAATGTAGACCTAATTGTCTATAATTACACACTACACTCCGCGACCTGATTGTCCAATGTAGAGTTGGTTACATTCGTCGCAGTTTAGTTTGTGTTCCTCGACTCTTTGTTTAATGTAGATTGTCCAATGTAGACCTAATTGTCTACAATTACACACTACACTCCGCGACCTGATTGTCCAATGTAGAGTTGGTTACATTCGTCGCAGTTCTGTTTGTATTCCTCGACACTTTGTTTAATGTAGATTGTCCAATGTAGACCTAATTGTCTACAATTACACACTACACTCCGCGACCTGATTGTCCAATGTAGAGTTGGTTACATTCGTCGCAGTTTAGTTTGTGTTCCTCGACTCTTTGTTTAATGTAGATTATCCAATGTAGACCTAATTGTCTACAATTACACACTACACTCCGCGACCTGATTGTCCAATGTAGAGTTGGTTACATTCGTCGCAGTTCTGTTTGTATTCCTCGACTCTTTGTTTAATGTAGATTGTCCAATGTAGACCTAATTGTCTACAATTACACACTACACTCCGCGACCTGATTGTCCAATGTAGAGTTGGTTACATTCGTCGCAGTTTAGTTTGTATACGCCTGGTGCTTGTAGTTTATCTTTGTTGTTGGTGTTGAGTTGTATTTTGTATTGTAACTTGTTATTAGTTTTGTATGCTATTTTGTATCCTATTTTTTGAAATTTGCGGGCTATTTTGTTTGTTGTTTTGTTTATGTATGGTAATGTGATGTATTTGTTTTCCCTGTCTGTAGGGTTACCTTTAGTGTTTTTTTTTGTATTTTGTACCATAGTTTGTCTATTATTGTGGTGTTGTGTCCATTTGTGTATACTAAATATTTAATTGTGTCTAGTTCTTTGTTTATGTTTTCTGTGGTCATTGGGACTTCTTTAACTCTATGAAGCATGGATCTGAAGGCAGCGTGTTTGTGTTGGATAGGGTGGTTTGAGGTGTTGTGGATAAGTGTGTCTGTTGTTAAGAGTTTCCTGTAAATGTTGAAGCTGTGTTTTTGTGTTTGTTTTTTTTTATAGTTAGGTCGAGGAAGTTTAGGGATCGGTTGGTTTCAATTTCTGAAGTGAAGTGGAGTTTCGGGTGTATTTTATTAGTGTAGGTGAGAAGTTGTTCGCATTGACGGGAGTTGTCTGTGTATAGTGTTATGATATCATCAACGTATCTGTGCCAGTAAATGATTTTGTGTGCGTGTGTATTGTTTGTGAGTATCTTGGTGTTTTCTATGTGTTGTAGAAAAATTTCGCTTAGGACACTACTGATAGGACTTCCCATTGGTAGGCCACCTGGTTGTGAATAGAAGTTTGAGTTGTTGGTGAAATAGTTTTGTTTGGTGATGATTTGGAGGATGTTTATGATTTCGGTAACGTGGGTTTTAGGTATGTTGTTCTGTATTAATTGGGTTTCTAGGATGTTGAGCGTTTCGGGTATGGGTATGTTGGTGTACGTATTTGTTATGTCGAGTGACAGTAGTGTTGAATTGTGTGGTATGTTTATGTCTTTTATTTTATTTATGTTTGTTCGGTTTTTTATGTGTGTTTCTGTGTTTAAGTGATTAATAAGATTCACCGAACGTAATGGACTACAAAATTCAAGAACTTAAATAATATGTATTCCCTATTAAATAATAAAGTACTACAGTAGAACTCCAATTATCCGAATCACTGATTATTCGAGTCGCTTCCAGATTTTCAGAAAAGAAAATTAATACGGAAACGTACTGCGAAAATAATGATTCTCTATAAATGTGCAATTAGTATTTTCTTCACGAAGCTAGTGCAGGGGCAGCCGAAGATTATGGATGCTGCGTCACCGTCTTTGTGTAGTTGGCTGCCGTACTCTTTCCCATCCGTTGTTTTATTTGTCAGGTGTTTCGTCGGTCACCATAGCTTCTGAAGAAAAACAAGTGGTTTATTGTCAGTGGATAAACTAAAAATTATAGATAAATCGGATAAAGGAATTATGGATAAACAGTTGGCTGAGGTGTGCGGTGTTGGACAATCAATGATTGTAGACATTAAAAGGAGCAAACGACGCATTCAATGGTTGTAGACATTAAAAGGAGCAAACCTACATTCAATGGTTGTAGACATTAAAAGGAGCAAACCTACACATTCAATGGTTGTAGACATTAAAAGGAGCAAACCTACACATTCAATGGTTGTAGACATTAAAAGGAGCAAACCTACGCATTCAATGGTTGTAGACATTAAAAGGAGCAAACCTACATTCAATGTTTGTAGACATTAAAAGGAGCAAACCTACACATTCAATGGTTGTAGACATTAAAAGGAGCAAACCTACGCATTCAATGGTTGTAGGCATTAAAAGGAGCAAACCTACATTCAATGGTTGTAGACATTAAAAGGAGCAAACCTACACATTCAATGGTTGTAGACATTAAAAGGAGCAAACCTACGCATTCAATGGTTGTAGACATTAAAAGGAGCAAACCTACATTCAATGGTTGTAGACATTAAAAGGAGCAAACCTACACATTCAATGGTTGTACACATTAAAAGGAGCAAACCTACATTCAATGATTGTAGACATTAAAAGGAGCAAACCTACATTCAATGGTTGAAAATGCAGATGAAAGCTCACCAAAAAATCAATGAAGGCAGCAAAAAACAAAGCATTAGAAGATGCCGCTTTCTAGTGGTTTTTGCGACCACTTTCTATGGGAACCCCGATTTCAGGTTTCGATTCTGTGTGAAAAAGGTAAGATCTTAGAATCTTTGTGCAAAAACTTTGGAAATATATGCAACTTACTTACTTCTTGCTGCGGACGTCCAGGGTCATGTGACTCCAATGGTCCGATGTCCATAATAAGTTGCTGCAGCCAAGGTCCAAAACTTTATATCGATCAATATTGTTTTGATGTTTCTCTGGTTTCCCAGCGCAGACAGCAGAGCTGCTCTTGGTGGAATTGGTGAGGAGCATCGAAGGAGGATATAGTCTAGAGTCTCCTCCTCTTTTCTACAGTTAGGGCAGAGTGGAGATTCACTCAGATTAAATCTGAAGAGATAGGTCTCAGTCACAATGTGTCCGATTCTTGCTCGTGCTGCAAAGATGGCTGTAGCCTATATCTGGGAACCCCTTGATACATTTCCAAATCATTTGGTTCTTTTTGAATGTCATAGAGGTTTCTACCTTTGGTTTCTTCTCTCCAACGGTGGGTCCATTTTCGTCTGACTGATGTTTTCACAGCACTCAGGCATTTCTTTAGAGAGTACTGTGGTAAGAAAACTGGGCGATTGTTTGGTGATAATATCTGCTTCTTCATTACCGTCGATGCCGCAGTGTGGGGGATCCACTGGAGCAGTATTTGTTTCTCATCTTTGCTGAGAGTGTTGAGTAAATTTTTTATTTCTTCTAATCTGAATGAGTAGCTTCCTGGTTTCCGTTTCTCTATCATGTGCGGAAATATATGCAACAACAAAAAAAGTTTTTCCTCCATACATTCAGTAATTACTTGTCAAATGTTTTTCAAAAATCCAATTATCAGAATTACGGCCGAAATCAATTATCCAATTGCTTTGGTTAATTGAAGTTTTACTGTATTTAGGTTTTGAGAATGGAGTTATTCCGAAAACGCGTCAACAAAAAAAAAATATTCATTTCGTAACGGAAAGGCATAAAAATGTACTCAAATGTATAGGTTAATTGTTGTTATATTAGTGGTTTACAGATAAGGTTCAAAGTTGTAACACCAAGTTAAATTATGACAGGTTAAGTTTGATCACAAAAGTTTACAATTTTATTACTGAAGACGAACAAAATACTAAAATTACCCGAAATTGCTCCGCCACACTCTTCAAATATGATATTCGTCACATGAGATTCTTTTTAAAATTCAGAACTATTTCATAGCATTTACATTTTTTTATAATTACGATTATTCTCATTATAATCCCCACCTAATCCTGTTAAACATTAAGATGTAACAAACAACTTTCACGTTGCCGCGCATGCGCTGAGCTCGTGATTCCCGCATCAGCTGCTGGCAGAACTAGCTCAGATTATTCTCGCAGCTTTTGTGCACGCTTCAAAATATGTGACGTCACAGTAGATAAGCTTTGATTAATTATCTTAAGATGTGAAATAAACTTCACCGGTAGTATTATGCGTCATAACTTCAGAAAGTGGTAAACAAGTGTTAAAACGTTATCATGAAGGTGAAAAATTGCGTTATTTTTGAGTAATAACACAAGCTTATAAAAGTTGTAGGTTAAGCGAGAACTAGATAGGTTCTAGAATTCACAGATTAATTAAATTAACTAAATACTTCGTTATTTTAACTGCTTAGAGATTGTACTTTTAGTGAGATTCACTCCAGCCAATAATTCGAAAACAAGAAATCCTTTTCCCCGTCTACTTTACAGACGTGTTCTGCTTAAACACTTCCTAAAACCACTAATTAGTGATATTTTTCAGCAGACGCGTTTCGTACTAGATAAGTACATTCTTTAATGCTATGAGTCACGGACAAGACTGTTGCTCAGGTGTGTTATATTAGTGCGAGTTGTTCAGTATTGGTGTTCTGTGGTGTGTTATTGTTCATAGAGTAGTTAACTATGTGTCCGTAGATAAGTACATTCTTTAATGCTATGAGTCACGGACAAGACTGTTGCTCAGGTGTGTTATATTAGTGCGAGTTGTTCAGTATTGGTGTTCTGTGGTGTGTTATTGTTCATAGAGTAGTTAACTATGTGTCCGTAGATAAGTACATTCTTTAATGCTATGAGTCACGGACAAGACTGTTGCTCAGGTGTGTTATATTAGTGCGAGTTGTTCAGTATTGGTGTTCTGTGGTGTGTTATTGTTCATAGAGTAGTTAACTATGTGTCCGTAGATAAGTACATTCTTTAATGCTATGAGTCACGGACAAGACTGTTGCTCAGGTGTGTTATATTAGTGCGAGTTGTTCAGTATTGGTGTTCTGTGGTGTGTTATTGTTCATAGAGTAGTTAACTATGTGTCCGTAGATAAGTACATTCTTTAATGCTATGAGTCACGGACAAGACTGTTGCTCAGGTGTGTTATATTAGTGCGAGTTGTTCAGTATTGGTGTTCTGTGGTGTGTTATTGTTCATAGAGTAGTTAACTATATGTCCGTAGATAAGTACATTCTTTAATGCTATGAGTCACGGACAAGACTGTTGCTCAGGTGTGTTATATTAGTGCGAGTTGTTCAGTATTGGTGTTCTGTGGTGTGTTATTGTTCATAGAGTAGTTAACTATGTGTCCGTAGATAAGTACATTCTTTAATGCTATGAGTCACGGACAAGACTGTTGCTCAGGTGTGTTATATTAGTGCGAGTTGTTCAGTATTGGTGTTCTGTGGTGTGTTATTGTTCATAGAGTAGTTAACTATGTGTCCGTAGATAAGTACATTATTTAATGCTATGAGTCACGGACAAGACTGTTGCTCAGGTGTGTTATATTAGTGCGAGTTGTTCAGTATTGGTGTTCTGTGGTGTGTTATTGTTCATAGAGTAGTTAACTATGTGTCCGTAGATAAGTACATTATTTAATGCTATGAGTCACGGACAAGACTGTTGCTCAGGTGTGTTATATTAGTGCGAGTTGTTCAGTATTGGTGTTCTGTGGTGTGTTATTGTTCATAGAGTAGTTAACTATGTGTCCGAATATATTAGATTGTGATTTTATTTTATCTTTAGAATGTATTGTGGATGGTTTTTGTAGACTATATCTCGTAGCTTTCTGGTGTGTTTAGTTTGTTCATTTTTTTATGTAATGAAGGACTTTTAGATTGGTTTCTTTATTGGTGTTTATGTGTAGTGTGTTCTGTGTGTGAATTGCGAAGCTTGATTTGGGTTGTGTGATTGTCTTTTATGTGTTCGTTGTATCGTGTTGTGAAGTTCTCTCTATTTGACCTATGTAGTGACGTTATATGTGATCTTTTTACTTCTATCTCAACGTGTTTGTTCTGGAGTGTTTTTGTATTGTGTAGGTGTTTTTTAGTTGTATTTGATGTTTTAAATGCTACTTTGTATTTGAATTTGCGGAAGTTATTTTTTTCTGATGCGGTGTATTGGAATGTGTTAATGTTGGGTAATTTTGCATGTGTTTTATTGTTGTTTTTCTTATGTTATGTGTGTGTTGCTTTTGCGCAAAGTGTTGTCTATCAGGGTGTGTTTGTATCAATTTCTATAGCCTATGTATGTTACTGTGTTGAGTTCATTTATTTTGTCTTCGTTATTCATGACTATATTGATTAGCCTGTGTATCATAGAGTAGAAGGCGGTATGTTTGTGTTATGATGGGTGGTTGGAAGTATTCATGACTATATTGATTAGCCTGTGTATCATAGAGTAGAAGGCGGTATGTTTGTGTTATGTTGGGTGGTTGGAAGTATTCATGACTATATTGATTAGCCTGTGTATCATAGAGTAGAAGGCGGTATGTTTGTGTTATGTTGGGTGGTTGGAAGTATTCATGACTATATTGATTAGCCTGTGTATCATAGAGTAGAAGGCGGTATGTTTGTGTTATGTTGGGTGGTTGGAAGTATTCATGACTATATTGATTAGCCTGTGTATCATAGAGTAGAAGGCGGTATGTTTGTGTTATGTTGGGTGGTTGGAAGTATTCATGACTATATTGATTAGCCTGTGTATCATAGAGTAGAAGGCGGTATGTTTGTGTTATGTTGGGTGGTTGGAAGTATTCATGACTATATTGATTAGCCTGTGTATCATAGAGTAGAAGGCGGTATGTTTGTGTTATGTTGGGTGGTTGGAAGTATTCATGACTATATTGATTAGCCTGTGTATCATAGAGTAGAAGGCGGTATGTTTGTGTTATGTTGGGTGGTTGGAAGTATTCATGACTATATTGATTAGCCTGTGTATCATAGAGTAGAAGGCGGTATGTTTGTGTTATGTTGGGTGGTTGGAAGTATTCATGACTATATTGATTAGCCTGTGTATCATAGAGTAGAAGGCGGTATGTTTGTGTTATGTTGGGTGGTTGGAAGTATTCATGACTATATTGATTAGCCTGTGTATCATAGAGTAGAAGGCGGTATGTTTGTGTTATGTTGGGTGGTTGGAAGTATTCATGACTATATTGATTAGCCTGTGTATCATAGAGTAGAAGGCGGTATGTTTGTGTTATGTTGGGTGGTTGGAAGTATTCATGACTATATTGATTAGCCTGTGTATCATAGAGTAGAAGGCGGTATGTTTGTGTTATGTTGGGTGGTTGGAAGTATTCATGACTATATTGATTAGCCTGTGTATCATAGAGTAGAAGGCGGTATGTTTGTGTTATGTTGGGTGGTTGGAAGTATTCATGACTATATTGATTAGCCTGTGTATCATAGAGTAGAAGGCGGTATGTTTGTGTTATGTTGGGTGGTTGGAAGTATTCATGACTATATTGATTAGCCTGTGTATCATAGAGTAGAAGGCGGTATGTTTGTGTTATGTTGGGTGGTTGGAAGTATTCATGACTATATTGATTAGCCTGTGTATCATAGAGTAGAAGGCGGTATGTTTGTGTTATGTTGGGTGGTTGGAAGTATTCATGACTATATTGATTAGCCTGTGTATCATAGAGTAGAAGGCGGTATGTTTGTGTTATGTTGGGTGGTTGGAAGTATTCATGACTATATTGATTAGCCTGTGTATCATAGAGTAGAAGGCGGTATGTTTGTGTTATGTTGGGTGGTTGGAAGTATTCATGACTATATTGATTAGCCTGTGTATCATAGAGTAGAAGGCGGTATGTTTGTGTTATGTTGGGTGGTTGGAAGTATTCATGACTATATTGATTAGCCTGTGTATCATAGAGTAGAAGGCGGTATGTTTGTGTTATGTTGGGTGGTTGGAAGTATTCATGACTATATTGATTAGCCTGTGTATCATAGAGTAGAAGGCGGTATGTTTGTGTTATGTTGGGTGGTTGGAAGTATTCATGGCTATATTGATTAGCCTGTGTATCATAGAGTAGAAGGCGGTATGTTTGTGTTATGTTGGGTGGTTGGAAGTATTCATGGCTATATTGATTAGCCTGTGTATCATAGAGTAGAAGGCGGTATGTTTGTGTTATGTTGGGTGGTTGGAAGTATTCATGGCTATATTGATTAGCCTGTGTATCATAGAGTAGAAGGCGGTATGTTTGTGTTATGTTGGGTGGTTGGAAGTATTCATGACTATATTGATTAGCCTGTGTATCATAGAGTAGAAGGCGGTATGTTTGTGTTATGTTGGGTGGTTGGAAGTATTCATGACTATATTGATTAGCCTGTGTATCATAGAGTAGAAGGCGGTATGTTTGTGTTATGTTGGGTGGTTGGAAGTATTCATGACTATATTGATTAGCCTGTGTATCATAGAGTAGAAGGCGGTATGTTTGTGTTATGTTGGGTGGTTGGAAGTATTCATGACTATATTGATTAGCCTGTGTATCATAGAGTAGAAGGCGGTATGTTTGTGTTATGTTGGGTGGTTGGAAGTATTCATGACTATATTGATTAGCCTGTGTATCATAGAGTAGAAGGCGGTATGTTTGTGTTATGTTGGGTGGTTGGAAGTATTCATGACTATATTGATTAGCCTGTGTATCATAGAGTAGAAGGCGGTATGTTTGTGTTATGTTGGGTGGTTGGAAGTATTCATGACTATATTGATTAGCCTGTGTATCATAGAGTAGAAGGCGGTATGTTTGTGTTATGTTGGGTGGTTGGAAGTATTCATGACTATATTGATTAGCCTGTGTATCATAGAGTAGAAGGCGGTATGTTTGTGTTATGTTGGGTGGTTGGAAGTATTCATGACTATATTGATTAGCCTGTGTATCATAGAGTAGAAGGCGGTATGTTTGTGTTATGTTGGGTGGTTGGAAGTATTCATGACTATATTGATTAGCCTGTGTATCATAGAGTAGAAGGCGGTATGTTTGTGTTATGTTGGGTGGTTGGAAGTATTCATGACTATATTGATTAGCCTGTGTATCATAGAGTAGAAGGCGGTATGTTTGTGTTATGTTGGGTGGTTGGAAGTATTCATGACTATATTGATTAGCCTGTGTATCATAGAGTAGAAGGCGGTATGTTTGTGTTATGTTGCGTGGTTGGAAGTATTCATGACTATATTGATTAGCCTGTGTATCATAGAGTAGAAGGCGGTATGTTTGTGTTATGTTGGGTGGTTGGAAGTATTCATGACTATATTGATTAGCCTGTGTATCATAGAGTAGAAGGCGGTATGTTTGTGTTATGTTGCGTGGTTGGAAGTATTCATGACTATATTGATTAGCCTGTGTATCATAGAGTAGAAGGCGGTATGTTTGTGTTATGTTGGGTGGTTGGAAGTATTCATGACTATATTGATTAGCCTGTGTATCATAGAGTAGAAGGCGGTATGTTTGTGTTATGTTGGGTGGTTGGAAGTATTCATGACTATATTGATTAGCCTGTGTATCATAGAGTAGAAGGCGGTATGTTTGTGTTATGTTGGGTGGTTGGAAGTATTCATGACTATATTGATTAGCCTGTGTATCATAGAGTAGAAGGCGGTATGTTTGTGTTATGTTGGGTGGTTGGAAGTATTCATGACTATATTGATTAGCCTGTGTATCATAGAGTAGAAGGCGGTATGTTTGTGTTATGTTGGGTGGTTGGAAGTATTCATGACTATATTGATTAGCCTGTGTATCATAGAGTAGAAGGCGGTATGTTTGTGTTATGTTGGGTGGTTGGAAGTATTCATGACTATATTGATTAGCCTGTGTATCATAGAGTAGAAGGCGGTATGTTTGTGTTATGTTGGGTGGTTGGAAGTATTCATGACTATATTGATTAGCCTGTGTATCATAGAGTAGAAGGCGGTATGTTTGTGTTATGTTGGGTGGTTGGAAGTATTCATGACTATATTGATTAGCCTGTGTATCATAGAGTAGAAGGCGGTATGTTTGTGTTATGTTGGGTGGTTGGAAGTATTCATGACTATATTGATTAGCCTGTGTATCATAGAGTAGAAGGCGGTATGTTTGTGTTATGTTGGGTGGTTGGAAGTATTCATGACTATATTGATTAGCCTGTGTATCATAGAGTAGAAGGCGGTATGTTTGTGTTATGTTGGGTGGTTGGAAGTATTCATGACTATATTGATTAGCCTGTGTATCATAGAGTAGAAGGCGGTATGTTTGTGTTATGTTGGGTGGTTGGAAGTATTCATGACTATATTGATTAGCCTGTGTATCATAGAGTAGAAGGCGGTATGTTTGTGTTATGTTGGGTAGTTGGAAGTATTCATGACTATATTGATTAGCCTGTGTATCATAGAGTAGAAGGCGGTATGTTTGTGTTATGTTGGGTGGTTGGAAGTATTCATGACTATATTGATTAGCCTGTGTATCATAGAGTAGAAGGCGGTATGTTTGTGTTATGTTGGGTGGTTGGAAGTATTCATGACTATATTGATTAGCCTGTGTATCATAGAGTAGAAGGCGGTATGTTTGTGTTATGTTGGGTGGTTGGAAGTATTCATGACTATATTGATTAGCCTGTGTATCATAGAGTAGAAGGCGGTATGTTTGTGTTATGTTGGGTGGTTGGAAGTATTCATGACTATATTGATTAGCCTGTGTATCATAGAGTAGAAGGCGGTATGTTTGTGTTATGTTGGGTGGTTGGAAGTATTCATGACTATATTGATTAGCCTGTGTATCATAGAGTAGAAGGCGGTATGTTTGTGTTATGTTGGGTGGTTGGAAGTATTCATGACTATATTGATTAGCCTGTGTATCATAGAGTAGAAGGCGGTATGTTTGTGTTATGTTGGGTGGTTGGAAGTATTCATGACTATATTGATTAGCCTGTGTATCATAGAGTAGAAGGCGGTATGTTTGTGTTATGTTGGGTGGTTGGAAGTATTCATGACTATATTGATTAGCCTGTGTATCATAGAGTAGAAGGCGGTATGTTTGTGTTATGTAGGGTGGTTGGAAGTATTCATGACTATATTGATTAGCCTGTGTATCATAGAGTAGAAGGCGGTATGTTTGTGTTATGTTGGGTGGTTGGAAGTATTCATGACTATATTGATTAGCCTGTGTATCATAGAGTAGAAGGCGGTATGTTTGTGTTATGTTGGGTGGTTGGAAGTATTCATGACTATATTGATTAGCCTGTGTATCATAGAGTAGAAGGCGGTATGTTTGTGTTATGTTGGGTGGTTGGAAGTATTCATGACTATATTGATTAGCCTGTGTATCATAGAGTAGAAGGCGGTATGTTTGTGTTATGTTGGGTGGTTGGAAGTATTCATGACTATATTGATTAGCCTGTGTATCATAGAGTAGAAGGCGGTATGTTTGTGCTATGTTGGGTGGTTGGAAGTATTCATGACTATATTGATTAGCCTGTGTATCATAGAGTAGAAGGCGGTATGTTTGTGTTATGTTGGGTGGTTGGAAGTATTCATGACTATATTGATTAGCCTGTGTATCATAGAGTAGAAGGCGGTATGTTTGTGCTATGTTGGGTGGTTGGAAGTATTCATGACTATATTGATTAGCCTGTGTATCATAGAGTACAAGGCGGTATGTTTGTGTTATGTTAGGTGGTTGGAAGTATTCATGACTATATTGATTAGCCTGTGTATCATAGAGTAGAAGGCGGTATGTTTGTGTTATGTTGGGTGGTTGGAAGTATTCATGACTATATTGATTAGCCTGTGTATCATAGAGTACAAGGCGGTATGTTTGTGTTATGTTGGGTGGTTGGAAGTATTCATGACTATATTGATTAGCCTGTGTATCATAGAGTACAAGGCGGTATGTTTGTGTTATGTTGGGTGGCTGGAAGTATTCATGACTATATTGATTAGCCTGTGTATCATAGAGTAGAAGGCGGTATGTTTGTGTTATGTTGGGTGGCTGGAAGTATTCATGACTATATTGATTAGCCTGTGTATCATAGAGTAGAAGGCGGTATGTTTGTGTTATGTTGGGTGGTTGGAAGTATTCATGACTATATTGATTAGCCTGTGTATCATAGAGTAGAAGGCGGTATGTTTGTGTTATGTTGGGTGGTTGGAAGTATTCATGACTATATTGATTAGCCTGTGTATCATAGAGTAGAAGGCGGTATGTTTGTGTTATGTTGGGTGGTTGGAAGTATTCATGACTATATTGATTAGCCTGTGTATCATAGAGTAGAAGGCGGTATGTTTGTGTTATGTTGGGTGGTTGGAAGTATTCATGACTATATTGATTAGCCTGTGTATCATAGAGTAGAAGGCGGTATGTTTGTGTTATGTTGGGTGGTTGGAAGTATTCATGACTATATTGATTAGCCTGTGTATCATAGAGTAGAAGGCGGTATGTTTGTGTTATGTTGGGTGGTTGGAAGTATTCATGACTATATTGATTAGCCTGTGTATCATAGAGTAGAAGGCGGTATGTTTGTGTTATGTTGGGTGGTTGGAAGTATTCATGACTATATTGATTAGCCTGTGTATCATAGAGTAGAAGGCGGTATGTTTGTGTTATGTTGGGTGGTTGGAAGTATTCATGACTATATTGATTAGCCTGTGTATCATAGAGTAGAAGGCGGTATGTTTGTGTTATGTTGGGTGGTTGGAAGTATTCATGACTATATTGATTAGCCTGTGTATCATAGAGTAGAAGGCGGTATGTTTGTGTTATGTTGGGTGGTTGGAAGTATTCATGACTATATTGATTAGCCTGTGTATCATAGAGTAGAAGGCGGTATGTTTGTGTTATGTTGGGTGGTTGGAAGTATTCATGACTATATTGATTAGCCTGTGTATCATAGAGTAGAAGGCGGTATGTTTGTGTTATGTTGGGTGGTTGGAAGTATTCATGACTATATTGATTAGCCTGTGTATCATAGAGTAGAAGGCGGTATGTTTGTGTTATGTTGGGTGGTTGGAAGTATTCATGACTATATTGATTAGCCTGTGTATCATAGAGTAGAAGGCGGTATGTTTGTGTTATGTTGGGTGGTTGGAAGTATTCATGACTATATTGATTAGCCTGTGTATCATAGAGTAGAAGGCGGTATGTTTGTGTTATGTTGGGTGGTTGGAAGTATTCATGACTATATTGATTAGCCTGTGTATCATAGAGTAGAAGGCGGTATGTTTGTGTTATGTTGGGTGGTTGGAAGTATTCATGACTATATTGATTAGCCTGTGTATCATAGAGTAGAAGGCGGTATGTTTGTGTTATGTTGGGTGGTTGGAAGTATTCATGACTATATTGATTAGCCTGTGTATCATAGAGTAGAAGGCGGTATGTTTGTGTTATGTTGGGTGGTTGGAAGTATTCATGACTATATTGATTAGCCTGTGTATCATAGAGTAGAAGGCGGTATGTTTGTGTTATGTTGGGTGGTTGGAAGTATTCATGACTATATTGATTAGCCTGTGTATCATAGAGTAGAAGGCGGTATGTTTGTGTTATGTTGGGTGGTTGGAAGTATTCATGACTATATTGATTAGCCTGTGTATCATAGAGTAGAAGGCGGTATGTTTGTGTTATGTTGGGTGGTTGGAAGTATTCATGACTATATTGATTAGCCTGTGTATCATAGAGTAGAAGGCGGTATGTTTGTGTTATGTTGGGTGGTTGGAAGTATTCATGACTATATTGATTAGCCTGTGTATCATAGAGTAGAAGGCGGTATGTTTGTGTTATGTTGGGTGGTTGGAAGTATTCATGACTATATTGATTAGCCTGTGTATCATAGAGTAGAAGGCGGTATGTTTGTGTTATGTTGGGTGGTTGGAAGTATTCATGACTATATTGATTAGCCTGTGTATCATAGAGTACAAGGCGGTATGTTTGTGTTATGTTGGGTGGTTGGAAGTATTCATGACTATATTGATTAGCCTGTGTATCATAGAGTACAAGGCGGTATGTTTGTGTTATGTTGGGTGGTTGGAAGTATTCATGACTATATTGATTAGCCTGTGTATCATAGAGTAGAAGGCGGTATGTTTGTGTTATGTTGGGTGGTTGGAAGTATTGTGTAAAACTCTGTCAGCGATGTTGGGCTTTCTGAATATTTTAAGTGTTTTTGTTGTTTTCTTTAGTTACTGTGCGATCTATGTAGTTGATGCCGTTCTGTTGTTTCGTTTCGAGTGATGAGTTTATGATATTATTTAATTTGTTTATGTTTTGTGGAATTTGTCTTTTGTTGCCTTTGTATAGGATTAAGATATCATATTAATGTAAATTTTAAAAATATTCTGTGATGTACAACACAAACACTACAAATCTAGGCTCCTTGTAATTCGGTTTGGAAATGACACACGGCAGTATTTCTTCGAACTACTGTTATATACGGCCTTAGAATGTCACCATAAATCCTCCCGTTGTGAATAGTGCCAGGTATTAGGTGAATAGTATAGAGTGCTTGATCGTCCCAGGAAACTTACTGGAAACTAGGGACAAGGCGGTTGAATAGATCATGTAAGTGTAGCAATTGTTTGCTCACTATTTGAAATGAAGACTTAATTAATGAAAAATATGAAATTTGAGATCTAAAAATTTTGAAAAAACTAATGAAGGTGGTACTGTACGAAAGATAGAGAGTTATTTCTGTTGTATAGTCGTAGAGAATAGTGTTTATTCCTATAAGAATATTTTAAAAGAGTCCAAGACACGTATTAGTAGCTCTTGGCTTATGAACAATAACCTAAACAGACAGAAATCGAAAAGCCTTGTTAACTTAAGCTTCTCAGTCATATTACTGAATTATTTTCAAATTCACGCCAATTTCATACCATAATAATATCGCATCAACTGGACCACTTCTCACCATCTGAATAAAGTTCAGACTGTTTCACGGCAACTACAAAACAATAGACCAGGTCTTTAACACTTCTTACTAGACATCCAACATGGTGACATATTACATCACTGTATGCCAACTAAGAGTATTCAGATCATATTTTATCAAGGCAGTTCCTAACGTCTAACATTTTCGTGTGAGAATGATCATCACTCTTTTAATAGCTCTTCATCATCTTATTATTTGCTGATACAGATTTTCGCTCTAGATCTGTCTGCGAAACCGAATGCCTAGATAGGTAAGAAACCTTCTCCTTCTTTCTTTTGTTGAGGTTTTAAGGCGATCAGCTATTATGATTATTATAGCCTAAGAAGGTCATGATTCCTTGGCACTGGTAATAAGGGAAAATTAAGCCTCCGCTTAGGAAGGGAGGCTCACCTAAAGTAGACCTGCTTTCAACCGGGGTGGGGATTACAAGACCTGTTTTATACAATATGGCTTCCTCTTTATAGCTGGTTACACGTAACCTGGCGCGTAATCCATCGACAGAAAACCTGTACTAGCCATATTAAAAAACATTAGTTTTTGTAATGCGTGTTGCATCAAAGGCTATCGCTAAAAATTTGCAGGCGTTGCGGTCGTTTATAAAACTGATATAAGTGAATTTGTTCAAAACTTTATGCAAATGATTTAGTTAAAGTGACAAATCAAATCAAATAGCATTTATAGTGGCTTTTTGGTCTTGTCAAATATACATTATTTTAATATATATACTATACCTCATATTAAAATGTATGTGGAACGACAATGTCTGCTTTACGAGTAGAACCGCTTCAAGAATCTTCCTAGATAGGGGTGGCATTGGTATACAAAAGTACAAGCACGTTCCGTTATTCTTGGAAAGGTAAAGTATCATGGCTCGCCTATGAAGAGTGTTTGGATTAGAATTTACTAACAAAATACAATATCAAGAGCACAGTGGTGCAATATATTACAATTAAAATATTGGAAAGAACCCCAATACCACAAAAATAATAACAAATGATACACGTTAGTTAAGATTAAACCCTTATGTACATTTCGATGACCATGTCAACATCATCAATGGGTCTTATTACAATCTACCAAACATGAAGTTACAAACTACAACGGTTGGCGTCACTCTAGTTAGTAACGTTTTGTATAATAGATTGTAATTTTATAATAAAACCCTCTGATGACCCTCCTCAATTGGTATTGTTCCCTCATGTCCGCTGTACTCATGTTTCGTGCCATCACTTCTCAAACCTTTTTTCATAATTATTTACTGAAATTTCATCCATTTTTAAGTAAGACCAATTTTAAGTATAATTACTTCTCTTGGGACATTTTTATTTTTAAGTAAGCCCAAGTCTAATATACTGAATATTCGTCAAAGTCTGTTTTAAAGTCCCCGCGTATTTAAATCAAATATTTTATCCTAAATATCTTTAGGAAATTTTTTTCTTAATTCCGCATTTCTCATCATCAAAGACAAATATCCTGACTTAGGCGCTTTAACAAGAAAAAAATTACAAGAAGCAACTGAGGCTAACATTTGTAAACAGATTTCTAGTCATCGGTGCAGAATTAAGATTTGAAAAATTGTTTTTTCGTTACATAATTTTCTAACAAAGCTTTACTGAGCTGTAATTTTATTCCACCGAAAAATCGATATCTCGTACGCTGCGCTATCGACATTGTCACTTCCTCGTAGCCGAAGTTTCCAAGGTCACGGGTTCATTCCCCCAGTCTGTATCCTGTACAATGGTTCACACACCTGCCTGCCTTACTTAGACGCAATAATAGACAAGTTTCAACAAGGCCAAACAGATCCCGCCTTTTGTGTTGCTACTCTCTGCCGGCTGGCATGTTTGGAAATTATGTATTATTCTCGCTTTTAGAGACATTGTGAGTTGTTGAAAATACATGTAGCCACACTGTCAACATATTGTGTTTTCTATTAATTTTAAACCAGATATCCGTTTAAGTGTCGTTGTACCTGTTCCTTATTAAATTTCGCATCCGTGTTCGTCTTGTCGGCTCAGGTTGAATTGACGTATCGGCTCACAGAAGTGCGTTTTATTAGGTTAAGGTGACCATATATTTGTAATGACCTGTAAGCGGGACACACATTAGGAGGCTCAGCCCCCCCCCCCATACCGTGTGGAAGATATTTTCTAAATTGACACAACTAAACGTCCTAAACTCATTATTTTATATATTTTAGCACTTAAACTTACAGAAATAAGCATAGGAAAAACTTTACTGCTCAGGTAGTAAAAGTAGCACAATTACTAATCGGACCATCAGTTAAATTTATTTATTAATAATGAAACAAACAAAAATACACATTTAACAATTGAAAATATTGTAAGTTACACAATAAAATCAACTGAATGAACTGTCCGACCGCGAGGAGAAAATATTGGAAAACTATGTAGACAAGTTTGTGAAACGTCTTCTTCTTCCAGACTTGTAAAAAGGTTAATTGGCAAATTGGTAAAGGTTAAATTGTTAATGCAATCTCAGCACATTTCAATATAAAAACAAGAGTACAGTATGTCCACTAGCCTACACGTTCCCTCATTGGCATACGTTTTTGATGAATGCATGACTTTAAGGAGAGCTGGTTCTCCTTTCATTATGTCATGAAACTTATCACAAGGTAGTCCTATGCTACGCGATGTCAGATTAGTTAATTAGCAGAATTGCCAATCTAAAACTACAAAATTCCCCGATGCAGGTATAATTTACACGGAAGCAAATAAACAATGCGTTTAAGTGTATGCAATGTCCTTGTTGCTTTTATATTGGGAAAGAGTCAGTCAAGAACATTTTATTTTGGGATATAATATTAAATAATATTTAAAGCGGGACGTTTATTTGTTTACCTTTATCCTGCCAAAGCGGGACATAATAGCGTCCCCCGAGTAAATCTGGGGACAGCGGGACTGTCCCGCCGAAAGCGGAAAGGATGGCCACCTTATATTAGATGCATGCAGTTTTGTAAGGGACGACTAACAACCTACTCTGTGTACAAATTTGAGAAAATATGGTGCGTAGTAATTATCTGACTGTAAGACAATTTATAACAAGATATTTAGTTATAATTCAATATTTCCTTTAACTCTTCAGCCATTCAAAGTTTCCTTATGACTACTCTGAAGAAAAAAATAATACAGAAACCTCTTGAAAATGGCCATTAGGAATCTGAAACGTCAAGGAATCTATTGAAATCAAGTATATAACTACAGTTGTCTATTGTCTTGTGCTTTTTGCCCGCAAGGTTCAGATTATTTATTTCTGAATGCAAGACTTCAGGTTCAATTTATGGTATTTTAACATCAATAAACATTCTTGAATTTTGTAGTCCATTACGTTCGGTGAATCTTATTAATCACTTAAACAATAGTTTATGACTATCCGAACTTTGAATTTAGTAAATTTGTTAAAACCTACTGAGACAGAACGTTTTCGATCGCTATGTGCCGATCTTCATCAGTGTCTTCTGCTTGGAGATGTTGGATAAAGCGGTGAAAAAAACCATTACTGCTTAACCCAACATCTCCAATCAGAAGACACTGATGAAGATCGCCACATAGCGATCAAAAACGTTCTGTCTCAGTAGTTTTCACAAAATTCAAAGTTCGGATAGTAATAAACTACTGTTTAAGTTATTAATAAACAATTATAAACCCTAGCTACAAATATTAACAGAATCTTTATGTACATTTTGCTAACACAGGATTATCAAAAGGCTACAAATATGCTGATGTGTGTTTGTGGCCTTCTAATGATTCTAACTGCGTTATCGAAAGGTACATAAAGTTTGTATAAATATTTGTAACTAGGTTTTACAAGCGTTTAATAGTTATAATTACGCTACTGTATTCTGTATTGTATATTTTTATATTTCAACATGATTTAACATATTTTAACATAATTTTTTACTAGTGACCCAGTTCTTTACTTTTCTTATTTGCGTAAGAGATGTCATGTGTTGAAGTTCGTGGAAAGCATAAAAGTTTCGCCGAGTTAACATAATCTAACCGAACCCCACAATTCCTAATCGTGCCTTCTTTTTTCTGTATAAAAACCGTATAGAAATATAGTACGTTTTTAAACTCCTTCTACTAGCCCACACTCTTAGTATATAGCCTATGTCGTATTAATTTTCAATCGTTAATAAAATTAGTTTTTATTCATCCAATCAAGTTCAAATACATTCTTTTAAACCAATAGTGAATGATACTGAATGTTAATGGAGTTTTTCAAATATTTTTCAATAAGTAAACTTTAAAAAAGTTGGTGTTTCAGTCGGATTCGAACTGAATGATTACATGTTTGAAATCCAGCACTTTGGCACTGAGCCGACTTTCTCATAGCTAGAAAGTTACTGCTTAAAGATGTAAATGAAATTATAAGAGAAACGTTCCTTGAAATAATAGACCATTATAAGATATGGAAATTACAGACCCCCAACACCTTCCTCAATTAGAAAAGAAAAAAAAGAAAGCGAATAAATAGTAACAAACAAAAAAATTCGATTCTGGTATATGTATATATATATTTATATTGTCATTATAAAATAATAAGTAACCCAAACAAAAGTTTTCTTTGTCGACCTCAGTAGGAATTGATTTTTAAAAGAATTATTTTTTATATAACTTGTTTGCAGTTTAAAGGCTATCAGACATACGACTATTATACTTACAAAAATTAGGAAAGTGTTGTTACATAGATATAATTTAGGATTAATGTAATATAATACAGGATTAACGAAATAGACGGTTTTGCACTCACTCTCTGACGGGGGCATAAATATATGTCTGCCCGTTACACTTCTTGTAAGTAGAAGCAGATGGAATTAGCTGTGAATAATGAATAGACATAAATGTGTCTACTCACTCCGGACTAAACTCATCATATTCCTCCTCCCCACATTCAGACTTATAGTGCGGACCACTTTACCTTGCGAGATTTCTCGAGTACTACCTTTTCCCCACATTCAGACTTATAGTGCGGACCACTTTACCTTGCGAGATTTCTCGAGTACTACCTTTTCCCCACATTCAGACTTATAGTGCGGACCACTTGGCCTTGCGAGATTTCTCGAGTACTACCTTTTCCCCACATTCAGACTTATAGTGCGGACCACTTTACCTTGCGAGATTTCTCGAATACTACCTTTTCCCCACATTCAGACTTATAGTGCGGACCACTTTACCTTGCGAGATTTCTCGAGTAGGCCTACTACCTTTACCCCACATTCAGACTTATAGTGCGGACCACTTTACCTTGCGAGATTTCTCGAGTACTACCTTTTCCCCACATTCAGACTTATAGTGCGGACCACTTTACCTTGCGAGATTTCTCGAATACTACCTTTTCCCCACATTCAGACTTATAGTGCGGACCACTTGGCCTTGCGAGATTTCTCGAATACTACCTTTTCCCCACATTCAGACTTATAGTGCGGACCACTTTACCTTGCGAGATTTTTCGAGTACTACCTTTTCCCCACATTCAGACTTATAGTGCGGACCACTTTACCTTGCGAGATTTCTCGAGTACTACCTTTTCCCCACATTCAGACTTATAGTGCGGACCACTTTACCTTGCGAGATTTCTCGAGTACTACCTTTTCCCCACATTCAGACTTATAGTGCGGACCACTTTACCTTGCGAGATTTCTCGAGTACTACCTTTTCCCCACATTCAGACTTATAGTGCGGACCACTTTACCTTGCGAGATTTCTCGAGTACTACCTTTTCCCCACATTCAGACTTATAGTGCGGACCACTTTACCTTGCGAGATTTCTCGAGTACTACCTTTTCCCCACATTCAGACTTATAGTGCGGACCACTTTACCTTGCGAGATTTCTCGAGTACTACCTTTTCCCCACATTCAGACTTATAGTGCGGACCGCTTTACCTTGCGAGATTTCTCGAGTACTACCTTTTCCCCACATTCAGACTTATAGTGCGGACCACTTTACCTTACGAGATTTCTCGAGTACTACCTTTTCCCCACATTCAGACTTATAGTGCGGACCACTTTACCTTGCGAGATTTCTCGAGTACTACCTTTTCCCCACATTCAGACTTATAGTGCGGACCACTTGGCCTTGCGAGATTTCTCGAGTACTACCTTTTCCCCACATTCAGACTTATAGTGCGGACCACTTGGCCTTGCGAGATTTTTCGAGTACTACCTTTTCCCCACATTCAGACTTATAGTGCGGACCACTTTACCTTGCGAGATTTCTCGAGTACTACCTTTTCCCCACATTCAGACTTATAGTGCGGACCACTTGGCCTTGCGAGATTTCTCGAGTACTACCTTTTCCCCACATTCAGACTTATAGTGCGGACCACTTGGCCTTGCGAGATTTCTCGAGTACTACCTTTTCCCCACATTCAGACTTATAGTGCGGACCACTTTACCTTGCGAGATTTCTCGAGTACTACCTTTTCCCCACATTCAGACTTATAGTGCGGACCACTTGGCCTTGCGAGATTTCTCGAGTACTACCTTTTCCCCACATTCAGACTTATAGTGCGGACCACTTTACCTTGCGAGATTTCTCGAGTACTACCTTTTCCCCACATTCAGACTTATAGTGAGGACCACTTTACCTTGCGAGATTTCTCGAGTACTACCTTTTCCCCACATTCAGACTTATAGTGCGGACCACTTTACCTTGCGAGATTTCTCGAGTACTACCTTTTCCCCACATTCAGACTTATAGTGCGGACCACTTTGCCTTGCGAGATTTCTCGAGTACTACCTTTTCCCCACATTCAGACTTATAGTGCGGACCACTTGGCCTTGCGAGATTTCTCGAGTACTACCTTTTCCCCACATTCAGACTTATAGTGCGGACCACTTTACCTTGCGAGATTTCTAGAGTACTACCTTATCCCCACATTCAGACTTATAGTTCGGACCACTTGGCCTTGCGAGATTTCTCGAGTACTACCTTTTCCCCACATTCAGACTTATAGTGCGGAACACTTGGCCTTGCGAGATTTCTCGAGTACTACCTTTTCCCCACATTCAGACTTATAGTGAGGACCACTTTACCTTGCGAGATTTCTCGAGTACTACCTTTTCCCTACTTTCAGACTTATAGTGCGGACCACTTTACCTTGCGAGATTTCTCGAGTACTACCTTTTCCCCACATTCAGACTTATAGTGCGGACCACTTTACCTTGCGAGATTTCTCGAGTACTACCTTTTCCCCACATTCAGACTTATAGTGCGGACCACTTGGCCTTGCGAGATTTCTCGAGTACTACCTTTTCCCCACATTCAGACTTATAGTGAGGACCACTTTACCTTGCGAGATTTCTCGAGTACTACCTTTTCCCCACATTCAGACTTATAGTGCGGACCACTTTACCTTGCGAGATTTCTCGAGTACTACCTTTTCCCCACATTCAGACTTATAGTGCGGACCACTTTACCTTGCGAGATTTCTCGAGTACTACCTTTTCCCCACATTCAGACTTATAGTGCGGACCACTTTACCTTGCGAGATTTTTCGAGTACTACCTTTTCCCCACATTCAGACTTATAGTGCGGACCACTTTACCTTGCGAGATTTTTCGAGTACTACCTTTTCCCCACATTCAGACCTATAGTGCAGACCACTTTACCTTGCGAGATTTCTCGAGTACTACCTTTTCCCCACATTCAGACTTATAGTGCGGACCACTTTACCTTGCGAGATTTTTCGAGTACTACCTTTTCCCCACATTCAGACTTATAGTGCGGACCACTTTACCTTGCGAGATTTTTCGAGTACTACCTTTTCCCCACATTCAGACTTATAGTGCGGACCACTTTACCTTGCGAGATTTTTCGAGTACTACCTTTTCCCCACATTCAGACTTATAGTGCGGACCACTTTACCTTGCGAGATTTTTCGAGTACTACCTTTTCCCCACATTCAGACTTATAGTGCGGACCACTTTACCTTGCGAGATTTCTCGAGTACTACCTTTTCCCCACATTCAGACTTATAGTGCGGACCACTTTACCTTGCGAGATTTTTCGAGTACTACCTTTTCCCCACATTCAGACTTATAGTGCGGACCACTTTACCTTGCGAGATTTCTCGAGTACTACCTTTTCCCCACATTCAGACTTATAGTGCGGACCACTTTACCTTGCGAGATTTCTCGAGTACTACCTTTTTTTAAAACATTTTAAGCATGCAGAATATTCTATTCGCCAACAGATTTTGCATTCTATATGTCTACGCATATTTCAGAAACGTTTGTTATTTCACACTGAAACTAATTCATCATCGAATCATCTAATATTGGCCGTATCATGCAAGTCAGTGTTTTGACAGCCTTTATAATGTTTGTAGAAAAGTATTTATACTGGCCCCGTTCGCCTGCGATCTCTCAAGGCCAAGTGCACGGTTACGTGGTTCGCACTATAGTTTTCACACCCTCCATTGTTTGATTACTGCACAAAAAATACTCTCTATCAAGTCCGTAACATTAAAACAAATCACTGCTGTTCAAAAGGTTTACTCCATGTCTGAACTCGATCAATCTATTTGCTCAATGTTAACTCAACAAAACAGATTTCATCAACAGGTTCTGTAAAACAAAAGGCGTTTACGACTCATAATGCAATGGGTAACCTTAAGCATTTATTCTGTAAACTCGTGTTTATTTTTATGATCTTAAGTAAGTGTACAACAGTGTTTTAATCTAGTTCCTTATTAGATAAGTTTTTTGTAAACATATTCAAAGACACGTCTTACTCCATCCTCATGGCACCATTTTGTGTCGTTTTCACCTTCAAAATCTACGGCGATGAGGAATTCAGGGGGGATTAGAGCGTGACCTATAAGGGTACAGCCATGAGGCACTAACTTACTAACTATCCCCATCAGAAAGAAGTTACTAGGACCATGTACGAAATAAAAAATGTTTATTTTTAAATTTTAATAAAATTTTTGTTTTTTATGTGTGATATACACTGACCGAATGTCTAAAGCTATGAGAGAAACTTTTTATTTTAATTACTATTTACCTTAAACGTAAATACTTAATCAATAACAATTTCGCAATAAAAATTAGTTTGTGTGTGTGTGTGTGTAATCTCTTAGTACCTCCGAAAGCCGGGTCATAAAAAACAAGATTAATATTATTGGTAAATGTATATAAAATAAGGTTGAAGCGAATGCAATAAAATAGTGTTGCTACAAAGACACTTACAATGACTATAACGGGTCTTATATACTGAAAAGTAATTAAAGTGTCTGCTAAGAAATACCCATACCGAATATGTTAGGCTTACAGCTTCGTAGAGTGATATGGCCGCTATTAAGAAGAAATGACTACCACAATACAATCTCTAACGCTGCTGCCAACTCGTTTTTGGTTAGGTCTGTTCCTCGACGGCCGGCAGTATTTTTGCAGAACCTGTTTGCGCATCCCCTCATGATCCTTTGTTCTCTTCACAATACGCATTGTTCGACCAGAGTGGGGTCGTTTTCTTGGAAAAGGAACCCTGAAAGTGTATTGTCTAGTCTTGGGCTAGCAAAAACAGAGGCAGCCATTGAAGGTGGGACAAGTCGAATGGTGTGGGAGGATGTAGTTCGCTTTTGTGAGATATAAAAGTAACAGAACTCCACTGCATCTTGTTATTTTTGTCTCGTATGAGATTTATTTCCATAGGGCCTAATCATATCCAAAGAATAGATGACATTACAAGAGAAACAAGAAATTAATTCAAAAGTTATCGTAAGGAAATACTTTTCTAACTTTTAAAATTAGCCAGTCGCCAGATAAGAGAATGAATTCATTTCCCGTCTGTATGATTTTATTTAGGAAATCAGGTATAAAACTGCGAGGAATAAGAAGCTGTTACAAGCAAAGTCTTAGCTACAATGCAAGAAATATTGAGTCTACTTCTGTGAAAATTTCATCCTCTGTTACAGCGGCTCAAGTAAGCTACTAGGTAAGCCACTTTTCCATTCAGGAGCTTCCCAAAGGTTTTGTTTCTTAAATATGAAGTCATCCCCAAACTAAGTTACGCACATGAAATTCTCTTACGGAGATTTTATAAGCATATTTGTTAAGTACCCTATCAACTCATTCCATATGAACATTATATGAGTCAATCCGGCTCCCACATCCAACTCCATACATAAGCTTATTGTCACTTTTGTTTACTCAGTGTTAACCCTTGAAGGACCAAGGGTCAGGCCGTTACTTCAAGGACCAAGGGGGGGCCTGGCAGGCCCACAAAACAAAAACATTAATTTTATTAAATATATGTATATTGAACTTATAAAAAACATCACTTTACATTATTTACTTTATATTTATATTATAGACTAAACTATTACATGAATATTTGATGAAATATAATAAAAAAATATTGATTAAATAATGAAAACATAAAAATGTTATTTAGTCAATAAAAATGTTCCTTAAACCAAATATTTAATCAGAATCGGCTCCACCCGCTTGGCATTTCTCACAGGTGACAGTGTTCTTGCTATGATTTCCACATATATGTTTATTGCAATTGTTACAAACAGACTTTGACTTCCCTAACTTATCATATTTTACTTTCTTTGACCTAGCTGTACCGACACAAATGAAGCATCTTCCACGACCATGAACTAAGCTCCATCTCCTCATCTAATATTCTGTCTATTCCACTGTTATGATCATATAAGTTACTCATATTACGGTGTAAATAATAACACAGACACAAAACCTCAACAATGCTGGCAAACACAAACACACTGGCAGACTGAAATGACAAGCGGCAAAAAGCGGGAAATACTAAGGTCAACCAGTGGTACCAATCTTACACAAATTTAAGTAAAAATTACCTCAATCGTTTAAATTGTTATATTAATACACTATTGATGTTAAATATTGTTTGTTTTCATAATAATGAAAAAAAAGTTGACATTTGAAAAATTTTTAAATGGTTACCTTGAGGACCAAGGGGGGCCTCAGAGGCCCAAACGAACTTTTTTTATTCTTATGGACAAGAATTTTTGTAAAAAAAATGTAACAAGTCTAGAAACCAATTCTTTAGTTACAGATTGACAATAAATAATTTTATATAAATTTTACGAAAAGGTTTTCTATACAAAAACGATAAAATTAAAAACCATGGGCCTGACAGGCCCCCCCTTGGTCCTACAAGCGTTAATGTAATAGTTTTGGAAATCCAAACATCTATAACCGTGTACGGCGGTCGTGACTAACCCAGTTACTTAACAGGTGTCGCATTAGATTGTCGTGTTTCTAGTTTGGGAAACGTCGCATTTACTTGTCGGTTGGTTAGGATTGAAAGAAAACGTAAATAAACAACAAAATTATGTATGTAATTATAGTACGTAAATATACCAAACTATTATAAGTGTACAGTATAGCTGTAATTAATGGTGACATATTTGATGTGGAACGTAACCCTTCTCTTTCCATATAGGCCCTACAGCTGGTTTCAGTATTCGCAGTATGTTCGGCGAACGTAACCCTTCTCTTTCCATATAGGCCCTACAGCTGGTTTCAGTATTCGCAGTATGTTCGGCGAACGTAACCCTTCTCTTTCCATATAGGCCCTACAGCTGGTTTCAGTATTCGCAGTATGTTCGGCGAACGTAACCCTTCTCTTTCCATATAGGCCCTACAGCTGGTTTCAGTATTCGCAGTATGTTCGGCGAACGTAACCCTTCTCTTTCCATATAGGCCCTACAGCTGGTTTCAGTATTCGCAGTATGTTCGGCGAACGTAACCCTTCTCTTTCCATGTAGGCCCTACAGCTGGTTCAGTATTCCCAGTATGTTCGGCGAACGTAACCCTTCTCTTTCCATATAGGCCCTACAGCTGGTTTCAGTATTCCCAGTATGTTCGGCGAACGTAACCCTTCTCTTTCCATGTAGGCCCTACAGCTGGTTTCAGTATTCGCAGTATGTTCGGCGAACGTAACCCTTCTCTTTCCATGTAGGCCCTACAGCTGGTTTCAGTATTCGCAGTATGTTCGGCGAACGTAACCCTTCTCTTTCCATGTAGGCCCTACAGCTGGTTTCAGTACTCGCAGTATGTTCGGCGAACATAACCCTTCTCTTTCCATATAGGCCCTACAGCTGGTTTCAGTATTCCCAGTATGTTCGGCGAACGTAACCCTTCTCTTTCCATGTAGGCCCTACAGCTGGTTTCAGTATTCGCAGTATGTTCGGCGAACGTAACCCTTCTCTTTCCATATAGGCCCTACAGCTGGTTTCAGTATTCCCAGTATGTACGGCGAACGTAACCCTTCTCTTTCCATATAGGCCCTACAGCTGGTTTCAGTATTCGCAGTATGTTCGGCGAACGTAACCCTTCTCTTTCCATATAGGCCCTACAGCTGGTTTCAGTATTCGCAGTATGTTCGGCGAACGTAACCCTTCTCTTTCCATATAGGCCCTACAGCTGGTTTCAGTATTCGCAGTATGTTCGGCGAACGTAACCCTTCTCTATCCATATAGGCCCTACAGCTGGTTTCAGTATTCGCAGTATGTTCGGCGAACGTAACCCTTCTCTTTCCATATAGGCCCTACAGCTGGTTTCAGTATTCGCAGTATGTTCGGCAAACGTAACCCTTCTCTTTCCATATAGGCCCTACAGCTGGTTTCAGTATTCGCAGTATGTTCGGCGAACGTAACCCTTCTCTTTCCACATAGGCCCTACAGCTGGTTTCAGTATTCGCAGTATGTTCGGCGAACGTAACTCTTCTCTTTCCATATAGGCCCTACAGCTGGTTTCAGTATTCGCAGTATGTTCGGCGAACGTAACCCTAATCTTTCCATATAGGCCCTACAGCTGGTTTCAGTATTCGCAGTATGTTCGGCGAACGTAACCCTTCTCTTTCCATATAGGCCCTACAGCTAGTTTCAGTATTCGCAGTATGTTCGGCGAACGTAACCCTAATCTTTCCATATAGGCCCTACAGCTGGTTTCAGTATTCGCAGTATGTTCGGCGAACGTAACTCTTCTCTTTCCATATAGGCCCTACAGCTGGTTTCAGTATTCGCAGTATGTTCGGCGAACGTAACCCTAATCTTTCCATATAGGCCCTACAGCTGGTTTCAGTATTCGCAGTATGTTCGGCGAACGTAACTCTTCTCTTTCCATATAGGCCCTACAGCTGGTTTCAGTATTCGCAGTATGTTCGGCGAACGTAACCCTAATCTTTCCATATAGGCCCTACAGCTGGTTTCAGTATTCGCAGTAAGTTCGGCGAACGTAACTCTTCTCTTTCCATATAGGCCCTACAGCTGGTTTCAGTATTCGCAGTATGTTCGGCGAACATAACCCTTCTCTTTCCATATAGGCCCTACAGCTGGTTTCAGTATTCGCAGTATGTTCGGCGAACGTAACCCTTCTCTTTCCATATAGGCCCTACAGCTGGTTTCAGTATTCCCAGTATGTTCGGCGAACGTAACCCTTCTCTTTCCATATAGGCCCTACAGCTAGTTTCAGTATTCGCAGTATGTTCGGCGAACGTAACCCTTCTCTTTCCATATAGGCCCTACAGCTGGTTTCAGTATTCGCAGTATGTTCGGCGAACGTAACCCTTCTCTTTCCATATAGGCCCTACAGCTGGTTTCAGTATTCGCAGTATGTTCGGCGAACGTAACCCTTCTCTTTCCATATAGGCCCTACAGCTGGTTTCAGTATTCGCAGTATGTTCGGCGAACGTAACCCTTCTCTTTCCATATAGGCCCTACAGCTGGTTTCAGTATTCGCAGTATGTTCGGCGAACGTAACCCTTCTCTTTCCATATAGGTCATACAGCTGGTTTCAGTATTCGCAGTATGTTCGGCGAACGTAACTCTTCTCTTTCCATATAGGCCCTACAGCTGGTTTCAGTATTCGCAGTATGTTCGGGCAACGTAACCCTTCTCTTCCATATAGGCCCTACAGCTGGTTTCAGTATTCGCAGTATGTTCGGGCAACGTAACCCTTCTCTTTCCATATAGGCCCTACAGCTGGTTTCAGTATTCGCGGTATGTTCGGCGAACGTAACTCTTCTCTTTCCATATAGGCCCTACAGCTGGTTTCAGTATTCGCAGTATGTTCGGGCAACGTAACCCTTCTCTTTCCATATAGGCCCTACAGCTGGTTTCAGTATTCGCAGTATGTTCGGCGAACGTAACCCTTCTCTATCCATATAGGCCCTACAGCTGGTTTCAGTATTCGCAGTATGTTCGGGCAACGTAACCCTTCTCTTTCCATATAGGCCCTACAGCTGGTTTCAGTATTCGCAGTATGTTCGGCGAACGTAACCCTTCTCTATCCATATAGGCCCTACAGCTGATTTCAGTATTCGCAGTATGTTCGGGCAACGTAACCCTTCTCTTTCCATATAGGCCCTACAGCTGGTTTCAGTATTCGCAGTATGTTCGGCGAACGTAACCCTTCTCTATCCATATAGGCCCTACAGCTGATTTCAGTATTCGCAGTATGTTCGGCGAACGTAACCCTTCTCTTTCCATATAGGCCCTACAGCTGGTTTCAGTATTCGCAGTATGTTCGGGCAACGTAACCCTTCTCTTTCCATATAGGCCCTACAGCTGGTTTCAGTATTCGCAGTATGTTCGGGCAACGTAACCCTTCTCTTTCCATATAGGCCCTACAGCTAGTTTCAGTATTCGCAGTATGTTCGGCGAACGTAACCCTTCTCTTTCCATATAGGCCCTACAGCTGGTTTCAGTATTCGCAGTATGTTCGGGCGACGTAACCCTTCTCTTTCCATATAGGCCCTACAGCTAGTTTCAGTATTCGCAGTATGTTCGGCGAACGTAACCCTTCTCTTTCCATATAGGCCCTACAGCTGGTTTCAGTATTCGCAGTATGTTCGGGCGACGTAACCCTTCTCTTTCCATATAGGCCCTACAGCTGGTTTCAGTATTCGCGGTAAGTTCGGCGAACGTAACCCTTCTCTTTCCATATAGGCCCTACAGCTGGTTTCAGTATTCGCAGTATGTTCGGCGAACGTAACCCTTCTCTTTCCATATAGGCCCTACAGCTGGTTTCAGTATTCGCAGTATGTTCGGGCGACGTAACCCTTCTCTTTCCATATAGGCCCTACAGCTGGTTTCAGTATTCGCGGTAAGTTCGGCGAACGTAACTCTTCTCTTTCCATATAGGCCCTACAGCTGGTTTCAGTATTCCCAGTATGTTCGGGCAACGTAACCCTTCTCTTTCCATATAGGCCCTACAGCTGGTTTCAGTATTCCCAGTATGTTCGGGCAACGTAACCCTTCTCTTTCCATATAGGCCCTACAGCTGGTTTCAGTATTCGCAGTATGTTCGGCGAACGTAACCCTTCTCTTTCCATATAGGCCCTACAGCTGGTTTCAGTATTCGCAGTATGTTCGGCGAACGTAACCCTTCTCTTTCCATATAGGCCCTACAGCTGGTTTCAGTATTCCCAGTATGTTCGGGCAACGTAACCCTTCTCTTTCCATATAGGCCCTACAGCTGGTTTCAGTATTCCCAGTATGTTCGGCGAACGTAACCCTTCTCTTTCCATATAGGCCCTACAGCTGGTTTCAGTATTCGCAGTATGTTCGGCGAACGTAACCCTTCTCTTTCCATATAGGCCCTACAGCTGGTTTCAGTATTCCCAGTATGTTCGGGCAACGTAACCCTTCTCTTTCCATATAGGCCCTACAGCTGGTTTCAGTATTCGCAGTAAGTTCGGCGAACGTAACCCTTCTCTATCCATATAGGCCCTACAGCTGGTTTCAGTATTCCCAGTATGTTCGGGCAACGTAACCCTTCTCTTTCCATATAGGCCCTACAGCTGGTTTCAGTATTCGCAGTATGTTCGGCGAACGTAACCCTTCCCTTTCCATATAGGCCCTACAGCTGGTTTCAGTATTCGCAGTATGTTCGGCAAACGTAACTCCCGTAAATAACGAACGATCACTGTAATTGAAATTTCGAATGAAAATTTGATATTAATATGTAATTTGTACAAACCTGCGTTTGTAGGACATCTTTATTTCAGATTATTCCTCTGTAACATCTGTAGGCCATCTTTAAATCAGATTATTCCTCTATAACATCTGTAGGAGATCTTTATTTAAGTTTATTCCTATGTAACATCTGTAGGACATCTGTAATTCAGATTATTCCTCTGTAACATCTGTAGGACATCTTTAATTCAGATTATTCCTCTGTAACATCTGTAGGACATCTTTATTTCAGATTATTCCTCTGTAACATCTGTAGGACATCTTTATTTCAGATTATTCCTCTATAACATCTGTAGGACATTTTTAATCCATATTATTTCTCTATAACATCTGTAGTACATGTTTAATTCAGATTATTCTTCTATAACATCTGTAGGACATCTTTAATTTAGATGGTTCCTCTGTAACATCTGTAGGACATCTTTAATTCAGATTATTCCTCTATAACATCTGTAGGAGATCTTTATTTCAGATTATTCCTCTATAACATCTGTAGGACATCTTTATTTCAGTTTATTCCTATGTAACATCTGTAGGACATCTTTAATTCAGATTATTCCTCTGTAACATCTGTAGGACATCTTTATTCAGATTATTCCTCTGTAACATCTGTAGGACATCTTTATTTCAGATTATTCCTCTGTAACATCTGTAGGACATCTTTATTTCAGATTATTCCTCTTTAACATCTGTAGGACATCTTTAATTCAGATTATTCCTCTGTAACATCTGTAGGACATCTTTATTTCAGATTATTCCTCTATAACATCTGTAGGACATTTTTAATCCATATTATTTCTCTATAACTTCTGTAGGACACCTTTAATTCAGATTATTCCTCTATAACGTTTGTAGGACATCTTTAATTCAGATAATTCCTCTGTAACATCTGTAGGACACCTTTATTTCAGATAATTCCTCTATAACATCTGTAGGACATCTTCAATTCAGATTATTCCTCTGTAACATCTGTAGGACACCTTTATTTCAGATAATTCCTATATAACATCTGTAGGACATCTTTAATTCAGATAGTTCATCTGTAACATCTGTAGGACACCTTTAATTCAGATTATTCCTCTATAACGTTTGTAGGACATCTTTAATTCAGATTATTCCTCTGTAATATCTGTAAGACATCTTTATTTCAGATTATTCTTCTATAACATCTGTAGGACATCTTTAATTCAGATTATTCCTCTATAACATCTGTAGGACATCTTTATTTCAGTTTATTCTTCTTTAACATCTATAGGACATCTTTATTTCAGATTATTCCTCTGTAACATCTGTAGGACATCTTTAATTCATATTATTCCTCTGTAACATCTGTAGGACATCTTTATTTCAGTTTATTCTTCTTTAACATCTGTAGGACATCTTTATTTCAGTTTATTCTTCTTTAACATCTGTAGGACATCTTTATTTCAGATTATTCTTCTATAACATCTGTAGGACACCTTTAATTCAGATTATTCCCTGTAACATCTGTAGGACATCTTTAATTCAGATTATTCCTCTATAACATCTGTAGGATATAATTAATTCAAAATATTCCTCTGTAACATCTGTAGGAGATCTTTATTTCAGATTACTCCTCTATAACATCTGTAGGACATTTTTAATCCATATTATTTCTCTATAACATCTGTAGGACACCTTTATTTCAGATAATTCCTATATAACATCTGCAGGACATCTTTAATTCAGATAGTTCTGTAACATTTGTAGGACATCTTTCATTCTGATTATTTCACTATAACATCTGTAGGACACCTTTAATTCAGATTATTCCTCTATAACGTTTGTAGGACATCTTTAATTCAGATTTTTCCTCTGTAATATCTGTAGGACATCTTTAATACAGATTATTCCTCTATAACATCTGTATGACAACTTTATTTCAGATTATTCCTCTATAACATCTGTAGGACATCTTCAATTCAGATTATTCCTCTGTAACATCTGTAGGACATCTTTATTTCAGATTATTCCTCTATAACATCTGTAGGACATCTTTAATTCAGATTATTCCTCTGTAACATCTGTAGGACACCTTTATTTCAGATAATTGCTATATAACATCTGTAGGACATCTTTAATTCAGATTATTCCTCTGTAACATCTGTAGGACACCTTTATTTCAGATAATTGCTATATAACATCTGTAGGACATCTTTAATTCAGATAGTTCCTGTGTAACATCTGTAGGACACTTTTAATTTAGATTATTCCTCTATAACGTTTGTAGGACATCTTTAATTCAGATTATTCTTCTGTAACATCTGTAGGACATCTTTATTTCAGATAATTGCTATATGACATTTGTAGGACATCTTTAATTCAGATAGTTCCTCTGTAACATCTGTAGGACACCTTTAATTCAGAATATTCCTCCATAACGTTTGTAGGACATCTGTAATTCAGATAATTCCTCTGTAACATCTGTAGGACATCTTTAATTCAGATTATTCCTCTATAACATCTGTAGGACATGTTTAATTCAGATTATTCTTCTATAACATCTGTAGGACATCTTTAATTTAGATGGTTCCTCTGTAACACCTGTAGGACACTTTTAATTTAGATTATTCCTCTGTAACATCTGTAGGACATCTTTATTTCAGATTATTCCTCTGTAACATCTGTAGGAGATCTTTAATTCAGATTATTCCTCTATAACGTCTGTAGGACATCTTTAATTCAGATTATTCCTCTGTAACATCTGTAGGACATCTTTATTTCAGATTATTCCTCTGTAACATCTGTAGGACGTCTTTAATTAAGATTATTCCTCTATAACATCGTTAGGACGTCTTTATTTCAGATTATTCCTCTATAACGTCTGTAGGAGATCTTTATTTCAGATTATTCCTCTATAACATCTGTAGGACATGTTTAATTCAGATTATTCTTCTATAACATCTGTAGGACATCTTTAATTCAGATTATTCCTCTATAACATCTGTAGGACATCTTTATTTCAGATTATTCCTCTGTAACATATGTAGGACGTCTTTAATTCAGATTATTCCTCTATAACGTCTGTAGGAGATCTTTATTTCAGATTATTCCTCTATAATATCTGTAGGAGATCTTTATTTCAGATTATTCCTCTATAACATCTGTAGGACATCTTTATTTCAGTTTATTCCTATGTAACATCTGTAGGACATCTTTAATTCAGATTATTCCTCTGTAACATCTGTAGGACATCTTTAATTCAGATTATTCCTCTGTAACATCTGTAGGACATCTTTATTTCAGATTATTCCTCTGTAACATCTGTAGGACATCTTTATTTCAGATTATTCCTCTGTAACATCTGTAGGACATCTTTAATTCAGATTATTCCTCTGTAACATCTGTAGGACATCTTTATTTCAGATTATTCCTCTATAACATCTGTAGGACATTTTTAATCCATATTATTTCTCTATAACTTCTGTAGGACACCTTTAATTCAGATTATTCCTCTATAACGTTTGTAGGACATCTTTAATTCAGATAATTCCTCTGTAACATCTGTAGGACACCTTTATTTCAGATAATTCCTCTATAACATCTGTAGGACATCTTCAATTCAGATTATTCCTCTGTAACATCTGTAGGACACCTTTATTTCAGATAATTCCTATATAACATCTGTAGGACATCTTTAATTCAGATAGTTCTTCTGTAACATCTGTAGGACACCTTTAATTCAGATTATTCCTCTATAACGTTTGTAGGACATCTTTAATTCAGATTATTCCTCTGTAATATCTGTAAGACATCTTTATTTCAGATTATTCTTCTATAACATCTGTAGGACATCTTTAATTCAGATTATTCCTCTATAACATCTGTAGGACATCTTTATTTCAGTTTATTCTTCTTTAACATCTATAGGACATCTTTATTTCAGATTATTCCTCTGTAACATCTGTAGGACATCTTTAATTCATATTATTCCTCTGTAACATCTGTAGGACATCTTTATTTCAGTTTATTCTTCTTTAACATCTGTAGGACATCTTTATTTCAGATTATTCTTCTATAACATCTGTAGGACACCTTTAATTCAGATTATTCCCTGTAACATCTGTAGGACATCTTTAATTCAGATTATTCCTCTATAACATCTGTAGGATATAATTAATTCAAAATATTCCTCTGTAACATCTGTAGGAGATCTTTATTTCAGATTACTCCTCTATAACATCTGTAGGACATTTTTAATCCATATTATTTCTCTATAACATCTGTAGGACACCTTTATTTCAGATAATTCCTATATAACATCTGCAGGACATCTTTAATTCAGATAGTTCTGTAACATTTGTAGGACATCTTTCATTCAGATTATTTCACTATAACATCTGTAGGACACCTTTAATTCAGATTATTCCTCTATAACGTTTGTAGGACATCTTTAATTCAGATTTTTCCTCTGTAATATCTGTAGGACATCTTTAATACAGATTATTCCTCTATAACATCTGTAGGACAACTTTATTTCAGATTATTCCTCTATAACATCTGTAGGACATCTTCAATTCAGATTATTCCTCTGTAACATCTGTAGGACATCTTTATTTCAGATTATTCCTCTATAACATCTGTAGGACATCTTTAATTCAGATTATTCCTCTGTAACATCTGTAGGACACCTTTATTTCAGATAATTGCTATATAACATCTGTAGGACATCTTTAATTCAGATTATTCCTCTGTAACATCTGTAGGACACCTTTATTTCAGATAATTGCTATATAACATCTGTAGGACATCTTTAATTCAGATAGTTCCTGTGTAACATCTGTAGGACACTTTTAATTTAGATTATTCCTCTATAACGTTTGTAGGACATCTTTAATTCAGATTATTCTTCTGTAACATCTGTAGGACATCTTTATTTCAGATAATTGCTATATGACATTTGTAGGACATCTTTAATTCAGATAGTTCCTCTGTAACATCTGTAGGACACCTTTAATTCAGAATATTCCTCCATAACGTTTGTAGGACATCTGTAATTCAGATAATTCCTCTGTAACATCTGTAGGACATCTTTAATTCAGATTATTCCTCTATAACATCTGTAGGACATCTTTAATTCATATTATTCCTCTGTAACATCTGTAGGACATCTTTATTTCAGTTTATTCTTCTTTAACATCTGTAGGACATCTTTATTTCAGATTATTCTTCTATAACATCTGTAGGACACCTTTAATTCAGATTATTCCCTGTAACATCTGTAGGACATCTTTAATTCAGATTATTCCTCTATAACATCTGTAGGATATAATTAATTCAAAATATTCCTCTGTAACATCTGTAGGAGATCTTTATTTCAGATTACTCCTCTATAACATCTGTAGGACATTTTTAATCCATATTATTTCTCTATAACATCTGTAGGACACCTTTATTTCAGATAATTCCTATATAACATCTGCAGGACATCTTTAATTCAGATAGTTCTGTAACATTTGTAGGACATCTTTCATTCAGATTATTTCACTATAACATCTGTAGGACACCTTTAATTCAGATTATTCCTCTATAACGTTTGTAGGACATCTTTAATTCAGATTTTTCCTCTGTAATATCTGTAGGACATCTTTAATACAGATTATTCCTCTATAACATCTGTAGGACAACTTTATTTCAGATTATTCCTCTATAACATCTGTAGGACATCTTCAATTCAGATTATTCCTCTGTAACATCTGTAGGACATCTTTATTTCAGATTATTCCTCTATAACATCTGTAGGACATCTTTAATTCAGATTATTCCTCTGTAACATCTGTAGGACACCTTTATTTCAGATAATTGCTATATAACATCTGTAGGACATCTTTAATTCAGATTATTCCTCTGTAACATCTGTAGGACACCTTTATTTCAGATAATTGCTATATAACATCTGTAGGACATCTTTAATTCAGATAGTTCCTGTGTAACATCTGTAGGACACTTTTAATTTAGATTATTCCTCTATAACGTTTGTAGGACATCTTTAATTCAGATTATTCTTCTGTAACATCTGTAGGACATCTTTATTTCAGATAATTGCTATATGACATTTGTAGGACATCTTTAATTCAGATAGTTCCTCTGTAACATCTGTAGGACACCTTTAATTCAGAATATTCCTCCATAACGTTTGTAGGACATCTGTAATTCAGATAATTCCTCTGTAACATCTGTAGGACATCTTTAATTCAGATTATTCCTCTATAACATCTGTAGGACATGTTTAATTCAGATTATTCTTCTATAACATCTGTAGGACATCTTTAATTTAGATGGTTCCTCTGTAACACCTGTAGGACACTTTTAATTTAGATTATTCCTCTGTATCATCTGTAGGACATCTTTATTTCAGATTATTCCTCTGTAACATCTGTAGGAGATCTTTAATTCAGATTATTCCTCTATAACGTCTGTAGGACATCTTTAATTCAGATTATTCCTCTGTAACATCTGTAGGACATCTTTATTTCAGATTATTCCTCTGTAACATCTGTAGGACGTCTTTAATTAAGATTATTCCTCTATAACATCGTTAGGACGTCTTTATTTCAGATTATTCCTCTATAACGTCTGTAGGAGATCTTTATTTCAGATTATTCCTCTATAACATCTGTAGGACATCTTTATTTCAGATTATTCCTCTGTAACATATGTAGGACGTCTTTAATTCAGATTATTCCTCTATAACGTCTGTAGGAGATCTTTATTTCAGATTATTCCTCTATAATATCTGTAGGAGATCTTTATTTCATATTATTCCTCTATAACATCAGTAGGACATCTTTAATTCACATTATTCCTCTGTAACATCTGTAGGACATCTTTAATTCACATTATTCCTCTGTAACATCTGTAGGGCATCTTTATTTCAGATTATTCCTCTATAACATCTGTAGGACATGTTTAATTCAGATTATTCCTCTGTAACATCTGTAGGACATCTTTATTTCAGATTATTCTTCTATAACATCTGTAGGACACCTTTAATTCAGATTATTCCCTGTAACATCTGTAGGACATCTTTAATTCAGATTATTCCTCTATAACATCTGTAGGATATAATTAATTCAAAATATTCCTCTGTAACATCTGTAGGAGATCTTTATTTCAGATTACTCCTCTATAACATCTGTAGGACATTTTTAATCCATATTATTTCTCTATAACATCTGTAGGACACCTTTATTTCAGATAATTCCTATATAACATCTGCAGGACATCTTTAATTCAGATAGTTCTGTAACATTTGTAGGACATCTTTCATTCAGATTATTTCACTATAACATCTGTAGGACACCTTTAATTCAGATTATTCCTCTATAACGTTTGTAGGACATCTTTAATTCAGATTTTTCCTCTGTAATATCTGTAGGACATCTTTAATACAGATTATTCCTCTATAACATCTGTAGGACAACTTTATTTCAGATTATTCCTCTATAACATCTGTAGGACATCTTCAATTCAGATTATTCCTCTGTAACATCTGTAGGACATCTTTATTTCAGATTATTCCTCTATAACATCTGTAGGACATCTTTAATTCAGATTATTCCTCTGTAACATCTGTAGGACACCTTTATTTCAGATAATTGCTATATAACATCTGTAGGACATCTTTAATTCAGATTATTCCTCTGTAACATCTGTAGGACACCTTTATTTCAGATAATTGCTATATAACATCTGTAGGACATCTTTAATTCAGATAGTTCCTGTGTAACATCTGTAGGACACTTTTAATTTAGATTATTCCTCTATAACGTTTGTAGGACATCTTTAATTCAGATTATTCTTCTGTAACATCTGTAGGACATCTTTATTTCAGATAATTGCTATATGACATTTGTAGGACATCTTTAATTCAGATAGTTCCTCTGTAACATCTGTAGGACACCTTTAATTCAGAATATTCCTCCATAACGTTTGTAGGACATCTGTAATTCAGATAATTCCTCTGTAACATCTGTAGGACATCTTTAATTCAGATTATTCCTCTATAACATCTGTAGGACATGTTTAATTCAGATTATTCTTCTATAACATCTGTAGGACATCTTTAATTTAGATGGTTCCTCTGTAACACCTGTAGGACACTTTTAATTTAGATTATTCCTCTGTATCATCTGTAGGACATCTTTATTTCAGATTATTCCTCTGTAACATCTGTATGAGATCTTTAATTCAGATTATTCCTCTATAACGTCTGTAGGACATCTTTAATTCAGATTATTCCTCTGTAACATCTGTAGGACATCTTTATTTCAGATTATTCCTCTGTAACATCTGTAGGACGTCTTTAATTAAGATTATTCCTCTATAACATCGTTAGGACGTCTTTATTTCAGATTATTCCTCTATAACGTCTGTAGGAGATCTTTATTTCAGATTATTCCTCTATAACATCTGTAGGACATCTTTATTTCAGATTATTCCTCTGTAACATATGTAGGACGTCTTTAATTCAGATTATTCCTCTATAACGTCTGTAGGAGATCTTTATTTCAGATTATTCCTCTATAATATCTGTAGGAGATCTTTATTTCATATTATTCCTCTATAACATCAGTAGGACATCTTTAATTCACATTATTCCTCTGTAACATCTGTAGGACATCTTTAATTCACATTATTCCTCTGTAACATCTGTAGGGCATCTTTATTTCAGATTATTCCTCTATAACATCTGTAGGACATGTTTAATTCAGATTATTCCTCTGTAACATCTGTAGGACACTTTTAATATAGATTATTCCTCTGTAACATCTGTAGGACTTCTTTATTTCAGATTATTCCTTCATAACATCTGTAGGACATGATTAATTCAGATTATTCCTTTATAACATCTGCCACTGGAAATTACTAATTAAGTTTATGGTTTTATAACATCAGTAGGGGATGAACAATTTTACCTGTTTTTACTGACATCTAGATTTAATGCAAAATGTTGGATTTAGTATTTAATTATCAAATTATTGAAATCGTAAACGCAGAAGCTGACGTAAAACGAAAAAAAATAATAGACTGGAACCGAACATTTTTTACAAATATTTGTTTGAGACTTCACGAAATACTGAATAATACGTTTCGTGACAAAGCCTCTGAATTTTGGCGCCAGAGAAATAATAGCTACTAGGAAAGAATTGTTAGAAACAGTAACTGTAATTGGTAAAAAAATGTTTTATACAAAGTATTAAAGAAGACATTGACCTAAAGAAATAAAAAGTAAACATTTAAATCTATGCTGTCGAAAGTTTCCGAATGTGGCCGTAAAAATACAATAAAAGAGTTGCTCAACTTTTTAAATAAAATTGTTCAATTAAAATAGTTTTTGATGCTTTAAAGTGTTGTAAACAAAAGTTTCGACAAGTTTATGCCGCTGTGGAACGTTTTGGAACCGAAATGGATATATTAATTTTTTTTAACTAGACTTTTTCGAATGTCGAACAAACTTAATAAAAACTATAGGATCTTACTACACGGACAGAACTAATTAGAATGGGTATTGTAGCCGATCAAAGGTTTCCAAAAGGTACAGAGTAGTTCCGGAAAAGCGTTTGAACCGCTGTGTCTGGTTGGAGTTCGTCTCGTTCCAGGGACCGACTGATTAGCAGTAAGGTCGCAAGCCGTTCCACAGGTTGTGCACAAAGCTCCCCATCTCAGGAATGACGCTAGTTACCCGGGTGGGAGCTAGAACGGAGATTCTCCACATAAGGACCTATTTGTGGCGAATGGATGATTTCCTTGTGACATCTAGAACCAGATACTCTTTGTCACCACTCTTATTTTTCACCATTTCTTTCTTCCTCTACTTTTTACATAACACCACGGCGAAGTGTAATAGGATTCATGAGAACACAAGGCAAGGCTGCTTCCTTTAAGTAGATCCATCCTGCTTTCGTTAGAGCATCCTGCATTTATTTAAAAAGTTTAAATTGTTATATGCTTAGATAACTAATAATTAATGGTCGCCATTACGAAAAACGTGTTAGGAGTGGTTTTAGAAAAGTAAAAATACACTAAATACCCGAACTGTGCAGCCTACAAATCGTATCGTATGGCAAAAATGTAAAGTAAAAGTATAAATGTGAAGTAAAAGTTAAAACTTACAACGAAAATTGCAACTGTACAATAAACATAAAATTCATGAAAAAAAGCGCTTGATAAAAATTTTAATACAATTATTAATGTGTGAAATAAAAATCCTTGTGGACCTTACCATGTACAATCTAATACTCTCTTCCTCAGAGTTGTCTAAAAGACGGCTAGTGTGGGAGAGATCACTAAGACAAATGCATTATTAGACCAGTACCCGTGCATAATTGTCCTGGGGTCTACCTGCGCAACTCGAATATAGCAACGGGGCCCTTGAAATAATCCGTTTGATAATTTCTCGATCACCTGGGCACTTCTACCATATCCAAAGTACAACGAGCATTCATTCGACCTAATGCAAGATCCGTACGTAAATAATCAATCTAGTTGTGCATTTTAGGAGTGTTTATTGGCAGCAGCCCCAGTAGGCTAAACGATTTGTACTGGACCTCGTAAGAATTATTGTTACATGGAATTTTAGTTTTGTGAGTAAACTGTATCGTACAACCATTCGATCTACTCCAAGTGCGACCCGTACGTAAATAATCAACCTAGTTGTGCATTTTAGGAGTGTTTATTGGCAGCAGCCTTAGTAGGCTAAACGTTTCGTACTGGACCTCCTAAGAATTATTGTTACATGGAATTTTAGTTTTGTGAGTAAACTGTATCGTACAACCATTCGATCTACTCCAAGTGCGACCCGTACGTAAATAATCAACCTAGTTGTGCATTTTAGGAGTGTTTATTGGCAGCAGCCTTAGTAGGCTAAACGTTTCGTACTGCACCTCCTAAGAATTATTGTTACTTGGATTTTTAGTTTTGTAATTCCGTGGTTTAATCGTTTAATTATTACAAATAAAAGACATCAAGCGGTATCGTTGGAAAATGCCCTCGCTTAAGTAATAAATTTTAATTGTTTACCATTACTAAGTGTTTCAAATTGTACAAATGTAAAACATGGTGCATGTGAGTAGCATTGAGATTTATGGCACGTCAGGGCCTAGGAAGCACTGATCACTTAAGTACCGCTTGATGTTTTTTCGTGATTTATGGTTTGTTTAATTTTTAGTCAACGTGCTTCATTGTCGAATAATAAAGATAAAAATTAGCAAGTGTTTCTAAATGAAAAAATGACAACTTTACCCATAGTTAATACAGCTCCTGTAGTAAATTTAATTAAAAAATAATGTACCCTACAAACGTTGACACCATTAATAAATATATAAAAAGCCTTTGGCGTTTTTAGGCTCTACTGCAGTTCTTGCTCAATATTCTAAATATTCTAAAACTGTATATAGTGTACACGACGAGGTATATAGTACACACGACAAAATAAAAAGAATAAAAGCAACACGTTTCATACAACCGAACAGTAAGATATATACAAACGTTTTAAATTACACCCCTTACAACACCTAATTAAACTTAATTGACATAAGCTTTACTTAATTACCATTGTTTGTAGTTCAAAGCGAATACCCAGTGTGACTGATATCGCCTAGGAAACATGGGGATATTAGATAGGAACAAGATAGCGACTTGACCCATTGCTATAGAATAAAGGGAGGACTATAACATCACGTGGACAAGGTATCGTACAAGGTAGTTTTGTTTGTAGTTCAAAGCGAATACCCAGTGTGACTGATATCGCCTAGGAAACATGGGGATATTAGATAGGAACAAGATAGCGACTTGACCCATTGCTATAGAATAAAGGGAGGACTATAACATCACGTGGACAAGGTATCGTACAAGGTAGTTTTGTTTGTAGTGCAAGGCGAATACCGAGTGTGACTGATATCGCCTAGGAAACATGGGGATATTAGATAGGAACAAGATAGCGACTTGACCCTTTGCTATAGAATCAAAGGAGGACTATAACATCACGTGGACAAGGTATCGTACAAGGTAGTTTTGTTTGTAGTTCAAGGCGAATACCGAGTGTGACTGATATCGCCTAGGAAACATGGGGATATTAGATAGGAACAAGATAGCGACTTGACCCATTGCTATAGAATAAAGGGAGGACTATAACATCACGTGGACAAGGTATCGTACAAGGTAGTTTTGTTTGTAGTGCAAGGCGAATACCGAGTGTGACTGATATCGCCTAGGAAACATGGGGATATTAGATAGGAACAAGATAGCCACTTGACCCATTGCTATAGAATAAAGGGAGGACTATAACATCACGTGGACAAGGTATCGTACAAGGTAGTTTTGTTTGTAGTTCAAGGCGAATACCGAGTGTGACTGGTATAGCCTAGGAAACATGGGGATATTAGATAGGAACAAGATAGCGACTTGACCCATTGCTATAGAATAAAGGGAGGACTATAACATCACGTGGACAAGGTATCGTACAAGGTAGTTTTGTTTGTAGTGCAAGGCGAATACCCAGTGTGACTGATATCGCCTAGGAAACATGGGGATATTAGATAGGAACAAGTAGCCACTTGACCCTTTGCTATAGAATCAAAGGAGGACTATAACATCACGTGGACAAGGTATCGTACAAGGTAGTTTTGTTTGTAGTTCAAGGCGAATACCGAGTGTGACTGATATCGCCTAGGAAACATGGGGATATTAGATAGGAACAATATAACCACTTGACCCTTTGCTATAGAATAAAGGGAGGATTATAACATCACCTTGACAACGTATCGTACAAGGTAGTTTTGTTTGTAGTTCAAGGCGAATACCGAGTGTGACTGATATCGCCTAGGAAACATGGGGATATTAGATAGGAACAATATAGCCACTTGACCCTTTGCTATAGAATAAAGGGAGGACTATAACATCACCTTGACAACGTATCGTACCAGGTAGTTTTGTTTGTAGTTCAAGGCGAATACCGAGTGTGACTGATATCGCCTAGGAAACATGGGGATATTAGATAGGAACAAGATAGCCACTCGACCCTTTGCTAAAGAATCAAAGGAGGACTATAACATCACGTGGACAAGGTATCGTACAAAGTAGTTTTGTTTGTAGTTCAAGGCGAATACCCAGTGTGATCGATATCGCCTAGGAAAGATAGGGATATTAGATAGGAACAAGATAGCCACTTGACCCTTTGCTATAGAATCAAAGGAGGGCTATAACATCACGTGGACAAGGTATCGTACAAGGTAGTTTTGTTTGTGGTTCAAGGCGAATACCGAGTGTGGCTGATATCGCCTAGGAAACATGGGGATATTAGATAGGAACAAGATAGCGACTTGACCCTTTACTATAGAATGAAGGGGGGACTATAACATCACGTGGATAAGGTATCGTACAAGGTAGTTTTGTTTGTAGTTCAAGGCGAATACCGAGTGTGACTGATATCGCCTAGGAAACATGGGGATATTAGATAGGAACAAGATCGCCACTTGACCCTTTGCTATAGAATAAAGGGAGGACTATAACATCACCTTGACAACGTATCGTACAAGGTAGTTTTGTTTGTAGTTCAAGGCGAATACCGAGTACGAATGATATCGCCTAGGAAACATGGGGATATTAGATAGGAACAAGACAGCCACTTGACCTTTGCTATAGAATCAAAGGAGGACTATAACATCACGTGGACAAGGTATCGTACAAAGTAGTTTTGTTTGTAGTTCAAGGCGAATACCGAGTGTGACTGATATCGCCTAGGAAACATGGGGATATTAGATAGGAACAAGATAGCGACTTGACCCATTGCTATAGAATAAAGGGAGGACTATAACATCACGTGGACAAGGTATCGTACAAGGTAGTTTTGTTTGTAGTGCAAGGCGAATACCGAGTGTGACTGATATCGCCTAGGAAACATGGGGATATTAGATAGGAACAAGATAGCCACTTGACCCATTGCTATAGAATAAAGGGAGGACTATAACATCACGTGGACAAGGTATCGTACAAGGTAGTTTTGTTTGTAGTTCAAGGCGAATACCGAGTGTGACTGATATAGCCTAGGAAACATGGGGATATTAGATAGGAACAAGATAGCGACTTGACCCATTGCTATAGAATAAAGGGAGGACTATAACATCACGTGGACAAGGTATCGTACAAGGTAGTTTTGTTTGTAGTGCAAGGCGAATACCCAGTGTGACTGATATCGCCTAGGAAACATGGGGATATTAGATAGGAACAAGTAGCCACTTGACCCTTTGCTATAGAATCAAAGGAGGACTATAACATCACGTGGACAAGGTATCGTACAAGGTAGTTTTGTTTGTAGTTCAAGGCGAATACCGAGTGTGACTGATATAGCCTAGGAAACATGGGGATATTAGATAGGAACAATATAGCCACTTGACCCTTTGCTATAGAATAAAGGGAGGACTATAACATCACCTTGACAACGTATCGTACAAGGTAGTTTTGTTTGTAGTTCAAGGCGAATACCGAGTGTGACTGATATCGCCTAGGAAACATGGGGATATTAGATAGGAACAATATAACCACTTGACCCTTTGCTATAGAATAAAGGGAGGACTATAACATCACCTTGACAACGTATCGTACAAGGTAGTTTTGTTTGTAGTTCAAGGCGAATACCGAGTGTGACTGATATCGCCTAGGAAACATGGGGATATTAGATAGGAACAATATAGCCACTTGACCCTTTGCTATAGAATAAAGGGAGGACTATAACATCACCTTGACAACGTATCGTACCAGGTAGTTTTGTTTGTAGTTCAAGGCGAATACCGAGTGTGACTGATATCGCCTAGGAAACATGGGGATATTAGATAGGAACAAGATAGCCACTTGACCCTTTGCTATAGAATCAAAGGAGGACTATAACATCACGTGGACAAGGTATCGTACAAAGTAGTTTTGTTTGTAGTTCAAGGCGAATACCCAGTGTGATCGATATCGCCTAGGAAAGATAGGGATATTAGATAGGAACAAGATAGCCACTTGACCCTTTGCTATAGAATCAAAGGAGGGCTATAACATCACGTGGACAAGGTATCGTACAAGGTAGTTTTGTTTGTGGTTCAAGGCGAATACCGAGTGTGGCTGATATCGCCTAGGAAACATGGGGATATTAGATAGGAACAAGATAGCGACTTGACCCTTTACTATAGAATGAAGGGGGGACTATAACATCACGTGGATAAGGTATCGTACAAGGTAGTTTTGTTTGTAGTTCAAGGCGAATACCGAGTGTGACTGATATCGCCTAGGAAACATGGGGATATTAGATAGGAACAAGATCGCCACTTGACCCTTTGCTATAGAATAAAGGGAGGACTATAACATCACCTTGACAACGTATCGTACAAGGTAGTTTTGTTTGTAGTTCAAGGCGAATACCGAGTACGAATGATATCGCCTAGGAAACATGGGGATATTAGATAGGAACAAGACAGCCACTTGACCTTTGCTATAGAATCAAAGGAGGACTATAACATCACGTGGACAAGGTATCGTACAAGGTAGTTTTGTTTGTAGTTCAAGGCGAATACCGAGTGTGACTGATATCGCCTAGGAAACATGGGGATATTACATAGGAACAAGACAGCGACTTGACATTTTGCTATAGAATAAAGGGAGGACTATAACATCACGTAGAGAAGGTATCGTACAAGGTAGTTTTGTTTGTAGTTCAAGGCGAATACCGAGTGTGACTGATATCCCCTAGGAAACATAGGGATATTAGATAGGAACAAGATAGCCACTTGACCCTTTGCTATAGAATCAAAGGAGGACTATAGCATCACGTGGACAAGGTATCGTACAAGGTAGTTTTATTGTAGTTCAAGGCGAATACCCAGTGTGACTGATATCGCCTAGGAAACATAGGGATATTAGATAGGAACAAGATAGCAACTTGACCCTTTGCTATAGAATAAAGGGAGGACTATAACATCACGTGGACAAGGTATCGTACAAAGTAGTTTTGTTTGTAGTTCAAGGCGAATACCCAGTGTGACTGATATCGCCTAGGAAACATAGGGATATTAGATAGGAACAAGAAAGCCACTTGACCCTTTGCTATAGAATAAAGGGAGGACTATAACATCACGTGGACAAGGTATCGTACAAGGTAGTTTTGTTTGTAGTTCAAGGCGATTACTCAGTGTGACTGATATCGCTTAGGAAACATGGGGATATTAGATAGGAACAAGATAGCCACTTGACCCTTTGCTATAGAATAAAGGGAGGACTATAACATCACGTTGACAACGTATCGTACAAGGTAGTTTTGATTATAATTCAAGGCGAATACTCAGTGTGACTTATATCGCCTAGGAAACATAGGGATATTAGATAGGAACAGCATATCGACTTGACCCTTTGCTATAGAACAAAGGGAGGGCTACAGCATCACGTGGATAAGGTATCGTACAAGGTAGCTTAGTTTGTAGTTCAAGGCGAATGCCCAGTGTGACTGATATCGCCTAGGAAACATGGGGTTATTAGATAGGAACAGCATATCGACTTGACCCTTTGCCATAGAACAAAGGGAGGGCTACAGCATCACGTGAATAAGGTATCGTACAAGGTAGCTTAGTCTGTAGTACAAGGCGAATGCCCAGTGTGACTGATATCCCCTAGGAAACATGGGGATATTAGATAGGAACAAGATAGCCACTTGACCCTTTGCTATAGAATCAAAGGAGGACTATAGCATCACGTGGACAAGGTATCGTACAAGGTAGTTTTGTTTGTAGTTCAAGGCGAATACCGAGTGTGACTGATATCGCCTAGGAAACATGGGGATATTACATAGGAACAAGACAGCGACTTGACATTTTGCTATAGAATAAAGGGAGGACTATAACATCACGTAGACAAGGTATCGTACAAGGTAGTTTTGTTTGTAGTTCAAGGCGAATACCGAGTACGACTGATATCGCCTAGGAAACATGGGGATATTAGATAGGAACAAGACAGCCACTTGACCTTTGCTATAGAAACAAAGGAGGACTATAACATCACGTGGACAAGGTATCGTACAAGGTAGTTTTGTTTGTAGTTCAAGGCAAATACCGAGTGTGACTGATATCGCCTAGGAAACATGGGGATATTACATAGGAACAAGACAGCGACTTGACATTTTGCTATAGAATAAAGGGAGGACTATAACATCACGTAGACAAGGTATCGTACAAGGTAGTTTTGTTTGTAGTTCAAGGCGAATACCGAGTGTGACTGATATCCCCTAGGAAACATAGGGATATTAGATAGGAACAAGATAGCCACTTGACCCTTTGCTATAGAATCAAAGGAGGACTATAGCATCACGTGGACAAGGTATCGTACAAGGTAGTTTTGTTTGTAGTTCAAGGCGAATACTCAGTGTGACTGATATCCCCTCGGAAACATAGGGATATTAGATAGGAACAAGATAGCCACTAGACCCTTTTCTATAGCATAAAGGGAGGACTATAACATCACCTTGACAACGTATCGTACAAGGTAGTTTTGTTTGTAGTTCAAGGCGAATACCGAGTGTGACTGATATCGCCTAGGAAACATGGGGATATTAGATTGGAACAAGATAGCCTTTTGACCCTTTGCTATAGAATAAAGGGAGGACTATAACATCACGTGGACAAGGTATCGTACAAAGTAGTTTTGTTTGTAGTTCAAGGCGAATACCCAGTGTGACTGATATCGCCTAGGAAACATAGGGATATTAGATAGGAACAAGATAGCCACTTGACCCTTTGCTATAGAATAAAGGGAGCACTATAACATCACGTGGACAAGGTATCGTACAAAGTAGTTTTGTTTGTAGTTCAAGGCGAATACCCAGTGTGACTGATATCGCCTAGGAAACATAGGGATATTAGATAGGAACAAGAAAGCCACTTGACCCTTTGCTATAGAATAAAGGGAGGACTATAACATCACGTGGACAAGGTATCGTACAAGGTAGTTTTGTTTGTAGTTCAAGGCGAATACTCAGTGTGACTGATATCGCCTAGGAAACATGGGGATATTAGATAGGAACAAGATAGCCACTTGACCCTTTGCTATAGAATAAAGGGAGGACTATAACATCACGTTGACAACGTATCGTACAAGGTAGTTTTGATTATAATTCAAGGCGAATACTCAGTGTGACTTATATCGCCTAGGAAACATAGGGATATTAGATAGGAACAGCATATCGACTTGACCCTTTGCTATAGAACAAAGGGAGGGCTACAGCATCACGTGGATAAGGTATCGTACAAGGTAGCTTAGTTTGTAGTTCAAGGCGAATGCCCAGTGTGACTGATATCGCCTAGGAAACATGGGGATATTAGATAGGAACAGCATATCGACTTGACCCTTTGCCATAGAACAAAGGGAGGGCTACAGCATCACGTGAATAAGGTATCGTACAAGGTAGCTTAGTCTGTAGTACAAGGCGAATGCCCAGTGTGACTGATATCCCCTAGGAAACATGGGGATATTAGATAGGAACAAGATAGCCACTTGACCCTTTGCTATAGAATAAAGGGAGGACTATAACATCACGTTGACAACGTATCGTACAAGGTAGTTTTGTTTGTAGTTCAAGGCGAATACCCAGTGTGACTGATATCGCCTAGGAAACATGGGGATATTAGATAGGAACAAGATAGCCACTTGACCCTTTGCTATAGAATAAAGGGAGGACTATAACATCACGTTGACAACGTATCGTACAAGGTAGTTTTGTTTGTAGTTCAAGGCGAATACTCAGTGTGACTGATATCGCCTAGGAAACATGGGGATATTAGATAGGAACAAGATAGCCACTAGACCCTTTTCTATAGAATAAAGGGAGGACTATAACATCACCTTGACACCGTATCGTACAAGGTAGTTTTGTTTGTAGTTCAAGGCGAATACTCAGTGTGACTGATATCGCCTAGGAAACATGGGGATATTAGATAGGAACAAGATAGCCACCAGACCCTTTTCTATAGAATAAAGGGAGGACTATAACATCACCTTGACAACGTATCGTACAAGGTAGTTTTGTTTGTAGTTCAAGGCGAATACTCAGTGTGACTGATATCGCCTAGGAAACATGGGGATATTAGATAGGAACAAGATAGCCACTAGACCCTTTTCTATAGAATAAAGGGAGGACTATAACATCACCTTGACAACGTATCGTACAAGGTAGTTTTATTTGTAGTTCAAGGCGAATACTCAGTGTGACTGATATCGCCTAGGAAACATAGGGATATTAGATAGGAACAAGATAGCCACTAGACCCTTTTCTATAGAATAAAGGGAGGACTATAACATCACCTTGACAACGTATCGTACAAGGTAGTTTTATTTGTAGTTCAAGGCGAATACCCAGTGTGACTGATATCGCCTAGGAAACATAGGGATATTAGATAGGAACAAGATAGCCACTAGACCCTTTTCTATAGAATAAAGGGAGGACTATAACATCACCTTGACAACGTATCGTACAAGGTAGTTTTATTTGTAGTTCAAGGCGAATACCCAGTGTGACTGATATCGCCTAGGAAACATAGGGATATTAGATAGGAACAAGATAGCCACTAGACCCTTTTCTATAGAATAAAGGGAGGACTATAACATCACCTTGACAACGTATCGTACAAGGTAGTTTTATTTGTAGTTCAAGGCGAATACCCAGTGTGACTGATATCGCCTAGGAAACATAGGGATATTAGATAGGAACAAGATAGCCACTAGACCCTTTTCTATAGAATAAAGGGAGGACTATAACATCACCTTGACAACGTATCGTACAAGGTAGTTTTGTTTGTAGTTCAAGGCGAATACTCAGTGTGACTGATATCGCCTAGGAAACATGGGGATATTAGATAGGAACAAGATAGCCACTAGACCCTTTTCTATAGAATAAAGGGAGGATTATAACATCACCTTGACAACGTATCGTACAAGGTAGTTTTGTTTGTAGTTCAAGGCGAATACTCAGTGTGACTGATATCGCCTAGGAAACATGGGGATATTAGATAGGAACAAGATAGCCACTAGACCCTTTTCTATAGAATAAAGGGAGGACTATAACATCACCTTGACAACGTATCGTACAAGGTAGTTTTGTTTGTAGTTCAAGGCGAATACTCAGTGTGACTGATATCGCCTAGGAAACATGGGGATATTAGATAGGAACAAGATAGCCACTAGACCCTTTTCTATAGAATAAAGGGAGGACTATAACATCACCTTGACAACGTATCGTACAAGGTAGTTTTGTTTGTAGTTCAAGGCGAATACTCAGTGTGACTGATATCGCCTAGGAAACATGGGGATATTAGATAGGAACAAGATAGCCACTAGACCCTTTTCTATAGAATAAAGGGAGGATTATAACATCACCTTGACAACGTATCGTACAAGGTAGTTTTGTTTGTAGTTCAAGGCGAATACTCAGTGTGACTGATATCGCCTAGGAAACATGGGGATATTAGATAGGAACAAGATAGCCACTAGACCCTTTTCTATAGAATAAAGGGAGGACTATAACATCACCTTGACAACGTATCGTACAAGGTAGTTTTGTTTGTAGTTCAAGGCGAATACTCAGTGTGACTGATATCGCCTAGGAAACATGGGGATATTAGATAGGAACAAGATAGCCACTAGACCCTTTTCTATAGAATAAAGGGAGGACTATAACATCACCTTGACAACGTATCGTACAAGGTAGTTTTATTTGTAGTTCAAGGCGAATACCCAGTGTGACTGATATCGCCTAGGAAACATAGGGATATTAGATAGGAACAAGATAGCCACTAGACCCTTTTCTATAGAATAAAGGGAGGACTATAACATCACCTTGACAACGTATCGTACAAGGTAGTTTTGTTTGTAGTTCAAGGCGAATACTCAGTGTGACTGATATCGCCTAGGAAACATGGGGATATTAGATAGGAACAAGATAGCCACTTGACCCTTTGCTATAGAATAAAGGGAGGACTATAACATCACGTTGACAACGTATCGTACAAGGTAGTTTTGTTTGTAGTTCAAGGCGAATACCCAGTGTGACTGATATCGCCTAGGAAACATGGGGATATTAGATAGGAACAAGATAGCGACTTGACCCTTTGTAATAGAATAAAGGGAGGACTATAACATCACCTTGACAACGTATCGTACAAGGTAGTTTTGTTTGTAGTTCAAGGCGAATACTCAGTGTGACTGATATCGCCTAGGAAACATGGGGATATTAGATAGGAACAAGATAGCCACTTGACCCTTTGCTATAGAATAAAGGGAGGACTATAACATCACGTTGACAACGTATCGTACAAGGTAGTTTTGTTTGTAGTTCAAGGCGAATACCCAGTGTGACTGATATCGCCTAGGAAACATGGGGATATTAGATAGGAACAGCATATCGACTTGACCCTTTGCCATAGAACAAAGGGAGGGCTACAGCATCACGTGGATAAGGTATCGTACAAGGTAGCTTAGTCTGTAGTACAAGGCGAATGCCCAGTGTGACTGATATCGCCTAGGAAACATGGGGATATTAGATAGGAACAAGATAGCCACTTGACCCGTTGCTATAGAATAAAGGGAGGACAATAACATCACGTTGACAACGTATCGTACAAGGTAGTTTTGTTTGTAGTTCAAGGCGAATACCGAGTGTGACTGATATCGCCTAGGAAACATGGGGATATTAGATAGGAACAAGATAGCCACTTGACCCTTTGCTATAGAATAAAGGGAGGACTATAACATCACGTTGACAACGTATCGTACAAGGTAGTTTTGTTTGTAGTTCAAGGCGAATACTCAGTGTGACTGATATCGCCTAGGAAACATGAGGATATTAGATAGGAACAAGATAGCCACTTGACCCTTTGCTATAGAATAAAGGGAGGACTATAACATCACCTTGACAACGTATCGTACAAGGTAGTTTTGTTTGTAGTTCAAGGCGAATAACGAGTGTGACTGATATCGCCTAGGAAACATGGGGATATTAGATAGGAACAAGATAGCCACTTGACCCTTTGCTATAGAATAAAGGGAGGACTATAACATCACCTTGACAACGTATCGTACAAGGTAGTTTTGTTTGTAGTTCAAGGCGAATACCGAGTGTGATTGATATCGCCTAGGAAACATGGGGATATTAGATAGGAACAAGATAGCCACTAGACCCTTTTCTATAGAATAAAGGGAGGACTATAACATCACCTTGACAACGTATCGTACAAGGTAGTTTTGTTTGTAGTTCAAGGCGAATACTCAGTGTGACTGATATCGCCTAGGAAACATGGGGATATTAGATAGGAACAAGATAGCGACTTGACCCTTTGCTATAGAATAAAGGGAGGACTATAGCATCACGTGGACAAGGTATCGTACAAGGTAGTTTTGTTTGTAGTTCAAGGCGAATACTCAGTGTGACTGATATCGCCTAGGAAACATGGGGATATTAGATAGGAACAAGATAGCCACTTGACCCTTTTCTATAGAATAAAGGGAGGACTATAACATCACGTAAACAAGGTATCGTATAAGGTAATTTTGTAATTCAGCGCTGATCCTTGTGTATCCTAACCTAACGATACTAACCTGTAGATAAAAAAGCAACTCGTTATGATAAGCAGAGGTTTTTCTTTCATTTACAATTCTTATATATATATATATATATATATATATATATATATATATATATATATATATATTAAATATATTAAATATGGTGATATGTTTTCTTGTAATATAATTAATAAATTAAAAACATTTCAAAAACAAGATTACTTTTAATGAATATATTATACAAAGCTTTTCGCCGATAAAACAGTACCAGCATCTTTAGGAAAAATAGTTATATGTAACCAAATATTTTTACAAAAATCAAGTCAATGTTATACAAACAACCATAATATGAATATGAATGAATATAATATAAAGAATCGACATGAAAAAGTTCCTAAAAAGAGTTAATGATAGGTTACTCATGAAGTGAACATTCAAAATATTTACTTGTCATGCTTAATCAAACATATATTTTGTGTGAAAAATTGTTAACAATAATCTTTTAAAGTTTCTTCTAATTTTAATGTATGATGAATTTTTGTAATATTCTCGTATTCGCCATTCTTTATACGTACGCCTATATACAATTTTTTTTTCTTAATAAGTAATTTTTGATAGAAATAGCAATGTTTTCGAAAGAATCTAATACTTTTATTGTTTCTCATTTTTCAGAATGAAATCAGGAATCATATTATATAGCAGGGAGTAAATGGGAATGAGTTTGGTATTTATCAAATACTAACAGAAAGTTATAGTTGAATTTAATTGATGTTTGCCTTTTTAAAGTTTATTCATCTTGAATTCAAAGTTGTTAGGTCATTTTTTATAAAATATAAAAAATAAAATTCTTATTAAAATGTTTTTTCATTAATACATTTTATTGTCATACACAAACACAAACACACAAACACACACACACACACACACACACACACACACACACACACACTTCTATTATTTTCGTGTAATCATTAAAATTTCAAGACTATAAAAGTATACATTAAAATTCGTTCCTATATACAAAAAAACGAAGTACTATATTTACGGTTCATAGTACTACTTACAATGTGCCACTTTATTGATTTCAACTAGAAAGGGTTGTATTAGAATGGTGCTGACCCATATCTGGTTGTTGTGACGGAGTGTAAGGTGACGTCACATTTCCATCCGTCACTATAGTAACACTCGGCATGACGTCACAGAGTACGGCGCAGCTGCGCGGTACTATTGCGCACTTGCTGTCGTCTGACCAATCACAGAGTCAGACCGGTATAGCAGGAAGGGGGATATTGGAGAGCCAGTTCAGTGTACTGAGTGGTGATGTCCGATTTAAAGCAGTAGAGAATTCATCGAGTTATTGTTCGACAGTGAGGAATTTATGCGTCCTTCTGTTAAAAACATAGTGATATCTTATTTAACAACGTGGTTTATTGTTATGTAATTGGTGTTAGTGTTCAAGTGTTACTGTGAAATCATATTAGTCGTTAAATTGACGTATATGGTGAATTTGGCGCGGCGCGTGGATCTGTGTAGTTTATGAATGGAGTTGTATGGGAGTGGCAGCGAGAGAAGATAACAGTCGTAAGTGTGTGTGCGAGTGCGGTGTTATTGTGAGTGATGTGGCGACCCTAATATGGAAGACTCGGCCTGCTGTGACCATAGGATCCGACCCTGTCTAGGAAACACAACAGGTATATACATGGCGTCTACTTACATAACTAAACAAAGCACATTCTGCCTTCCTGACATTGTTTTGAATATGCCCAAAACAATGTATACCAAATAGGGTGGATCCAATCATTGTTATTTTAGTGTATAAATTGTTCTTTAGAGAGAATATTTGTTTTTGTAGGCCAGCTTGAGTTACAGAATTGAAATATTTTATAATGCTCTATACATGTTTACAATAAGTACCCATTTGCGTCATCTCTTTTCACTTTCCCTTTATAAAAGCTATTATTTCTTAAAACATCTCAAAATTGAATATATTACACTATTTATTTTTCAGTCGATATAACTCCCAACGCCCATAAACAATTACTGTCTGAAATTTTTAGACAAACTAATTTATTATGTAATTATTTTAAAGTTTACAATTGTTGTGCTCTTTCATGTTTATGTAATTATATTAAACATCCTATATATTTATGTCCTGAATTTACAAGACGTCAACAATAATTAATTTAAATCATAATATCATAAGTAAAAGAAGTACGTGATATAAGTTTAAACGGTATTTATTTACTGTTCCCAAGTAATCTGTTTTAGCTACAAAAATTATTTTCATAACTCCTGTTGGCTGTACTGCCTGGTAAAAAATGTTTTAGCTAAAGTAGTTTAGTTGGAACGGGAAATTAATATCCAATTATGGCATAACCTTACACATTTTTTTATTCATCTGTTTATTATACACTTTGAATTGAAAAACAATAACTTTCCTCAAGCAATAACAAACAAAAAATTGTGGATATCGTCCAATTTGGTGGTTTTGAACAATTTCCCAAAATATCGTAAGTGGCCGCTGCAATGTACAATTGCCATGTAATTATTTAGGTGGTAATACTTGACCAAATACTGTTCAAAATTCTTTCAGTTTAACATTCTTAATTCGTTTGTAAGAAATACTTTGAAAAGATATAATGCATAATTGTAATATTAAACATTAAAAAATAAATATCCTTTGTAATTTTTGTTTTTAGAGTTTTTTTGCATTATTAGTAGTATTGCTAATAATCACAACTTTATTACACAAGTTTATGACTATCTCATTCATAGGCCTAGTGTTATGGTTCAAACACTATCATTGTAGTTTGTTATTTTGTATAAATAATTTGAATATAATCAAGACATTCAAGCCTGGGAATACAAATACAACTTGTTAAGTCTTTGAGACCAAATGAGGCTACTTAATTAGACAATATGCCTCAATACCAAAATACATTTAAATTTATGACTTGTAATTGCTCTTACATATATATTATTACTATCTAAATTCTGTTGTGTCTGCAATTTTAGTGTTACAGTTTTAATATTTTTGTGAATAAATTCTTCAAGTGTTTTATAAACTTTGTAAATTTTGTCAAATTAATTGAATTTATTATTCTATCATTTCTATAGAACTGGGTCGTCAAGTGTTCTAAATAATTAGTAATATCACGCTTTGAACATTATATTTATGAAACATACATAATTCGATTTTATTTACAAAATTAAAGAAGTGGGGCTATGTTAAACTACACATGTTGTTACTGAAAACGTAATAGCAAATCATCAATAGTTTAGTATTTACTCTGGTTTTAGCTTTTTTTTTTAATTTGGAAAATTACAGATGACAGCTATCCTCTCCCAAGCAGGTTTTTAGTTTTTTGTTGAGTTATATATTACATATATTTCTAAAATGAAACAGATATTAAGTACTGTAACTCATTATTTGTATAATTTATTATACTAATAGGCCTATACTAAATTTATTATATTTTGTTTACTAGATTGTAGGGTAACTATAATATATTTACTACAGTCTGTCCCCAGAGGTTAATATTTCAGTAGTATGCTGCATGTATAATTTATTATACTAATAGGCCTATACTAAATTTATTATATTTTGTTTACTAGATTGTAGGGTAACTATAATATATTTACTACAGTCTGTCCCCAGAGGTTAATATTTCAGTAGTATGCTGCATGTATAATTTATTATACTAATAGGCCTATACTAAATTTATTATATTTTGTTTACTAGATTGTAGGGTAACTATAATATATTTACTACAGTCTGTCCCCAGAGGTTAATATTTCAGTAGTATGCTGCATGTATAATTTATTATACTAATAGGCCTATACTAAATTTATTATATTTTGTTTACTAGATTGTAGGGTAACTATAATATATTTACTACAGTCTGTCCCCAGAGGTTAATATTTCAGTAGTATGCTGCATGTATAATTTATTATACTAATAGGCCTATACTAAATTTATTATATTTTGTTTACTAGATTGTAGGGTAACTATAATATATTTACTACAGTCTGTCCCCAGAGGTTAATATTTCAGTAGTATGCTGCATGTATAATTTATTATACTAATAGGCCTATACTAAATTTATTATATTTTGTTTACTAGATTGTAGGGTAACTATAATATATTTACTACAGTCTGTCCCCAGAGGTTAATATTTCAGTAGTATGCTGCATGTATAATTTATTATACTAATAGGCCTATACTAAATTTATTATATTTTGTTTACTAGATTGTAGGGTAACTATAATATATTTACTACAGTCTGTCCCCAGAGGTTAATATTTCAGTAGTATGCTGCATGTATAATTTATTATACTAATAGGCCTATACTAAATTTATTATATTTTGTTTACTAGATTGTAGGGTAACTATAATATATTTACTACAGTCTGTCCCCAGAGGTTAATATTTCAGTAGTATGCTGCATGTATAATTTATTATACTAATAGGCCTATACTAAATTTATTATATTTTGTTTACTAGATTGTAGGGTAACTATAATATATTTACTACAGTCTGTCCCCAGAGGTTAATATTTCAGTAGTATGCTGCATGTATAATTTCATTATGAAATTCAATCTATAATTTTGGAATTTGTAAAAAATATTTAGCATTTGTTTTATTTAACACAGTATAGCCTTAGGGTTTAATAGGCTAGTGATCTGTTACATAATTTCATTAAGTGTTATTTTCTGAAAGTAATTTTGGAATTTAAAATTTGTAATTATTATTTAGTGTTTGTTGTATTTACTACAGGATAGCCCTAGAGTTTAGTAGGTTAGTGATCTATTGGTTGTATAATTTCATTATAGATTCTAGGAAATTTTGAAATTTAAATTTTGGAATGTTCAGCTTGTATTTTCTACAGTCTAGTCCAAGAGTTTAATAGGTTAGTTATCTGATGCCCATATAACTTCATTGAGTGTCAGATTATAGGTGTAATTTTATGATTTGAATTTTGTAATATTTCCTATGTAAATTTTAAAGTAGGGGGGCATTAATATCAAAAGGTATAGCATTTTCTGGTTGGTTTTATTATTTTCACTAATTACTTTTCCTTTGACGTAATTATCAAATTGTAAATAAACATGTTTGCTGTAAACCGAAATTAAAATATTTCCCATAATACAATATCATAACTGAAAAGCGTTCTGATTTTAGAAGTATAATTAATATTTGGTTCTGTCCAAAAGCTAGCAAAATAATTTTATTTTTCCCATTGATAATCAAAGTTCATTAAATATTATAAAAATTATAAAACTCAGGTGGCCCCTCATTCTCACAATTACCAATGATTTAACAGTATATGGATATCTAATAGACTTCATAAAATGTATACAGTTTTAAAAACATACTGTAGTGTCAGTCACATTGTATAATATCTTTTATTAATAATAAACATAATCATAATAGTGTAAATATCCAAGTGCAATTACTAGGGTTACATTTAAATAATTTAACAATAATTTAGATTAATAAATTACTTTTACTCCAGTAAACTTATTTAAAATCATAATTACACAAAGTGTATTTGTGTGATAACCTAACTATTAATTGTTATATTTAGGCTACCATTATAGTTCAATCATTTACACTTGTTTAACCAAACAAAATTATAAACTATAAACCTGACACAACTGGCAGGAGCCTTGATTTCATTGAATTTGTTAATTACTCTGTGATTTGTATGTGTAAACATTGTACAAAACATTGCATATTAATTTCAAAATACGTGTTTGTTGTCTATTTATGAACACATACTGAATGAATAGGATGTTTAAAAAGTTGTCAAGTATTTCTGTTTAAATATTGTATTTATGGTATAGTTTCTTGTTTTATTTATTTCAGGAACTTTAAATATACAGAGAAAAAGTTCTCAATAAGAACATAAATAACTTTCCTGAAATATTTGCTTTCATAACTTTGCTAATCTTACATTTTTTTAACTTAGCTGGTGTTTTTATATTTACACTTATTTATTTAATCTGTGCATGAAGTCTTGTATTATGCAATTTGTACAAAATGTTTAGTAATATTGGTGTTCTGTATGAATTATTGCATATATTGGTGCTACATTGTTGGACATTTGGGAATGTTTGATGTAGAAAAATACATATATTTGAAGCTACTGGGAAGGCTTTTACTCTTTCAGACTGAGTGAAATGCTTATTAGCCTAGTTTAATATTAGCTAACATTATTGGTTACAGTAGGCTGATAGATCATGTATTCCACTTCTTTCAATCAAAAACCATTTTGCATATAGATCAATCATGATTTTGGTTTCAATGTTTTAAAAAGATACTGAAATTTGAGCTTAGTTTGTAAACAAAGTTTAGTAAATTGAATATTAACTTACAGTTCATAATTTGTTATAAGTGTTTCAATGACAAATCATCATCAGTGAATATAACTAACAAATTCTAAACTAAGGTACAACTAAAAACGAGTATTAAAAATATATTATTGATTATAAGTCTGAGTTCATTAATATTCATTTTACATCTAGCAGTTTTTTGGAGCACTGCAGTTTTAATTGTCATATAAGGTTATTCTAAAATATTATATACACACACACACACACACCTACACCCCCCCCACACACAGAGAGAGAGAGAGCTCTTTTACAAAAAAAATTAAATTGGATGTTTTTTTTAGAATAATAGATTTTGCTTTATAAAGATTTCCTTGAAACAAACTCGTCAAGGCAATGAATTACTGGGTTCCATAGCATTAGTTTTAAGGAATAGCCAGCCTTCTAAGTTAGGTTAGGTTGACTTTGGCTAGTAGGCAAGATGTATTTGTATCCACGACTAAGTGAAATATTTCTCTCTTAATCGTAAATAAATTAAAAGTTAACAAAGGTGGTTATTTCCTGCAGAAGAGTTTTGTTGTCTTTAAAAATCTGACATGGGATGATTTGAAATGTGAAAATGAAGTTAATGTACCAGCAACAACATATTTTCAAGATGTAATACAAAACATTCATCATACTTTATTTTAATTGCGTTCCAGAATACGTTAGCCCCATACTCCCCGCAAATGTTTTGCTGGCATATTGCTGGTTCCAAGTGTAGGCCGGTCACTGACCTGCGCCATCAAAGCTAGGTTCGTTTTAACTTCTATAACGTAGAAAGAACTCGTATTTATCCTTCCAAAGCAATCTTATTTATGTTAATGCGTAGACGATCGATTAGGTGTTATCTTTACTACTTTGTGGGTACGTAGAACAATTAGTTTATAATGACGGCTTCACATAAGCCCTGCTGTACAATCTGGATTAAGCTTTTAGGTACCTTACATGGTTATCTAGTTGTAGTATATAGTAGACTTTATACTAATACTGCATCATGATACAGTTATACCACAACACACAGACACACACAAATATTTGTGCTAATTCAAAACTAGAAATGTTTGGAAACGGGAAAAGGCGTAGCATCCTATTTCGAGCACACCGGAAATGTTTTGAAAATAAGTAGGTGCTAATTTTGTTTCACACGGCCTGCAATGCTATTGTACGGTATGTTAGGTTATTGTAATAATAAACAATGTTTATAATAACATTACTGCAATGCAAAACCTGTATATTTTTGGTTGTGTTGTGGTGCAGGATGTTTGTGTCAAGCACGGGCTTGATAGCAGCCTTTGTCTTCTGTTGTCCTACATTCGTTGTTATTAAACGGCGCGGTCGAGATTACGTCAAGTTCTGCGCATTTACAATTGCGTAAACAATCGCTCGTTCAACTTGAAGATTGTTTAACCCTTTGTATTTGTGTTGAAGCTATCAGGAATTTAATCGATCCTTTACGAGCGTGGTATATCGAAATCACGTGTTCCGTACTAGATAATAAAATGGAGGCTGTGTATAGGTTAAAGTTAAGTTATCCAGTAACAGAAAAGTTATCCAGTAATGGGTTTAAACCGAGACTGGAACACATTCATCTCGGTTGATACGCTTTAGGTTTGTTGTAAAATAGCAATATTGTATTGTTGTGTGTCTGTGTGCGTGCATTCACTAGATATTCAACTGCCAGATATATGATTAATTTTGTTATTAATAAAAAATTACAAAAATATCATCTAATTATTTAGTTATGATTTAATTTTAATAATTCAATGTAGTTATATAAAAAATAATTATAAACAGTAGAGCATTGAAAAACCAAACGGATTTGGACTGGGGAGGGGGTGGTTTGGATTTCCGATTTGTTCGGATTTTCGAACATAACCTAGAAATTCCTAATAAATCCACAAAAACCTCTTAACCACAAACCTTCTTTATTTTACCCTTATGTACATTTCAGTTACCATGTAACCATCCCCAGACTGTGGTCTTTGTATGTTATCCCTCTGAGGATGGTTACTTGGTAATTGAAATGTACATAAGGGTAAAATAAAGAAGGTTTGTGGTTAAGAGGTTTTTGTGTATTTATTATTAAATTCAACCACAGTATATTCCTAATAAACAGAAATATAAATTCCTAGTTACACTAAAAATGTTAAGATTAATGAAAATAAACACTTTACGTAGAACTTCTGTACTTACATATGAACATAACAATTGTGCTTTGATTTACTTGCTTCTTTAAATCCAGAGGAAGGCACTTATTTCACAAAAACAATTCACTTAATATTTACAAATGTATATATCTATAGAAAAAAAAATAAACAACTGTACGAAATCACTAAAATGTTATATAAAAACTTGCTATTTTTGGGTTGTGTGAGTTTTGGAACTCGTTTTCTGTCGGGCAAATCCTCCATTCCCTTAAGTAGCAGGAGCTGAGCTTGAGTGCATTCGGGTTGCGCTTCAACATCACTCTCTAAAAACATCACTCTAAAACAACATCACTCTCTCTTACGACGGCAAAGCTTCAGAATGTGAATGGGCTTCTTCAATGTCACTACATTCTTCATTCTTTGGCTCTTGGATTGAAGATACGATGTCGGTTATCATCCAGGATCTCGTAGCCCAAGTTATTTTTATCGAGATCCAACTATTCCACAGCGTCAGTTTCGTCGGATTCATGAAAGCCTGGAACCGATTGGCATAACATGACCAACTCCCTCACAAGTTCAAGTGCTTCAGACTGATTGTCATCGGTGTCATCATCTGATTGTTCACTTCCTGGCCAAAGTTTATTCTTTCCATCGGTGTCATCATCTGATTGTTCACTTCCTGGCCAAAGTTTATTCTTTCCATCGGTGTCATCATCTGATTGTTGACTTCCTGGCCAAACTTTATTCTTTCCATCGGTGTCATCATCTGATTGTTGACTTCCTGGCCAAAGTTTATTCTTTCCATCGGTGTCATCATCTGATTGTTCACTTCCTGGCCAAAGTTTATTCTTTCCATCGGTGTCATCATCTGATTGTTGACTTCCTGGCCAAACTTTATTCTTTCCATCGGTGTCATCATCTGATTGTTGACTTCATGGCCAAAGTTTATTCTTTCCATCGGTGTCATCATCTGATTGTTGACTTCCTTGCCAAAGTTTATTCTTCCCATCGGTGTCATCATCTGATTGTTGACTTCCTGGCCAAACTTTATTCTTTCCATCGGTGTCATCATCTGATTGTTGACTTCCTGGCCAAACTTTATTCTTTCCATCGTTGTCATCCTCTGATTGTTGACTTCCTGGCCAAAGTTTATTCTTCCCATCGGTGTCATCATCTGATTGTTCACTTCCTGGTCAAACTTTATTCTTTCCATCGGTGTCATCACCTGATTGTTCACTTCCTGGCCAAACTTTATTCTTTCCATCGGTGTCGTCATCTGATTGTTCACTTCCTGGCCAAAGTTTATTCTTGCCATCGGTGTCATCTGATTGTTCACTTCCTGGCCAAAGTTTATTCTTTCCATCGGTGTTATCATCTGATTGTTCACTTCATGGCCAAAGTTTATTCTTTCCATCGGTGTCATCATCTGATTGTTGACTTCCTGGCCAAACTTTATTCTTTCCATCGGTGTCATCCTCTGATTGTTCACTTCCTGGCCAAACTTTATTCTTTCCATCGGTGTCATCCTCTGATTGTTGACTTCCTGGCCAAAGTTTATTCTTCCCATCGGTGTCATCATCTGATTGTTCACTTCCTGGTCAAACTTTATTCTTTCCATCGGTGTCATCATCTGATTGTTCACTTCCTGGCCAAAGTTTATTCTTTCCATCGGTGTCATCATCTGATTGTTGACTTCCTGGCCAAAGTTTATTCTTCCCATCGGTGTCATCATCTGATTGTTCACTTCCTGGTCAAACTTTATTCTTTCCATCGGTGTCATCACCTGATTGTTCACTTCCTGGCCAAACTTTATTCTTTCCATCGGTGTCGTCATCTGATTGTTCACTTCCTGGCCAAAGTTTATTCTTTCCATCGGTGTCATCATCTGATTGTTCACTTCATGGCCAAAGTTTATTCTTTCCATCGGTGTCATCATCTGATTGTTGACTTCTGGCCAAACTTTATTCTTTCCATCGGTGTCATCATCTGATTGTTGACTTCCTGGCCAAACTTTATTCTTTCCATCGGTGTCATCCTCTGATTGTTCACTTCCTGGCCAAAGTTTATTCTTTCCATCGGTGTCATCCTCTGATTGTTGACTTCCTGGCCAAAGTTTATTCTTCCCATCGGTGTCATCATCTGATTGTTCACTTCCTGGCCAAACTTTATTCTTTCCATCGGTGTCATCATCTGATTGTTCACTTCCTGGCCAAAGTTTATTCTTTCCATCGGTGTCATCATCTGATTGTTCACTTCATGGCCAAAGTTTATTCTTTCCATCGGTGTCATCATCTGATTGTTGACTTCCTGGCCAAACTTTATTCTTTCCATCGGTGTCATCATCTGATTGTTGACTTCCTGGCCAAACTTTATTCTTTCCATCGTTGTCATCCTCTGATTGTTGACTTCCTGGCCAAAGTTTATTCTTCCCATCGGTGTCATCATCTGATTGTTCACTTCCTGGTCAAACTTTATTCTTTCCATCGGTGTCATCATCTGATTGTTCACTTCCTGGCCAAAGTTTATTCTTTCCATCGGTGTCGTCTGATTGTTCACTTCCTGGCCAAAGTTTATTCTTTCCATCGGTGTCATCATCTGATTGTTCACTTCATGGCCAAAGTTTATTCTTTCCATCGGTGTCATCATCTGATTGTTCACTTCATGGCCAAAGTTTATTCTACGCTATTATTAAGTTAAAGAATAATTTTGTAGACTCCATAGACTTAAAGAAGTCCCAATGACCACCGAAAACATAAAAAAGAACTAAACACAATTAAATATTTAGCATACACAAATGGATACACACAAACACCACAATAATAGACAAACTATGGTACAAAATACAAAAAAAACACTAAAATTAACACTACAGACAGGGAAAACAAATACATCACATTACCATACATAAACAAAACAACAAACAAAATAACCAGCAAATTTCAAAAAAATAGGATACAAAATACCATACAAAACTAATAACAAGTTTCAATACAAAATACAACACAACACCAACAACTAAGATAAACTACAAGCACCAGGCGTATACAAACTAAACTGCGACGAATGTAACAAATTCTACATTGGACAAACAGGTCGCAGCTTTAAACAAAGAGTCGAGGAACACAAACAGAACACCAACTCAACATTTTACAAACACATAAAAGACACAGGACACAAATACACAGACATTTACCATAACCTAGAAATCCTACACATCAACAAAACAGGACCACATCTCAACACACTAGAACAATATGGAATTTACAATTACAAACACACAAAAACACAAAATACAAACATATTAAACGAACAAACACAATACAAATCACACATACTCTTTGATACTATCGAAAACCTATCTTTAAAACCGTCACCGCTTGACCCAACATCTCCAAGCAGAAGACTCTGATGAAGATCGGCACATAGCGATCGAAAACGTTCTGTCTCAGTAAGTTTTAAAAAATTTACTAAATTTAAAGTTCGGATAGTCATAAACTATTGTTTAAGCGATTATTAAGATTCACCGAACATAATGGACCACAAAATTCAAGAATAAAGAATAATGTTTAAATATGAAATAATTACACTCATAGGCGGCGATTCTCCGCCAAAACTACTCTAAACTGTCTGCGTTGGTTGTCTGTCGTCTTAAAAATCAACTGAATCGGGTTTATCTAGTGCGTGAAGGATGACGGAAAGACGTTTAGCAATATTACCAAATTAACTAAAAAAACGCGTACAGTAGGGTAATAATTAAAGTAGGCTACTACAGTACGTATTACAGTAGGGTAATTATTAAAGTAGGCTACTACAGTACGAAATACAGTAGGGTAATTATTAAAGTAGGCTACTACAGTACGTATTACAGTAGGGTAATTTTTAAAGTAGGCTACCACAGTACGTATTACAGTAGGGTAATAATTAAAGTAGGCTACTACAGTACGTATTACAGTAGGGTAATAATTAAAGTAGGCTACTGCAGTACGTATTACAGTATTGTAATAATTAAAGTGGGCTACTACAGTACGTATTACAGTAGGGTAATAATTAAAGTGGGCTACTACAGTACGAAATACAGTAGGGTAATTATTAAAGTAGGCTACTACAGTACGTATTACAGTAGGGTAATTTTTAAAGTAGGCTACCACAGTACGTATTACAGTAGGGTAATAATTAAAGTAGGCTACTACAGTACGTATTACAGTAGGGTAATAATTAAAGTAGGCTACTGCAGTACGTATTACAGTATTGTAATAATTAAAGTGGGCTACTACAGTACGTATTACAGTAGGGTAATAATTAAAGTGGGCTACTACAGTACGTATTACAGTAGGGTAAGAAATAAAGTAGGCTACTACAGTACGTATTATAGTAGGGTAATAATTAAAGTAGGCTACTACAGTACGTATTACAGTAGGGTAATAATTAAAGTAGGCTACTACAGTACGTATTACAGTAGGGTAATTATTAAAGTAGGCTACTACAGTACGAAATACAGTAGGGTAATTATTAAAGTAGGCTACTACAGTACGTATTACAGTAGGGTAATTTTTAAAGTAGGCTACCACAGTACGTATTACAGTAGGGTAATAATTAAAGTAGGCTACTACAGTACGTATTACAGTAGGGTAATAATTAAAGTAGGCTACTGCAGTACGTATTACAGTATTGTAATAATTAAAGTGGGCTACTACAGTACGTATTACAGTAGGGTAATAATTAAAGTGGGCTACTACAGTACGAAATACAGTAGGGTAATTATTAAAGTAGGCTACTACAGTACGTATTACAGTAGGGTAATTTTTAAAGTAGGCTACCACAGTACGTATTACAGTAGGGTAATAATTAAAGTAGGCTACTACAGTACGTATTACAGTAGGGTAATAATTAAAGTAGGCTACTGCAGTACGTATTACAGTATTGTAATAATTAAAGTGGGCTACTACAGTACGTATTACAGTAGGGTAATAATTAAAGTGGGCTACTACAGTACGTATTACAGTAGGGTAAGAAATAAAGTAGGCTACTACAGTACGTATTATAGTAGGGTAATAATTAAAGTAGGCTACTACAGTACGTATTACAGTAGGGTAATAATTAAAGTAGGCTACTACAGTACGTATTACAGTAGGATAATAATTAAAGTGGGCTACTACAGTACGTATTACAGTAGGGTAATAATTAAAGAAGGCTACTACAGTACGTATTACAGTAGGATAATAATTAAAGTGGGCTACTACAGTACGTATTACAGTAGGGTAATAATTAAAGTAGGCTACCACAGTACGTATTACAGTAGGGTAATAATTAAAGTGGGCTACTACAGTACGTATTATAGGGTAATAATTATAGTAGGCTACTGCAGTACGTATTATAGTAGGGTAATAATTAAAGTAGGCTACTACAGTACGTATTACAGTAGGGTAATAATTAAAGTAGTAAAACGACGAATGCTTTAATATTTTGTGTCTATTTGCCTTCTCCATAAAAAGGCGAGTTCATCAGAAATAAATGGTAATTATAAGACAATTTTTTTAAAAGTTTTATTATGTAGTTGTTTTCTAGAAGTCAGTAGACATTGAAGCCAATAACCTCTGTCCGCCGGCGGGTGTTGAGACAAAGGCGAGTAATTAAGGTGTTTTGTAAACAGGATGATTATAAGGCTGGACATGCCTGCTAAGCCAAAGCAGCTACCTTTGGATTTTACCATACTTACTCTACCTGCTCTGAAAATCCCTTTAAAAGTTTTGGAGTTACTCAGGATGGACTTACTTGTATTTACATACAATAATTAGACAGTTATGGCATATTGTTGTTAATATGGTCGTTCTTGTTCAACCTACTACGCCATCGACGCCTGAGAATTGATTTCTTATGCTCTACAGTAATTTTGTTTTGAGTGTTAAGGCTACCAGATGGTATGATTGTCGTCTCTTACGACGGATAGGAATTATTGTAAATATTGGTAGGATTATGGTAGGGTATAAAACTTCCTGGTATAGGATTAAGCTGGGGTCATGATTTCACTTGTGAAGAGACCTGCTCTCTATCGGAATAATAAAGAAATATCTACCTGTTTAAACTCCTTTAGAAGAAGGTTGGTTTTGGTCTGCAGCAAGAAAAAGATTCTTGAAATTTGTAGTCCATTACGTTCGGTGAATCTTTGTAATCACTTAAACATAACCTAGAAATCCTACACATCAACAAAAAAGGACCATATCTCAACACACTAGAACAATATGAAATTTACAGACACAAAAACACAAAGTACAAAAATATTAAAAGAACAAACACAATACAAATCACACATACTCTTTGATACTATCGAAAACTTACCTTTAAAACCGTCACCGCTTGCCCCGACATCTCCAAGCAGAAGACACTGATGAAGATCGGGACATGGCGATCGAAAACGTTCTGTCTCAGTAAATTTTAACAAATTTACTAAATTTAAAGTTCGGATAGTCATAAACTATTGTTTAAATGATTATTAAGAAAAAGATATTGTATAAAGATTTCCTGCTACTAAAAATAGGTGGAAATTTTGGCATGCACAGGCAGGGTGTAGACCTGGAATAGACTTGCCCTTTGTTATTGTCATAAAGTCGTTTTAGCCCTCTGCCTGTAAAGGGGATAAGGTAACAAACATCATTCAAAAATGAAAATTTGTTGCAGGCTATATTTTACAAACCTTCCATTTGTTTATAGATCATTATTAAAGGACAAACTCTTGGCTCAGTACATAGGCATCAGCGTCCCACAGTTACAGAAAGAGGAAATGAAGGGTTGCAAGAACAGATCAGTTTAATTCGGCAAAGAAGCAACGAGGTCCGGAAGTAAAGCAATAACAATAATATTTTAACCTTGAGTTTTAGTTGGTTAACATTTTAATTGAAAGGCTTATAGAACGGTCAATCGGCGGTTATTTATTTATGGAATAAAAAAATTGTTACAAACTATTGCATATCTATACTGTAGTTCAATATGTTCTGTAAAATTACAAAATTTGTACTGGCGTTTTATCTTGCATTTTGTTTACGATATGCTAATTAAAATGTTTGATTGTTAGAAATATTCGATTTTAATTGCTTGACAGACGGCTTTTTGATCGTTCGAGTAACATTATTTTTAGTATAAAAATGTTAGCTCTGGCAAAACTACAAGGTTATCGTCTGTAACGCAAACGTCACATAGAGATAAGAGTGCAGTTCTTAAATACTGCAGTAGGAATAAAAAACCAGTTACAAACTCTCAATTATTTATTAAAAAGGCATGAAACGTTAATTTGCTTTAGTGTAAGTAGCGTGGTTGCGCCAGGTAGATCAGAGGGAATTTACGCGTTTATCCGTGGCTCCGAAAATTGAAATAAAAACTTTATCTCACGCTCCTATCCTTAAATGATTTTATTTGCCTTTAACGTAGCTAATTCTATCTCATTACATTCAAACATTTTTAAATTCCTTTTATTATTTTACATACTCTTGATATATATCTTGCACAAATTTTCGATCGTTAATGAAATACGTTTTTATTCATCAAATCAAATTCAAATACATTTTTGTTTAACCTATAGCGGATGACAATTAATTTTAATACAGTTTAAACAAATATTTATTCAATAGTAAAATTATAAAAATTTGGGAGCTCTAGGTCGGATTCGAACTGAGTATCTACTTGTTCTAAATCTAGCGTTTTGGTACTGAGCCAACTTTTCCACAGCTAGAAATTTACTTTTCATAGAGGTATATGAATTTTTCTTTTGCCCCCATGTGGTTGTCGTCGAAACCTCCATTTCATAACCTTAAATTGTTGTTAGGTTTATCACACAATATACATATGATCATTCATCATAATAATACCATAATAATAATTCATATCATTAATTGGTTAAAAATGAATGAAAAGAATAAAATGAAGAAACTGGATTAACGGTATCGAACATTGCTTCACAAACGGTCAAAGTAAAGTGAAAGGAATATCCAACACAATCCAAGCGACGAAGAAAAAGAAAGCCTATAAATAGTAAAAAAATAATAATATTACAACACCATACATATGAAGTAAATTGGAAACTTTTAAGGAAATTCATTTTCTATTTTACCACTTGATATTGCTATTCTGACCTGCATACTGTATGTACATATTTATATTAATTGCAATTATAAAATATAAAGGAACTAAAATAATTTTTGCGTGCTTTAAGTAGGAATTGACTTTTAATAAAATATTTTTATACTACTTGTTTTAGCTTTATGTAAGAGATAATGAAGTACGGAGGTCCAGATTTTTGTCATAGGCCCTTGAAAATTTTTATTTCTATATTTTGTTCTTATTTTAAGGGGAACCGTACACATTGCACCTTTAAAGGATGTTGGAGTGATTTGAATATTAGGGAGGTATCTACTCAAACCACGTAAGGTGGAAGAAGTAATTACTCGCCTGGAACTGGGAGGGAAGTAGAAACGAGGGTAGTGCTGACAGGGTCGCTATCTATCGGCAATAAACTTCGCTACTTGAGTATTTAGGGTAGTGTGTCGACACCTTTCTGGGACCCCGGTAAACCCTCCTGTGTACGAGAGTAGTAAGTCTCTACCTTTATTCGTTGTCTCATTACTTACCTTTTTTACACCTCGGGTTGACACATTAGTCCCATAATGACACCTCGGAGTTTTTGTCATTTTAAAAATCCCATTAGTATTTAAAATACGAATCCTTTGTTCTTTATCGTTAAAGTTACAACTGAAGACACTTATTGAAAATATAAAAACTACTAATTATTGAAGAAATTAATTTGCTAAACACGGAAAATTTTGTTTCCATTTCACGGCAAAAAAATATTGTTTTACTATATTTATTTTATAGCTTGAAACCAATTGAATAGTTTTACACGTGACGCTATATCACTAAGAAACCAGCCTATTTCAAACCAAATCGGTGCTAGTGATGGCGGATCTCTGTAACTGAACCAATGGGAACAGTGAAACTAATACGTCCTGTGCTGACACCCCCAGCTACTGGGCAGTGCTAGACTGCTAGGCACATGCTCTCCTCAAAGTTTAACGAGGGGGGATGCGCCTCTAGGACCAAGACTCAGGTCTTGGGGTCCGATCCTAATGTAAGGTCATACGGGAATCGATAAAGGTCTGCTTGGACTACCTGGACCGAACTAATCAGACAGGGTGTAGAGGTACGGAAACCTGACCGTTCTACTAGTCCCGAGTAGTTCTGGAACAGTGGTTGAACAGCAGTCTCTGGAGGAATTCCGTCTCGTCCCAGTAACGTGACCAGTATACTTACACATTGGACCAAGGCCCCCGTGTCGGGACTGACATTAGACGCCCGGGACGGGAGTCACGAGTAGGGTCTGAGAAGGAGCATCAATCTGCTGGTACATTGAGAACATGTCTCCATTAGGTCCTCCGCTTCCATGCTTGTTTTACCTCGTGAAGAAATGGAGGTGAATCAGATTGAAGTAGGGATGGCGCCATCGGAAGCATGTTAGTATTTTTTAGATAGACCTAACTATCAGGCTTGTTAGAAGAAGATCTATCACTTAAAATCTGATTTTAAACTACTTTAATGGTTTTTGTTCTTGAAAGCTTCATTAATATTTAATTACATAAATATGAATGAATCGAAGAATTGGTGCTCTTTAACACTTTAAAAATATGCATCTGAGTTGTTAATCTGACAAACTTGGTGTCTAGGGAGGATCTGAGATTAGGTAATGGGTTGTGTAAAAGCGGCCGTAATTATAAAGATGGACGGGGTTCGTACGAAAAAACTTTGTCAGTGACGAAGTTATAGCGGTGTGAAAAGACTAGTTACACTGTAGTCTGGTTCCGTAACCAGACTAAAGCGTTCTTCAATATATTATACAATGTTTCAACGATCGTGCTTGTTTAAATTGTAACAGCGTATTTATTACAAGCAATTTGTATCTGCATCTGAGTGTTGGCCATTTGACCCTTCCACGATAAAAGTTTTTTGATAACCCAAACGAAAATACAGGACGAAAAATGTATTGCATTTAATTACTCTGTAAACGATACATCTTAAATAAACGATGTATATTCCCTAGAAGTCTTGATATCAAGACAGTTGCTTTCCATTGCGACCCTGTTCTTTTGTGAAGTGTATTCAATGCTACTTCTTTCGAGTCGTTCGTGAGGCTTTTTTAAAGCTCCTAGATAGTATGAGTGTGGCAAATTGAATCTAACGATTAAACCAATATGCGAGTGTTCAAGGCTATGGGGTAACACATTTGGCTAATGATACATTGTGCTTTTCAAATATGAACATTATAAGATAGAAATATTTAAAGGTTTCGAGCAAATGTGCTTCCAAATTCATGGAATCCGTTGAAAGTACTCTGAAGGTGATATGGCTGGCGATTGAACTGAAGGAAAAGGGTCCTAAATATCGACCCCCCCCCCCCCCTTCGTTCGTGGAGGCGTATTCTTAGCGAGACGTGACAAATTAGCAGATATATGTCCATTTTTTTTCTTAGTAAGATTTAAAAGGGTTTTGTACATATTGGTATTCAGTCGTCAGAGGTTTGAGTTTTGATACTAATGTCCCTGTGAAAATGATTGATGAAGAACAATAGTGAAACTGAAAAATAGGGAACAGTAAACAAAAAGGTAGTGTTTTGTCAGGGTGTCAGCATGTGTAACACTACCCTCACATGTAAACAATAAGGTAGTGTTGTCAGGGTGTCAGCATGTGTAACACTACCCTCACATGTAAACAATAAGGTAGTGTTGTCAGGGTTTCAGCAAGTGTAACACTACCCTCACAAGTAAACAAAAAGGTAGTGTTGTCAGGGTGTCAGCATGTGTAACACTACCCTCACATGTAAACAATAAGGTAGTGTTGTCAGGGTGTCAGCATGTGTAACACTACCCTCACATGTAAACAATAAGGTAGTGTTGTCAGGGTGTCAGCATGTGTAACACTACCCTCACATGTAAACAATAAGGTAGTGTTGTCAGGGTGTCAGCATGTGTAACACTACCCTCACATGTAAACAATAAGGTAGTGTTGTCAGGGTGTCAGCATGTGTAACACTACCCTCACATGTAAACAATAAGGTAGTGTTGTCAGGGTGTCAGCATGTGTAACACTACCCTCACATGTAAACAATAAGGTAGTGTTGTCAGGGTTTCAGCAAGTGTAACACTACCCTCACAAGTAAACAAAAAGGTAGTGTTGTCAGGGTGTCAGCATGTGTAACACTACCCTCACATGTAAACAATAAGGTAGTGTTGTCAGGGTTTCAGCAAGTGTAACACTACCCTCACAAGTAAACAAAAAGGTAGTGTTGTCAGGGTGTCAGCATGTGTAACACTACCCTCACATGTAAACAATAAGGTAGTGTTGTCAGGGTGTCAGCATGTGTAACACTACCCTCACATGTAAACAATAAGGTAGTGTTGTCAGGGTGTCAGCATGTGTAACACTACCCTCACATGTAAACAATAAGGTAGTGTTGTCAGGGTTTCAGCAAGTGTAACACTACCCTCACAAGTAAACAAAAAGGTAGTGTTGTCAGGGTGTCAGCATGTGTAACACTACCCTCACATGTAAACAATAAGGTAGTGTTGTCAGGGTGTCAGCATGTGTAACACTACCCTCACATGTAAACAATAAGGTAGTGTTGTCAGGGTGTCAGCATGTGTAACACTACCCTCACATGTAAACAATAAGGTAGTGTTGTCAGGGTGTCAGCATGTGTAACACTACCCTCACATGTAAACAATAAGGTAGTGTTTTCAGGGTGTCAGCATGTGTAACACTACCCTCACATGTAAACAATAAGGTAGTGTTGTCAGGGTTTCAGCAAGTGTAACACTATCCTCACAAGTAAACAAAAAGGTAGTGTTGTCAGGGTGTCAGCATGTGTAACACTACCCTCACATGTAAACAATAAGGTAGTGTTGTCAGGGTGTCAGCATGTGTAACACTACCCTCACATGTAAACAATAAGGTAGTGTTGTCAGGGTGTCAGCATGTGTAACACTACCCTCACATGTAAACAATAAGGTAGTGTTGTCAGGGTGTCAGCATGTGTAACACTACCCTCACATGTAAACAATAAGGTAGTGTTGTCAGGGTGTCAGCAAGTGTAACACTACCTTCACATGTAAACAATAAAGTAGTGTTGTCAGGGTGTCAGCATGTGTAACACTACCCTCACAAGTAAACAAAAAGGTAGTGTTGTCAGGGTGTCAGCATGTGTAACACTACCCTCACATGTAAACAATAAGGTAGTGTTGTCAGGGTTTCAGCATGTGTAACACTACCCTCACAAGTAAACAATAAGGTAGTGTTGTCGGGGTGTCAGCAAGTGTAACACTACCCTCACAAGTAAACAATAAGGTAGTGTTGTCGGGGTGTCAGCAAGTGTAACACTACCCTCACAAGTAAACAATAAGGTAGTGTTGTCGGGGTGTCAGCAAGTGTAACACTACCCTCACAAGTAAACAACAAGGAAGTGTTGTTGGGGTGTGTAACACTACCCTCACAAGTAAACAATAAGGTAGTGTTGTCAGGGTTTCAGCAAGTGTAACACTACCCTCACAAGTAAACAATAAGGTAGTGTTGTCGGGGTGTCAGCAAGTGTAACACTACCCTCACAAGTAAACAACAAGGTAGTGTTGTTGGGGTGTGTAACACTACCCTCACAAGTAAACAATAAGGTAGTGTTGTCGGGGTGTCAGCATGTGTAACACTACCCTCACACGTAAACAATAAGTTAGTGTTGTCGGGGTATCAGCATGTGTAACACTACCCTCACAACTAAACAATAATGTAGTGTTGTCAGTGTGTCAGCATGTGTAACACTACCCTCACAAGTAAACAACAAGGAAGTGTTGTTGGGGTGTGTAACACTATCCTCACAAGTAAACAATAAGGAAGTGTTGTCGGGGTGTCAGCATGTGTAACACTACCCTCGCAAGTAAACAATAAGGTAGTGTTGTTGGGGTGTCAGCATGTGCATCACTACCCTCACAACTAAACAATAATGTAGTGTTGTCAGTGTGTCAGCATGTGTAACACTACCCTCACAAGTAAACAACAAGGAAGTGTTGTTGGGGTGTGTAACACTATCCTCCAAGTAAACAATAAGGAAGTGTTGTCGGGGTGTCAGCATGTGTAACACTACCCTCGCAAGTAAACAATAAGGTAGTGTTGTTGGGGTGTCAGCATGTGCATCACTACCCTCACAAGTAAACAATAAGGTATTGATGTCGGGGTGTCAGTATGTGTAACACTACCCTCACAAGTAAACAATAAGGTATTGATGTCGGGGTGTCAGTATGTGTAACCCTACCCTCACAAGTAAACAATAAGGTAGTGTTGTCGGGGTGTCAGCAAGTGTAACACTACCCTCACAAGTAAACAATAAGGTATTGATGTCGGGGTGTCAGTATGTGTAACACTACCCACACAAGTAAACAATAAGGTAGTGTTGTCAGTGTGTCAGCATGTGTAACACTACCCTCGCAAGTAAACAAAAAAGTAGTGTTGTCAGTGTGTCAGCATGTGTAACACTACCCTCACAAGTAAACAACAAGGAAGTGTTGTTGGGGTGTGTAACACTATCCTCACAAGTAAACAATAAGGAAGTGTTGTCGGGGTGTCAGCATGTGTAACACTACCCTCGCAAGTAAACAATAAGGTAGTGTTGTTGGGGTGTCAGCATGTGCATCACTACCCTCACAAGTAAACAATAAGGTATTGATGTCGGGGTGTCAGTATGTGTAACACTACCCTCACATGTAAACAAAAAGGGAGTGTTGTTGGGGTGTCAGCATGTGTAACACTACCCTCACAAGTAAACAATAAGGTAGTGTTGTCGGGGTGTCAGCATGTGTAACACTACCCAAGAAGTAAACAATAATCAAGTGTTGTCGGGGTGTCAGCATGTGCATCACTACCCTCACAAGTAAACAATAAGGTATTGATGTCGGGGTGTCAGTATGTGTAACACTACCCTCACAAGTAAACAATAAGGTATTGATGTCGGGGTGTCAGTATGTGTAACACTACCCTCACAAGTAAACAATAAGGTATTGATGTCGGGGTGTCAGTATGTGTAACCCTACCCTCACAAGTAAACAATAAGGTAGTGTTGTCGGGGTGTCAGCAAGTGTAACACTACCCTCACATGTAAACAATAAGGTAGTGTTGTCAGGGTGTCAGCAAGTGTAACACTACCCTCACAAGTAAACAATAAGGTATTGATGTCGGGGTGTCAGTATGTGTAACACTACCCTCGCAAGTAAACAAAAAAGTAGTGTTGTCAGGGTGTCAGCATGTGTAGCACTACCCTCACATGTAAACAATAAGGTAGTGTTGTCAGGGTGTCAGCATGTGTAACACTACCCTCACATGTAAACAATAAGGTAGTGTTGTCAGGGTGTCAGCATGTGTAACACTACCCTCACATGTAAACAATAAGGTAGTGTTGTCAGGGTGTCAGCATGTGTAACACTACCCTCACATGTAAACAATAAGGTAGTGTTGTCAGGGTGTCAGCATGTGTAACACTACCCTCACAAGTAAACAATAAGGAAGTGTTGTCGGGGTGTCAGCATGTGTAACACTACCCTCACATGTAAACAATAAGGTAGTGTTGTCAGGGTGTCAGTATGTGTAACACTACCCTCACATGTAAACAATAAGGTAGTGTTGTCAGGGTGTCAGTATGTGTAACACTACCCTCACATGTAAACAATAAGGTAGTGTTGTCAGGGTGTCAGTATGTGTAACACTACCCTCACAAGTAAACAATAAGGAAGTGTTGTCGGGGTGTCAGCATGTGTAACACTACCCTCGCAAGTAAACAATAAGGTAGTGTTGTTGGGGTGTCAGCATGTGCATCACTACCCTCACAAGTAAACAATAAGGTATTGATGTCGGGGTGTCAGTATGTGTAACACTACCCTCACAAGTAAACAATAAGGTATTGATGTCGGGGTGTCAGTATGTGTAACACTACCCTCACAAGTAAACAATAAGGTATTGATGTCGGGGTGTCAGTATGTGTAACCCTACCCTCACAAGTAAACAATAAGGTAGTGTTGTCGGGGTGTCAGGAAGTGTAACACTACCCTCACATGTAAACAATAAGGTAGTGTTGTCAGGGTGTCAGCAAGTGTAACACTACCCTCACAAGTAAACAATAAGGTATTGATGTCGGGGTGTCAGTATGTGTAACACTACCCTCGCAAGTAAACAAAAAAGTAGTGTTGTCAAGGTGTCAGCATGTGTAACACTACCCTCACATGTAAACAATAAGGTAGTGTTGTCAGGGTGTCAGCATGTGTAACACTACCCTCACATGTAAACAATAAGGTAGTGTTGTCAGGGTGTCAGCATGTGTAACACTACCCTCACATGTAAACAATAAGGTAGTGTTGTCAGGGTGTCAGCATGTGTAACACTACCCTCACATGTAAACAATAAGGTAGTGTTGTCAGGGTGTCAGCATGTGTAACACTACCCTCACAAGTAAACAATAAGGTATTGATGTCGGGGTGTCAGTATGTGTAACACTACCCTCGCAAGTAAACAAAAAGGGAGTGTTGTTGGGGTGTCAGCATGTGTAACACTACCCTCACAAGTAAACAATAAGGTAGTGTTGTCGGGGTGTCAGCATGTGTAACACTACCCACGAAGTAAACAATAATCAAGTGTTGTCGGGGTGTCAGCATGTGCATCACTACCCTCACAAGTAAAGAATAAGGAAGTGTTTTTGGGGTGTGTAACACTACCCTCACAAATAAACAATAATGAAGTGTTGTCGGGGTGTCAGCATGTGCATCACTACCCTCACACGTAAACAATAAGGTAGTGTTGTCGGGGTGTCAACATGTGTAACACTACCCAACAAGTAAACAATAATCAAGTGTTGTCGGGGTGTCAGCATGTGCATCACTACCCTCACATGTAAACAATAACATATTGTTGTCGGTGTGTCAGCATGTGTAACACTACCCTCACAAGTAAACATAAAGCGAGTGTTGTTGGGGTGTCAGCATGTGTAACACTACCCTCACAAGTAAACAACAAGGAAGTGTTGTTGGGGTGTGTAACACTACCCTCACAAGTAAACAATAAGGTAGTGTTGTCAGGGTGTCAGCATGTGTAACACTATCCTCACAAGTAAACAATAAGAAAGTGTTGTCGGGGTGTCAGCATGTGCATCACTACCCTCACAAGTAAACAATAAGGTAGTGTTGTCAGGGTGTCAGCAGTTGCATCATTACCCTCACAAGTAAACAATAAGGTAGTGTTGTCAGGGTGTCAGCAAGTGTAACACTACCCTCACAAGTAAACAATAAGGTAGTGTTGTCAGTGTGTCAGCATGTGTAACACTACCCTCACAAGTAAACAAAAAGGGAGTGTTGTTGCGGTGTGTAACACTACCCTCACAAGTAAACAATAAGGTAGTGTTGTCAGGGTGTCAGCAAGTGTAACACTACCCTCACAAGTAAACAATAAGGTAGTGTTGTCAGGGTGTCAGCATGTGCATCACTACCCTCACAAGTAAACAATAAGGTAGTGTTGTCGGGGTGTCAGCAAGTGTAACACTACCCTCACAAGTAAACAATAAGGTAGTGTTGTCAGGGTGTCAGCAAGTGTAACACTACCCTCACAAGTAAACAATAAGGTAGTGTTGTCAGTGTGTCAGCATGTGTAACACTACCCTCACAAGTAAACAATAAGGTAGTGTTGTCGGGGTGTCAGCATGTGTAACACTACCCTCACAAGTAAACAATAAGGTAGTGTTGTCAGTGTGTCAGCATGTGTAACACTACCCTCACAAGTAAACAATAAGGTAGTGTTGTCGGGGTGTCAGCATGTGTAACACTACCCTCACAAGTAAACAATAAAGTAGTGTTGTCAGTGTGTCAGCATGTGTAACACTACCCTCACAAGTAAACAATAAGGTAGTGTTGTCAGGGTGTCAGCATGTGTAACACTACCCTCACATGTAAACAATAAGGTAGTGTTGTCAGGGTGTCAGCAAGTGTAACACTACCCTCACAAGTAAACAATAAGGTAGTGTTGTCAGGGTGTCAGCAAGTGTAACACTACCCTCACAAGTAAACAATAAGGTAGTGTTGTCGGGGTGTCAGCATGTGTAACACTACCCTCACAAGTAAACAATAAGGTAGTGTTGTCAGGGTGTCAGCAAGTGTAACACTACCCTCACAAGTAAAGAATAAGGTAGTGTTGTCGGGGTGTCAGCAAGTGTAACACTACCCTCACAAGTAAACAATAAGGTAGTGTTGTCGGGGTGTCAGCAAGTGTAACACTACCCTCACAAGTAAAGAATAAGGTAGTGTTGTCAGGGTGTCAGCGAGTGTAACACTACCCTCACAAGTAAACAATAAGGTAGTGTTGTCAGGGTGTCAGCATGTGCATCACTACCCTCACAAGTAAACAATAAGGTAGTGTTGTCGGGGTGTCAGCATGTGTAACACTACCCACACAAGTAAACAAAAAGAGAGTGTTGTTGGGGTGTCAGCATGTGTAACACTACCCACACAAGTAAACAATAAGGAAGTGTTGGGGTGTGTAACACTACCCTCACAAATCTGACTTAAAATTCCTGATTTACGAACCGTGTAATACTTCGTGCCACGGCCTAAGCTTACCTAAGAACTTAACTTACAAAGGTTTAAGGAAAATAATATTTGTGTAGTTACAAAGGATTTATAAGTTATTTATATAAATTTTGCATTATTATTTTTATGTTAGTAAAACGCCTAGTACAGCTATTACGTTAACAGTATTTTTTTAATCTTTTAATATATTAAGTAAAGTAAAATGGATTTTCAATAAACAAATTTATTACGCAATTTAAATATTTAAAAAAAAAATACTTTTTAATGAACATCCAAGTTCATTTGAACTATTTCTGTGAATATGAGCCGTAGATTGATTTAATGTAAATTCCTGATAAAAAAATGACTTTGATGTAGCTGTTAACTCATTCGAGCTGTTAACTCATTGACAAATAAAAATTGACTTACACTGTATTACATTTGTTTGCTGTTAAATACCCATAATCTTTCTGGCTGTAGGTAGACATCATGCAAACACTGTAATGCCAACTAATTTGGCTGACTAAATACTTGAAAATACTTCCATGTTGATTAAGCTGAAACTATTAAACTGTTAAACATGTCGGATATATTTTGCTAATCTAGGCCAAACAAACATTAAGCATTGCAGTGAGGCAAATATTTCTGCTACATAAAATAAACTTGGCTTAATACTATTTCTGCCTACTATGATGTATTCGAATAACGTACAGCCTGAGGTTTTGCGAATAGGCTACGTTGTCCTGAAAAATATATTTACAAAACGTATGATGCAGTTGAGTGAAGATACATGAGTCGCTGAAAAACTTTAGACATTTAAATTTTTGTTAAAAGCTTTAAAACAGTTTGAAGGCGGCTAAGGAGAGAACATCAGCTACCACTTTTCATTCATATAAGTAGTTAAGGACGTCTGCTAGGGGAGGCAGCTTATAGTGGTAACCCCATGACAGATGTCACAGTCGGAGGTTGTTAAAGACGTCGGCTGCCATGGTTGAAAGTAGTTACGGACGTCTACAATTGTTGGAAAAAGTTAAGGACATCGGGTGCAGTTGTTGGAAGTATTTAGTTAGTCGGCTGTCATTGTTGAAAGTAGTTAAGGACGTCAGCTGCAATTATTGGAAGTAGTTAAGGACATCTGGTGCAGCTGTTGGAAGTATTTAGTTACGTCGGCTACCATTGTTGAAAGTAGTTACGGACGTCGGCTACAATTATTGGAAGTAGTTAAGCACATCGTGTGCAGTTGTTGGAAGTATTTAGTTACGTCGGCTACCATTGTTGAAAGTAGTTACGGACGTCGGCTACAATTATTGGAAGTAGTTAAGCACATCGTGTGCAGTTGTTGGAAGTATTTAGTTACGTCGGCTACCATTGTTGAAAGTAGTTACGGACGTCGGCTACAATTATTGGAAGTAGTTAAGCACATCGTGTGCAGTTGTTGGAAGTATTTAGTTACGTCGGCTACCATTGTTGAAAGTAGTTACGGACGTCGGCTACAATTATTGGAAGTAGTTAAGCACATCGTGTGCAGTTGTTGGAAGTATTTAGTTACGTCGGCTACCATTGTTGAAAGTAGTTACGGACGTCGGCTACAATTATTGGAAGTAGTTAAGCACATCGTGTGCAGTTGTTGGAAGTATTTAGTTACGTCGGCTACCATTGTTGAAAGTAGTTACGGACGTCGGCTACAATTATTGGAAGTAGTTAAGCACATCGTGTGCAGTTGTTGGAAGTATTTAGTTACGTCGGCTACCATTGTTGAAAGTAGTTACGGACGTCGGCTACAATTATTGGAAGTAGTTAAGCACATCGTGTGCAGTTGTTGGAAGAATTTAGTTACGTCGGCTACCATTGTTGAAAGTAGTTACGGACGTCGGCTACAATTATTGGAAGTAGTTAAGGACATGTGGTGCAGCTGTTGGAAGTATTTAGTTATGTCGGCTACCATTGTTGAAAGTAGTTACGGACGTCGGCTACAATTATTGGAAGTAGTTAAGCACATCGTGTGCAGTTGTTGGAAGTATTTAGTTACGTTGGCTACCATTGTTGAAAGTAGTTACGGACGTCGGCTGCAATTATTGGAAGTAGTTACGGAAATCAGGTGCAGTTGTTGGAAGTATTTAGTTACGTCGGCTACCATTGTTGAAAGTAGTTTCGGACGTCGGCTGCAATTATTGGAAGTAGTTAAGGACATCGGGTGCAGTTGTTGGAAGTATTTAGTTACGTCGGCTACCATTGTTGAAAGTAGTTACGGACGTCGGCTGCAATTATTGGAAGTAGTTAAGGACATCGGGTGCAGTTGTTGGAAGTATTTAGTTAAGTCGGCTGCCATTGTTGAAAGTAGTTACGGACGTCGGCTACCTCTTTAATAACGGCTGTAGATGTCGGCCACATGAGATCTTAAAAAAAGAAAGGCCGTTCTCTAATAGTGTCCTTAACGAAGGGCAGTTATGAATGTAAACTGTCATTGCTACTCTATATCAATTAAGAAAGTCCGCTACCAATGTTCAAACAGTAAAGAAATGTCGGCTGCCTGTGAGCTAGAAGCTAGGGACGTCGTCACCCACTATTCGTAGTAACTAAGGGCGTTACCTTCCATTGTTTTTAGCAGCCAAGTGCATAGGCTACCATACTCTTTAACCGTAGAGGACGTAGGCTGTTAATGTTCGTGTCAGCAGTAGACGTTGGCTGCCGCTATCATTTAACAGTTACGTGGGCCTCAATTGCTTATCTGCATTAGGAATTTCCTATTCAAACTCCGTAGTAGCTGGTTCATAATTGTTACTGAACATATCAGTTAGGCACGTCTTCTTGCAGCTACGTACGACAAGTGGCAACGTTCATAGCAATGAGAGACATGGTTTCCTAATGTTCGAATCACAGGAGTCACTTGTCACTGTTGTATCACGTAAAGATGTATTTCAATGTTTTTATCACGTAAGGACGTTGCCTGCCACTATTTGCACCACGTAAAGATGCATTTCAATGATCGTATCACGTAAGGACGTTGCCTGTCACTATTCGCACAACTTAAAGATGCCTTTCAACGATCGTATCACGTAAGGACGTTGCCTGCCACTATTCGCACCACTTAAAGATGCCTTTCAATGATCGTATCACGTAAGGATGTTGCCTGTCACTATTCGTATCACGTAAGGATGTTGCTTAGCACTATTCGTACCACGTAAGGATGTTGCCTGTCATTATTTGCACCACGTAAAGATGCCTTTCAATGATCGTATCACGTAAGGAAGTTGCCTGTCACTATTCGTACGACGTAAGGATGTTGCCTATCACTATTCGTATCACGTAAGGATATTGCTTGTCACTATTCGTACCACGTAACGATGTTGCTTGTCACTATTTGCACCACGTAAAGATGCCTTTCACTGTTCGTATTACGTAAGGACGTTGCCTGTCACTATTCGCACCACTTAAAGATGCCTTTCAATGATCGTATCACGTAAGGATGTTGCCTGTCACTATTCGTATCACGTAAGGATGTTGCTTAGCACTATTCGTACCACGTAAGGATGTTGCCTGTCATTATTTGCACCACGTAAAGATGCCTTTCAATGATCGTATCACGTAAGGAAGTTGCCTGTCACTATTCGTACGACGTAAGGATGTTGCCTATCACTATTCGTATCACGTAAGGATATTGCTTGTCACTATTCGTACCACGTAACGATGTTGCTTGTCACTATTTGCACCACGTAAAGATGCCTTTCACTGTTCGTATTACGTAAGGACGTTGCCTGTCACTATTCGCACCACTTAAAGATGCCTTTCAATGATCGTATCACGTAAGGACCTTGCCTGCCACTATTCGCACCACTTCAAGATGCCTTTCAATGATCGTATCACGTAAGGATGTTGCCTGTCACTATTCGTACCACGTAAGGATGTTGCCTGTCACTATTCGTATCACGTAAGGATGTTTCTTGTCACAATTCGTACCACGTAAGGATGTTGCCTGTCACTATTTGCACCACGTAAAGTTGCCTTTCACTGTTTGTATCACGTAAGGACGTTGCCTGTCACTATTCGCGCCACTTAAAGATGCCTTTCAATGATCGTATCACGTAAGGACGTTGCCTGTCACTATTCGTATCACGTAACGATGTTGCCTGTCACTATTCGTATCACGTAAGGATGTTGCTTGTCACTATTCGTACCACGTAAGGATGTTGTCTGTCACTATTCGTATCACGTAAGGCTGTTGCCTGTCACTTCATATCATGTAAGGATGTTGCATGCCACTATTCGTACCACGTAATGATGTTGCCTGTCACTATTCGTACCACGTAAGAATGTTGCCTGTCACTATTCGTATCACGTAACGATGTTGCTTATCTCTATTCGTACCACGTAAGGATGTTGTGTCACTATTCGTATCACGTATGGATGGTGCCTGTCACTATTCGTACCACGTAAGGATGTTGCCTGTCACTATTCGTATCACGTAACGATGTTGCTTGTCTCTATTCGTACCACGTAAGGATGTTGTGTCACTATTCGTATCACGTAAGGATGGTGCCTGTCACTATTCGTACCACGTAAGGATGTTGCTTGTCACTATTCGTACCACGTAAGGATGTTGCTTGTCACTATTCGTACCACGTAAGGATGTTGCCTGTCATTATTTGTACCACGAAAAGATTCCTTTCAATGTTCCTATCACGTAAGGATGTTGCTTGTCACTATTCGTACCACGTAAGGATGTTGCTTGTCACTATTCGTACCACGTAAGGATGTTGCCTGTCATTATTTGTACCACGAAAAGATTCCTTTCAATGTTCGTATCACGTAAGGATGTTGCCTGTCATTATTTGTACCACGTAAGGATGTTGCCTGTCATTATTTGTACCACGTAAGGATGTTGCCTGTCATTATTTGTACCACGAAAAGATTCCTTTCAATGTTCGTATCACGTAAGGATGTTGCTTGTCACTATTCGTACCACGTAAGGATGTTGTTTGTCACTATTCGTATCACGTAAGGATGTTGCCTGTCATTATTTGTACCACGAAAAGATTCCTTTCAATGTTCGTACCACGTAAGGATGTTGCCTGTCATTATTTGTACCACGAAAAGATTCCTTTCAATGTTCGTATCACGTAAGGACGTTGCTGTCACTATTCGTACCACGTAAGGATGTTGTCTGTCACTATTCGTACCACGTAAGGATGTTGCTTGTCACTATTCGTACCACGTAAGGATGTTGCCGGTCATTATTTGTACCACGAAAAGATTCCTTTCAATGTTCGTATCACGTAAGGACGTTGCTGTCACTATTCGCACCACTTAAAGATGCCTTTCAAAGACCGTATCACGTAAGGATGTTGCCTGTCACTATTCGTACCACGTAAGGATGTTGCCTGTCACTATTCGTATCACGTAAGGATGTTTCTTGTCACAATTCGTACCACGTAAGGATGTTGCCTGTCACTATTTGCACCACGTAAAGTTGCCTTTCACTGTTTGTATCACGTAAGGACGTTGCCTGTCACTATTCGCGCCACTTAAAGATGCCTTTCAATGATCGTATCACGTAAGGACGTTGCCTGTCACTATTCGTATCACGTAACGATGTTGCCTGTCACTATTCGTATCACGTAAGGATGTTGCTTGTCACTATTCGTACCACGTAAGGATGTTGTCTGTCACTATTCGTATCACGTAAGGATGTTGCCTGTCACTTCATATCATGTAAGGATGTTGCATGCCACTATTCGTACCACGTAATGATGTTGCCTGTCACTATTCGTACCACGTAAGAATGTTGCCTGTCACTATTCGTATCACGTAACGATGTTGCTTATCTCTATTCGTACCACGTAAGGATGTTGTGTCACTATTCGTATCACGTATGGATGGTGCCTGTCACTATTCGTACCACGTAAGGATGTTGCCTGTCACTATTCGTACCACGTAAGAATGTTGCCTGTCACTATTCGTACCACGTAAGAATGTTGCCTGTCACTATTCGTATCACGTAACGATGTTGCTTGTCTCTATTCGTACCACGTAAGGATGTTGTGTCACTATTCGTATCACGTAAGGATGGTGCCTGTCACTATTCGTACCACGTAAGGATGTTGCTTGTCACTATTCGTACCACGTAAGGATGTTGCTTGTCACTATTCGTACCACGTAAGGATGTTGCATGTCATTATTTGTACCACGAAAAGATTCCTTTCAATGTTCCTATCACGTAAGGATGTTGCTTGTCACTATTCGTACCACGTAAGGATGTTGCTTGTCACTATTCGTACCACGTAAGGATGTTGCCTGTCATTATTTGTACCACGAAAAGATTCCTTTCAATGTTCGTATCACGTAAGGATGTTGCCTGTCATTATTTGTACCACGTAAGGATGTTGCCTGTCATTATTTGTACCACGTAAGGATGTTGCCTGTCATTATTTGTACCACGAAAAGATTCCTTTCAATGTTCGTATCACGTAAGGATGTTGCTTGTCACTATTCGTACCACGTAAGGATGTTGTTTGTCACTATTCGTATCACGTAAGGATGTTGCCTGTCATTATTTGTACCACGAAAAGATTCCTTTCAATGTTCGTACCACGTAAGGATGTTGCCTGTCATTATTTGTACCACGAAAAGATTCCTTTCAATGTTCGTATCACGTAAGGACGTTGCTGTCACTATTCGTACCACGTAAGGATGTTGTCTGTCACTATTCGTACCACGTAAGGATGTTGCTTGTCACTATTCGTACCACGTAAGGATGTTGCCGGTCATTATTTGTACCACGAAAAGATTCCTTTCAATGTTCGTATCACGTAAGGACGTTGCTGTCACTATTCGCACCACTTAAAGATGCCTTTCAAAGACCGTATCACGTAAGGATGTTGCTTGTCACTATTTGTACCACGTAAGGATGTTGCTGTCACTATTCGTACCACGTAAGGATGTTGCTTGTCACTATTTGTACCACGTAAGGATGTTGCCGGTCATTATTTGTACCACGAAAAGATTCCTTTCAATGTTCGTATCACGTAAGGACGTTGCTGTCACTATTCGCACCACTTAAAGATGCCTTTCAAAGACCGTATCACGTAAGGATGTTGCTTGTCGCTATTCGTATCACGTAAGGATGTTTCCTGTCATTATTTGTACCACGAAAAGATTCCTTTCAATGTTCGTATCACGTAAGGACGTTGCTGTCACTATTCGCACCACTTAAAGATGCCTTTCAAAGACCGTATCACGTAAGGATGTTGCCTGTCACTATTCGTACCACGTAAGGATGTTGCTTGTCACTATTTGTACCACGTAAGGATGTTGCCGGTCATTATTTGTACCACGAAAAGATTCCTTTCAATGTTCGTATCACGTAAGGACGTTGCTGTCACTATTCGCACCACTTAAAGATGCCTTTCAAAGACCGTATCACGTAAGGATGTTGCTTGTCGCTATTCGTACCACGTAAGGATGTTTCCTGTAATTATTTGTACCACGAAAAGATTCCTTTCAATGTTCGTATCACGTAAGGACGTTGCTGTCACTATTCGTACCACGTAAGGATGTTGTCTGTCACTAATCGTACCACGTAAGGATGTTGCTTGTCACTATTCGTACCACGTAAGGATGTTGCCTGTCATTATTTGTACCACGAAAAGATTCCTTTCAATGTTCGTATCACGTAAGGACGTTGCTGTTACTATTCGCACCACTTAAAGATGCCTTTCAAAGACCGTATCACGTAAGGATGTTGCCTGTACCCTTAAAGATGCCTCTCAATGATCGTATTACATAAGGATGTTGCCTGCTACTATTCACTCCACGTAAAGATGCCTTTCATTGTTCGTATCACGTAAGGATGGTGCCAGTCACTATTCGTACCATGTAATAGAATTACTACGACCTAATTTGTTAGCTTAAAAGGAATTATAAGCTTGTATAAACCATTTTTCTCATTAAATCAGGTAAAACTACTTTTATAGCCGGGTTAGCAATACTGGTTATGTAACAGGATAATCGCTTCCAATGCAGGTTTGTTCAATGAAAACGTTCTGTTTTGAGTGTTTTTCATTTCACCATTTATGCACCATTTATTTGTCCTTCACATTGGCAACAAAACGCTTAAGTCGCCGCCGAGAACTCAAATTTTTTTCGCAGACCAAGTTTGTCTTACCATTTTTAATGGTGGGGAAAAAGACAGTTTGGTCAGTTTTAATTTACGAGGAATATAAAAGAGATAATTACCAGGGACCGGGAATTACGACTGTCATGGAAATGGAAAGGAAAACAGCCAAGCAAAAGCAATTAATTTAGGATCGTTTTGTTTTGAAAGCGTTCCATGTGACCTTGAATCGGCAGTGACGTAAGAGACGCATGCGTAGTTCCCCGATAGAATTTCTGACTATAAGCCACCTTGAGTTAATGGCAGTGTACTTGTTTCTTTAATGGATAAGATATAAGAACTATCCTATCTTTATAACGATTAATGTTGCATAACCTACTATGTTACATTTTCCTACTCAACATTTCACGGCTTCATCAGAAAACGTAAATTATATTTTTATTTTGTTACATTATATAAATTTTTGTTCGTTAGTATATCATTTTTCAACGATCAAACGCTGTATACGGGAAGGCTTTATACGGGAGCGGATTATGTCTATTAAATGTTTGATTGTAGCAGAAAGATAGAATTTACAAGATTCATGTTGTTGATACCATCAGATTATAAATGAAGTACATACTGATGAACATAATAACACGGATACAACACTACAATAATATACAAACTATGGTACAAAATACAAAAAAAACACTAATATTAACACTACAGACAGAGAAAACAAATATATCACATTACCATACATAAACAAAACAACAAACAAAATAGTAAGCAAATTTCAAAAAAATAGGATACAAAATACCATACAAAACTAATAAGTTACAATACAAAATACAACACAACACCAACAACAAAGATAAACTACAAACACCAGGCGTATACAAACTAAACTTCGACGAATGTAACAAATACTACATTGGACAAACAGGTCGCAGCTTTAAACAAAGAGTCGAGGAACACAAACAGAACACCAACTCAACATTTTACAATCACATAAAGAAACATGACACAAATACACAGACATTTACCATAACCTAGAAATCCTACACATCTACAAAACAGGACCACATCTCAACACACTAGAACAATATGAAATTTACAGACACACAAAAACACAAAGTACAAACATAATAAACGAACAAACACAATACAAATCACACATACTCTTCGATACTATCGAAAACCTACCTTTAAAACCGTCACCGCTTGACCCAACATCTCCAAGCAGAAGACACTGATGAAGATCGGCACATAGCGATCGAAAACGTTCTGTCTCAGTAAGTTTTAACAAATTTACAAAATTCAAAGTTCGGATAGTCATAAACTATTGTTTAAGTGATTAATAAGATTCGCCGAACGTAATGGACTATAAAATTCAAGAATACTGATGAAGATTAATAGTCTAGGGAGCAGTACTGGATGTCAGTAAAAACAGAAATGGCTGTCATAAGAAAGGAGGACAAGATGAATGCACAAATTGGAGCAATGGGGGTTGAAGAGCTAGTTGTATAAGAAGGACTAGATGAGTACACGAATTGGAGCAATGGGGGTTGAAGAGCTAGTTGTATAAGAAGGAGGACAAGATGAAAGCACGAATTGGAGCAATTGGGGTTGAAGAGCTAGTTGTATAAGAAGGAGGACAAGATGAAAGCACGAATTGGAGCAATGGGGGTTGAAGAGCTAGTTATATAAGAAGGAGGACAAGATGAAAGCACGAATTGGAGCAATTGGGGTTGAAGAGCTAGTTGTATAAGAAGGAGGACAAGATGAAAGCACGAATTGGAGCAATTGGGGTTGAAGAGCTAGTTGTATAAAAAGGAGGACAAGATGAAAGCACGAATTGGAGCAATGGGGGTTGAAGAGCTAGTTATATAAGAAGGAGGACAAGATGAATGCACGAATTGGAGCAATGGATGTTGAAGAGCTAGTTGTATAAGAAGGAGGACAAGATAAATGCACGAATTGGAGCAATGGGGGTTAAAGAGCAAGTTGTATAAGAAGGAGGACAAGATGAATGCACGAATTGGAGCAATGGGGGTTGAAGAGCAAGTTGTATAAGAAGGAGGACAAGATGAATGCACGAATTGGAGCAATGGGGGTTGAAGAGCTAGTTGTATAAGAACGAGGACAAGATGAATGCACGAATTGGAGCAATGAGGGTTGAAGAGCTAGTTGAAGGCAAACTTCAGGAATATGATTTAATGACATGGACAATCACGAGGATAGAAAAAAGGAAGGGGGTTGGTTTTCGTTAAGCATATTTGGATAAAACCATTTGACTTTTTATAAATATGATCGAGCACGTAAGTGATAAACGAAATGGAAAATTAGGTTGTGTAAAGAAGGTTTTATGAAGAAGAAGAATACTGGAACTGAATAGTGGATGAATTGGTTTAGCTTGGGTAGTTGTTGAGCATTCACTGAGTGAAACTACAAAGAGAAGGTAATAGGTAAAAGATGACAAAATATGCCACAACAAATTAAAGCATGAGGGAAGACGCAGCTTTAAGTAAATTATAGAAAATAGGGTATCGTCTATTTGTAGCAGCAATTCTCTAAACCTAAATGCCTAACATGTTTCGACGACTATGTTGTCATCGTAGTTAATTGACAAGCACTTTGCCTTTGGAAGCCACGCTTACTTCCATAAAATTAGGACATATATTATTTCTTTTAAATTGTCCTAAGAATAAAATCCCATCAGAAATTGGTTTAACTTTAGTAGACGATTGAAATCGATAGCGTTGGGGTCAACTATTCACTATTTTCGGCAGACGTAAAGTTATTAATTGCCTTTAAATGCTTGAGATGTAGGACGGTAGGTGAAACTGTTAAGTAGGTCAGTAACAATGAGGGGTTTTATTTTCTGTATTATATGTTATTGCAGCCGGAAGTTACGCTGCAAAGACAGAAAGTGATTTCCTGTTAACCATTCTGTGACTTATAAAGTCCGCTTGATCAACTGAATTGTTTTCGTCATTGTTGTAAAGAAAATTAGTAGCAGTTCTTTAAAATGTGACAGTACTCCATTCAAACTCAGAAGTGCTACGTCGCTCACTCCTCATACTCACGCTGACCCAACCCGGTGGCCTATCTCCAGCCTCGCCTACTACTGTAGGTTTTGGGCAGTACTCCATTCAAACTCAGAAGTGCTACGTCGCTCACTCCTCATACTCACGCTGACCCAACCCGGTGGCCTATCTCCAGCCTCGCCTACTACTGTAGGTTTTGGGCAGTACTCCATTCAAACTCAGAAGTGCTACGTCGCTCACTCCTCATACTCACGCTGACCCAACCCGGTGGCCTATCTCCAGCCTCGCCTACTACTGTAGGTTTTGGGCAGTACTCCATTCAAACTCAGAAGTGCTACGTCGCTCACTCCTCATACTCACGCTGACCCAACCCGGTGGCCTATCTCCAGCCTCGCCTACTACTGTAGGTTTTGGGCAGTACTCCATTCAAACTCAGAAGTGCTACGTCGCTCACTCCTCATACTCACGCTGACCCAACCCGGTGGCCTATCTCCAGCCTCGCCTACTACTGTAGGTTTTGGGCAGTACTCCATTCAAACTCAGAAGTGCTACGTCGCTCACTCCTCATACTCACGCTGACCCAACCCGGTGGCCTATCTCCAGCCTCGCCTACTACTGTAGGTTTTGGGCAGTACTCCATTCAAACTCAGAAGTGCTACGTCGCTCACTCCTCATACTCACGCTGACCCAACCCGGTGGCCTATCTCCAGCCTCGCCTACTACTGTAGGTTTTGGGCAGTACTCCATTCAAACTCAGAAGTGCTACGTCGCTCACTCCTCATACTCACGCTGACCCAACCCGGTGGCCTATCTCCAGCCTCGCCTACTACTGTAGGTTTTGGGCAGTACTCCATTCAAACTCAGAAGTGCTACGTCGCTCACTCCTCATACTCACGCTGACCCAACCCGGTGGCCTATCTCCAGCCTCGCCTACTACTGTAGGTTTTGGACAGTACTCCATTCAAACTCAGAAGTGCTACGTCGCTCACTCCTCATACTCACGCTGACCCAACCCGGTGGCCTATCTCCAGCCTCGCCTACTACTGTAGGTTTTGGGCAGTACTCCATTCAAACTCAGAAGTGCTACGTCGCTCACTCCTCATACTCACGCTGACCCAACCCGGTGGCCTATCTCCAGCCTCGCCTACTACTGTAGGTTTTGGGCAGTACTCCATTCAAACTCAGAAGTGCTACGTCGCTCACTCCTCATACTCACGCTGACCCAACCCGGTGGCCTATCTCCAGCCTCGCCTACTACTGTAGGTTTTGGTCTACAAAACTAATTTTTTAAACCTGTAACATATAATTGTATAGTAGCTGGAGTGTGTAGTCAGTTTTACCACTAACCCTCTGCTTTATAAATGAGTCATCTAATGCTTTATCAGGGAAGCAGCATCAAACTTTACGTTTCATGAATCTACCTTCCAGTAGCATCACTCTTTCATTGTTTCATTGTTGTTTAGCCTTCTTCCTTTAGCTTTATGGATACAAGTATTATCACTTCCGCCGTTTTATCACTGAACGTAGGATCGCGTTTCCCCTGTTATAAGAATAAAAGTAGCATCGTTCTACTGTTCCACTGTTGTATCAGTGAGAGTAATATCAACCTTCTCCTGTGAAAGTAGCATCATTCTTCTGTTCCACTGTTGTATCAGTGAGAGTAATATCAACCTTCTCCTGTGAAAGTAGCATCATTCTTCTGTTCCACTGTTGTATCAGTGAGAGTAATATCAACCTTCTCCTGTGAAAGTAGCATCATTCTTCTGTTCCACTGTTGTATCAGTGAGAGTAATATCAACCATCTCCTGTGAAAGTAGCATCATTCTTCTGTTCCACTGTTGTATCAGTGAGAGTAATATCAACCTTCTCCTGTGAAAGTAGCATCATTCTTCTGTTCCACTGTTGTATCAGTGAGAGTAATATCAACCTTCTCCTGTGAAAGTAGCATCATTCTTCTGTTCCACTGTTGTATCAGTGAGAGTAATATCAACCTTCTCCTGTGAAAGTAGCATCGTTCTACTGTTCCACTGTTGTATCAGTGAGAGTAATATCAACCTTCTCCTGTGAAAGTAGCATCATTCTTCTGTTCCACTGTTGTATCAGTGAGAGTAATATCAACCTTCTCCTGTGAAAGTAGCATCGTTCTACTGTTCCACTGTTGTATCAGTGAGAGATATCAACCTTCTCCTGTGAAAGTAGCATCATTCTTCTGTTCCACTGTTGTATCAGTGAGAGTAATATCAACCTTCTCCTGTGAAAGTAGCATCATTCTTCTGTTCCACTGTTGTATCAGTGAGAGTAATATCAACCTTCTCCTGTGAAAGTAGCATCATTCTTCTGTTCCACTGTTGTATCAGTGAGAGTAATATCAACCTTCTCCTGTGAAAGTAGCATCATTCTTCTGTTCCACTGTTGTATCAGTGAGAGTAATATCAACCATCTCCTGTGAAAGTAGCATCATTCTTCTGTTCCACTGTTGTATCAGTGAGAGTAATATCAACCTTCTCCTGTGAAAGTAGCATCATTCTTCTGTTCCACTGTTGTATCAGTGAGAGTAATATCAACCATCTCCTGTGAAAGTAGCATCATTCTTCTGTTCCACTGTTGTATCAGTGAGAGTAATATCAACCTTCTCCTGTGAAAGTAGCATCATTCTTCTGTTCCACTGTTGTATCAGTGAGAGTAATATCAACCTTCTCCTGTGAAAGTAGCATCGTTCTACTGTTCCACTGTTGTATCAGTGAGAGATATCAACCTTCTCCTGTGAAAGTAGCATCATTCTTCTGTTCCACTGTTGTATCAGTGAGAGTAATATCAACCTTCTCCTGTGAAAGTAGCATCATTCTTCTGTTCCACTGTTGTATCAGTGAGAGTAATATCAACCATCTCCTGTGAAAGTAGCATCATTCTTCTGTTCCACTGTTGTATCAGTGAGAGTAATATCAACCTTCTCCTGTGAAAGTAGCATCATTCTTCTGTTCCACTGTTGTATCAGTGAGAGTAATATCAACCTTCTCCTGTGAAAGTAGCATCATTCTTCTGTTCCACTGTTGTATCAGTGAGAGTAATATCAACCTTCTCCTGTGAAAGTAGCATCATTCTTCTGTTCCACTGTTGTATCAGTGAGAGTAATATCAACCATCTCCTGTGAAAGTAGCATCATTCTTCTGTTCCACTGTTGTATCAGTGAGAGTAATATCAACCTTATCCTGTGAAAGTAGCATCGTTCTTCTGTTCCACTGTTGTATCAGTGAGAGTAATATCAACCATCTCCTGTGAAAGTAGCATCATTCTTCTGTTCCACTGTTGTATCAGTGAGAGTAATATCAACCTTCTCCTGTGAAAGTAGCATCATTCTTCTGTTCCACTGTTGTATCAGTGAGAGTAATATCAACCTTCTCCTGTGAAAGTAGCATCATTCTTCTGTTCCACTGTTGTATCAGTGAGAGTAATATCAACCATCTCCTGTGAAAGTAGCATCATTCTTCTGTTCCACTGTTGTATCAGTGAGAGTAATATCAACCTTATCCTGTGAAAGTAGCATCGTTCTTCTGTTCCACTGTTGTATCAGTGAGAGTAATATCAACCATCTCCTGTGAAAGTAGCATCATTCTTCTGTTCCACTGTTGTATCAGTGAGAGTAATATCAACCATCTCCTGTGAAAGTAGCATCATTCTTCTGTTCCACTGTTGTATCAGTGAGAGTAATATCAACCTTCTCCTGTGAAAGTAGCATCATTCTTCTGTTCCACTGTTGTATCAGTGAGAGTAATATCAACCTTCTCCTGTGAAAGTAGCATCATTCTTCTGTTCCACTGTTGTATCAGTGAGAGTAATATCAACCTTCTCCTGTGAAAGTAGCATCATTCTTCTGTTCCACTGTTGTATCAGTGAGAGTAATATCAACCATCTCCTGTGAAAGTAGCATCATTCTTCTGTTCCACTGTTGTATCAGTGAGAGTAATATCAACCTTCTCCTGTGAAAGTAGCATCATTCTTCTGTTCCACTGTTGTATCAGTGAGAGTAATATCAACCATCTCCTGTGAAAGTAGCATCATTCTTCTGTTCCACTGTTGTATCAGTGAGAGTAATATCAACCTTATCCTGTGAAAGTAGCATCGTTCTTCTGTTCCACTGTTGTATCAGTGAGAGTAATATCAACCATCTCCTGTGAAAGTAGCATCATTCTTCTGTTCCACTGTTGTATCAGTGAGAGTAATATCAACCATCTCCTGTGAAAGTAGCATCATTCTTCTGTTCCACTGTTGTATCAGTGAGAGTAATATCAACCTTCTCCTGTGAAAGTAGCATCGTTCTTCTGTTCCACTGTTGTATCAGTGAGAGTAATATCAACCTTCTCCTGTAAAAGTAGCATCATTCTTCTGTTCCACTGTTGTATCAGTGAGAGTAATATCAACCTTCTCCTGTGAAAGTAGCATCATTCTTCTGTTCCACTGTTGTATCAGTGAGAGTAATATCAACCTTCTCCTGTGAAAGTAGCATCGTTCTACTGTTCCACTGTTGTATCAGTGAGAGTAATATCAACCTTCTCCTGTGAAAGTAGCATCATTCTTCTGTCACGTAATTCAAACGTTGCCAGGCTACGCAGTTGTACAGAAGCAGACACAATCATATAATATAATCAGTAAATGTATACGACGTGACGAATATTGTATCGAATAAGTATTGTTACATATATGTCATAATGGGGTTACAAATAGGCCTATGTGTTGTAACGCAGTTTTCACATCCACAAATCATATTATTGCAGGTTAAATAAGGCATCTAGTCTACTTAAGATAAAACTTAAATAATAAGCAAAATATAAACGTTACATTACCTTCAACTCTATAAAATACGAACGATCCTAATATTATAACTATCAATGTCTACAAGAACTGAATTTTTTTATTGTGTACAATAAAACTACTTTCCGTAGATAAAACCACTGACACAACAAATAGAGGTTAGTTTCGTGTAGAACAGGGGTTCTCAACCTTTTAGGCTCTGAGCCCCCCTTCACACTTTGGTGTGAGGTCACGCCTCCCTTCACGGATTAAGTTAATTTAGACTTATATATGATAAATTTACTTACAATATGTTTAAGTAATAACCAGAAAAATGTTCGCTACTTTTGTAGTGCTAGTGTGAAGGCTGGCACTGTTTCTCGTTAACTATTTTTTGTATGTTTGGATGAAATTTTGACAAAGAACACCGCAAGTCACTTTCCACATCTAGTCTGGCTCGATATTTAGATTGATATTTAGATTTTATATTAACCAGGGCTGAAAATCCGGTCTCGCATAGATAAGTTGATGAAAATTGTACCAGCAACTTGACTGCCTCCATTGCTACTTCTGAGTAAGCAGGAAGATATAGTAGCCAGAAATCTTCGAGATCCATGTTTGGAAATCCAATTTAGCTTTGGAATCACATTGCAAGTCAATTGTTTGTTCTTGAATGTGGTCAGGAGGTATATCAATGTTGATTTGAAAGGGGTCTCTTGTTAACTTGAATTCCCAGTTTTCCGAGCTTATATCTGGGAAATAGGCTCCGATTTTGTTCTTCAGTGACAACAAATGCTCAGATATTAGGTCCTTCATTTTATTTACTAGGTCTTTTGGAAGACTTTGGGTATCATCGACGAGATTTTGAAAAGGAAGAAAAGTTCGTCGAGTAAAGAAATAGAGCTTTATAGCTCTATTAAGCTATAAAGAAATTTCAATGATTGTGTGTTTGTGTCCAACATCAAATTCAATTTTTTTAAAAATTTGTTGACGCCTCCCCTGGAATTCTTCTACGCCCCCCCCCAGGGAGGCGCGCCCCCCAGGTTGAGAACCGCTGGTGTAGAACATACAACGTTTCTTAATAACAATCTACCAGTAACTGCATCTTGGGTTCATTGCCTACTGAATTATGACCTTATAACTTCCTCCAAGCAACAAATAGCCTAGAGGTTAGTTGCGTGTAAATAATAACATAAACATTTATCGTCTTTTAATAACAATCTATTACCTGATGGTTGGTGTAGGGTAGTCTACCGTCTGCTTCCTAGAGTTTAAAATGAGTTTAATTATTATTGTAAAAAAACATACTGGTAAAAGAAATACATGACTGAAAATAAATTAATTAATTTAATGTGTTTTGGTTTTTGAGTAAAAAAACCACTTCCGTTCTTCTTCTAACCCAAACAGGTAGGTTTGCCTCGTACTATGGTCAGTCTGATACTACATATTTAAGAGGTCAGCAAGTATATGACCGTCATACGATGTAGTTATGTTACGTGCAAGGTTTTTACCAGCTTCTTGTTGGCGGAGATTTACTTTTAGCAGGGAATTAACGGCTAATCATTGTGTGTATGGCGGAAACTATACGCGTTCCGGCCAGCCAAGTAGCGAGCCCGGGGTTTGTCTGAAATAAATACGGAACTTATTTTATAAACCGCGCACAGTAATTTATGTCACAATAAAAGAATTTCCTTTGCTCGAAAGTTATTCATTATCGCCGGCAACAATTGTCCCGTTCCTCGCAGACGGAATTTTTTTAACGAGTTGGCACGCGTAGATAATGAAAAACGCGATACTTCTACGTGGCCAAGAATAACGCGTAATAATACAAGAAGTTTCATTTCAGAGGGTAGCCTGGTTGCTGTCTCACATCGGGTCAAACGAGTTGGTATGCGTAGATAATGAAAAACGCGATACTCCTACGGGGCCAAGGATAACGCGTAATAGTGCAAGAAGTTTCACTTCAGTGGGTAGCCTGGTTGCTGTCTAACATCGGATCAAACGAGTTGGTATGCGTAGATAATGAAAAACGCGATACTTCTACGTGGCCAAGAATAACGCGTAATAATACAAGAAGTTTCATTTCAGAGGGTAGCCTGGTTGCTGTCTCACATCGGGTCAAACGAGTTGGTATGCGTAGATAATGAAAAACGCGATACTCCTACGGGGCCAAGGATAACGCGTAATAGTGCAAGAAGTTTCACTTCAGTGGGTAGCCTGGTTGCTGTCTCACATCGGGTCAAACGAGTTGGTATGCGTAGATAATGAAAAACGCGATACTCCTACGGGGCCAAGGATAACGCGTAATAGTGCAAGAAGTTTCATTTCAGAGAGTAGCCTGGTTGCTGTCTCACATCGGGTCAAACGAGTTGGTACGCGTAGATAATGAAAAACGCGATACTCCTACGGGGCCAAGGATAACGCGTAATAGTGCATGAAGTTTCATTTCAGAGAGTAGCCTGGTTGCTGTCTCACATCGGGTCAAACGAGTTGGTATGCGTAGATAATGAAAAACGCGATACTTCTACGTGGCCAAGAATAACGCGTAATAATACAAGAAGTTTCATTTCAGAGGGTAGCCTGGTTGCTGTCTCACATCGGGTCAAACGAGTTGGTATGCGTAGATAATGAAAAACGCGATACTCCTACGGGGCCAAGGATAACGCGTAATAGTGCAAGAAGTTTCACTTCAGTGGGTAGCCTGGTTGCTGTCTCACATCGGGTCAAACGAGTTGGTATGCGTAGATAATGAAAAACGCGATACTCCTACGGGGCCAAGGATAACGCGTAATAGTGCAAGAAGTTTCATTTCAGAGAGTAGCCTGGTTGCTGTCTCACATCGGGTCAAACGAGTTGGTACGCGTAGATAATGAAAAACGCGATACTCCTACGGGGCCAAGGATAACGCGTAATAGTGCATGAAGTTTCATTTCAGAGAGTAGCCTGGTTGCTGTCTCACATCGGGTCAAACGAGTTGGTACGCGTAGATAATGAAAAACGCGATACTCCTACGGGGCCAAGGATAACGCGTAATAGTGCAAGACGTTTCACTTCAGTGGGTTGCTGTGTCACATCGGGTCAAACGAGTTGGCACGCATAGATAATGAAAAACGCGATACTTCTACGTGGCCAAGAATAACGCGTAATAATACAAGAAGTTTCATTTCAGAGGGTAGCCTGGTTGCCGTCTCACATCGGATCAAACGAGTTGGTAAGCGTAGATAATGAAAAACGCGGTACTCCTACGTGGCCAAGGATAACGCGTAATAGTGCAAGAAGTTTCATTTCAGAGGGTAGCCTGGTTGCTGTCTAACATCGGATCAAACGGGTTGGTACGCGTAGATAATGAAAAACGCGATAGTTTTACGGGGCCAAGGATAATGCGTAATAGTGCAAGAAGTTTCATTTCAGAGGGTAGCCTGGTTTCTGTCTAACATCGGATCAAACGGGTTGGTACGCGTAGATAATGAAAAACGCGATAGTTTTACGGGGCCAAGGATAATGCGTAATAGTGCAAGAAGTTTCATTTCAGAGGGTAGCCTGGTTTCTGTCTAACATCGGATCAAACGGGTTGGTACGCGTAGATAATGAAAAACGCGATAGTTTTACGGGGCCAAGGATAATGCGTAATAGTGCAAGAAGTTTCATTTCAGAGGGTAGCCTGGTTGCTGTCTAACATCGGATCAAACGGGTTGGCACGCGTAGATAATGAAAAACGCGATACTCCTACGGGGCCAAGGATAATGCGTAATAGTGCAAGAAGTTTCATTTCAGAGGGTAGCCTGGTTGCTGTCTAACATCGGATCAAACGGGTTGGTACGCGTAGATAATGAAAAACGCGATAGTTTTACGGGGCCAAGGATAATGCGTAATAGTGCAAGAAGTTTCATTTCAGAGGGTAGCCTGGTTGCTGTCTAACATCGGATCAAACGAGTTGGCACGCGTAGATAATGAAAAACGCGATACTTCTACGTGGCCAAGAATAACGCGTAATAATACAAGAAGTTTCATTTCAGAGGGTAGCCTGGTTATTGTCTCACATCGGGTCAAACGAGTTGGTACGCGTAGATAATGAAAAACGCGATACTCCTACGGGGCCAAGGATAATGAGTAATAGTGCAAGAAGTTTCATTTCAGAGGGTAGCCTGGTTGCTGTCTAACATCGGGTCAAATAATTTGGGACGCGTAGATAATTAAAAACTCGATACTCCTATGTGGCCAAGACGCGTAATAGTGCAAGAAGTTTTTATTCAGTGGGCAGCCTGGTTGCTGTCTAACATCGGATCAAACGAGTTGGCATGCGTAAATAATGAAATACGCGATACTCCTACGTGGCCAAGAATAACTCGTAATAGTACAAGAAGTTTCATTTCAGCGGGCAGCTTGGTTGCTGTCTAACATCGGGTCAAATAATTTGGGACGCGTAGATAATGAAAAACGCGATACTCCTACGTGGCCAAGACGCGTAATAGTGCAAGAAGTTTTTTTTCAGTGGGCAGCCTGGTTGCTCTCTTACATCGGATCAAACGTTCTACTTACATAAAACATCGTTTATGCGCTCTGAACTGAACGAAAGCTTATTTTGAATCGTATGTTTCACCTATCTACGGAACAGCTCCATGGAAACTCATCCCACACCGGGTCTATTAATACATGCTTCTACTTGACACCGGCTTTGAGCGGTTTACTTTATGTTGAATCAACTATTCCTGCAAAACTCTAGTCATCGTCTAGACAGAGATAACGCGTGCCTTCGTTCGCCTCCCCTCCTACAGGAATAATAGATTTCCGTCTGCGTATCCCGCAGGAGAGGCATCTCGAATAGAACTGATGTGTGCGCACTTTAAACAAAACAGTATGTTCGGCGTTGCTGTTTGTTTCACGCTTCTGTTAATAGTCATATAAATGAAGAAAGATTCTTAATATCCGGAGTCTTGTTTATTCCAACTGGCCGATCGGATAAAGCTGATTGTACAACTCGGTGTAACATGAATTACAAAAGTGAAGAATTACAAAATAGATGACTTGGAGAATAGTGATCAATATGCGGAATATAGGATCTAATTTTATTCTGAAAGAAAATATTAAAATGTTTTTTTATTGTAATAGGGACAATTCATAAAATGAATATATAAACTATGCGCATTTATCAGAAATGTCAGTCTGTCCTTCGCAGAACACATTCTAGCCAAGTGCGCAGTTGTAGTTAGGATGGAAAACGTTGACCTCAAGAGAATGTTTGGGTATAGTCGGCCAACTGTTGAAGCTTAGCTGAAACTTTTACCTATTTGTCGATCGATAAGTGCTTGTCATAACAACAATACGACTGACAATAGTAATTAAACAGCTTGTTGTCACTTGCTTTGCTTTTTCTTGCTAAAATTTATAATATTGGATACAATATCAAGAGCACAGTGGTATAATATTTTACAATGAAAATATTGAAAAGAACCCCAATATCACAAAAATAATAAAAAAATAACAAATAAAGCAAGTTACTTAAGCTTAAACCCTTATGTACATTTCGATGACCATGTCATCATCATCACGTCTTATTACAAAATTGCAATCTAGCAAACAAGAAGTTACAAACTAGAGTGTTGCTAGATTGTAACTTCTTGTTTGTAATTTTGTAACAAGACCCTCTGATGATGATGATGATGATGATGACATGGTCATAGAAATGTACATAAGGGTTTAAGCTTAAGTAACTTGCTTTATTTGTTATTTTTTATTGTTTTTGTGATATTGCGGTTTAGTTTTAATTTTTTGAGTATTCTGTTTACTGTGAAGTATATTTGTATATATTTTTTATTAGTTTAGATAGTTTGTCCAGTCACAGAATCCAGAACATAAGAAAGAAATGAATATCATCTTTTAAATCGCATACATTTCATATGTATTAAAACACACTTTGTAGACAGTAATGAGGGGATATTGTATTGTAAGAAACTGGAGTCGCTGCAAGAACCTTTTGCAAAAATCCCCCACCCCGGATTTTCTTCTTTTTTCCTCTTTACTAAAGTTCCATTATAATTATTTTCAGATTTTCAATTTATTAAATTTTTTCATTACTAACGTAAAAGGTTGTCTACAATAATGAAATTTATTGTCACACAAAGTTTGGGTCAAAACTATAGACTATATTTATTATAGGAGTAAGTGCAGCAGAGCCATATGCACCCAGTACTTCACATATTTATATGCAACAGTACTCCTTATAGAGAGGCAATATTTATAAATAAATATTATTAGTAATATAAATAATTTATAAATGTTTAAAAATATTACGTTCAAAAATGAAAATACAGTAAATGTTTAATGTCAAGATTATATCAAATACTTTTGATTTTGATAAATAATGTATGTTTATCACTTTCATTTAGCACTGCCCAAACCTGTTACCGCTACCCCAAACCTGTCACCACTACCCCAAACTCCGTACCTTCACATATTTATATGCAAAAAATATTACGTTCAAAAATGAAAATACAGTAAATGTTTAATGTTAAGATTATATCAAATACTTTTGATTTTGATAAATAATGTATGTTTATCACTTTCATTTAGCACTGCCCAAGCCTGTTACCGCTACCCCAAACCTGTTACCACTACCCCAAACTCCGTACCTTCACATATTTATATGCAAAAAATATTACGTTCAAAAATGAAAATACAGTAAATGTTTAATGTTAAGATTATATCAAATACTTTTGATTTTGATAAATAATGTATGTTTATCACTTTCATTTAGCACTGCCCAAACCTGTTACCGCTACCCCAAACCTGTTACCACTATCCCAAACTCCGTACCACTACCCCAGACCTGTTACTACTACCCCAAACCTGTTTCCACTACCCCAAACCTGTTACCGCTACCCCAAACCTGTTACCACTAACCCAAACCTGTTACCACTACCCCAAACCTGTTGCCGCTACCCCAAACCTGTTACCACTAACCCAAACCTGTTACCACTACCCCAAACCTGTTACCACTATCCCAAAGAATATCTACTGAGGAGTAATACAATTTGTAAAAGAATTGAACGAATCTTGTGGTATGGGATTTTGTAATGACGAAATTCAGTCACGGTATTCTGCTGAACTATAGCGTGTCTTCTTAACTTCAAGAAATTCCGTAAAAGCGAAGCGGTCCTTGCCCACGCGATCCATGATTCTACATCCTAGTGCTCCATAAGACTTGTGCCCTTTCTTTTAATACCCACAATTCTTTTTTCTTTTCACTGCTCGCCTTTGCCCAGAGTGGTAGAACCATAAAATTCTCTCTTCCAGCGCAAATGAAAATTCCTGCCCCAATACTAATCATCCCAGTAATTACAATAAAAATATTGAAAAGAACCCCAATACCACAAAAATAATCAAAAATAACAAATAAGACAAGTTACTTAAGATTAAACCCTTATGTACATTTCGATGACCATGTCATCATCATCAGAGGGTCTAGTTACAAAACACAATCTAGCACACAAGAAGTTACAAACTAGAATGATACCAATCGAAACACTTCTTGTGTGCTAGATTGTGTTTTGTAACTAGACCCTCTGATGATGATGACATGGTCATCGAAATGTACATAAGGGTTTAATCTTAAGTAACTTGTCTTATTTGTTATTTTTGATTATTTTTGTGGTATTGGGGTTCCTTTCAATATTTTTATTGTAATATATTGTACCACTGTGCTCTTGATATTGTGTATCCCAGTAATTAATTCACCATATCCTCTACACCATTACATAGAAGAGGGTCGTGTGTAACACCCTTGGCAAGGGACGCTCTTGCTTTTCCGTAACCAATGATGCTTATCTTCTGAAGCAACACTCAGGTATTTGGATAATTGAGAGTAGTTCGGGTCCAGAAGAGAGCTATTGTTCACGCAAGACTTGCATATCTCCATGTATCATAAATAATTCTTACCATTTATAATTCTCCATGCTTTTTCCATATTCGTATCAGACAATGATAGTTTTTCTTTCTTTCATTAAAAAAAAAAAAAAACAGGAACATCTACTGCTCTGCTGGAAAAGAAAGTCGGAAAATGTAGCTTATCGGTTTGCAGATGAGTCGTCCGTTTCGCTAGCCACGCGCAAAGTCTGCATTCCTCAAACTAGAATCCCCTCCAGCCTATACTGCGTCTGGTGTGGTAAGAGCCTTGTATACTTGTTGGTGAATTTGTTTGTGCGGTGATAGGAGTGTGCAAGTTAACAAGGTGGAAGGCGGACTGGGTCTCTCAAAATGAGGGGATGGGATTGACAAAGGATGAGACACTGAAAATGGCGAACGGAGGAAAGTTCGAGGGGTAAAAAGTGGTAGATTTTCGGAAGAGAAAGCAGGGGATTACAGGGAATAAGTGTAGTTTTCCGTAAATATCCTATGCGAAGGGGTAGATTCTTTGCTGAACTTTGAAAACAAATTACGTCAGTTTGGAAATGTTAACATCTTACCTAATCTTATTACTTTGGAAATTGTAATAGTGTGGTTCTGGTGAAAAAAGGGGTCTATAATGCTTTTTGCGCTTTATTCTAGGTGTCAGAGGATAACGGACTGGGTGTACTATAATGCTTTTTGCTCTTTATTCTAGGTGTCAGAGGATAACGGACTGGGTGTACTATAATGCTTTTTGCGCTTTATTCTAGGTGTCAGAGGATAACGGACTGGGTGTACTATAATGCTTTTTGCGCTTTATTCTAGGTGTCAGAGGATAACGGACTGGGTGTACTATAATGCTTTTTGCGCTTTATTCTAGGTGTCAGAGGATAACGTACTGGGTGTACTATAATGCTTTTTGCGCTTTATTCTAGGTGTCAGAGGATAACGTACTGGGTGTACTATAATGCTTTTTGCGCTTTATTCTAGGTGTCAGAGGATAACGTACTGGGTGTACTATAATGCTTTTTGCGCTTTATTCTAGGTGTCAGAGGATAACGGACTGGGTGTACTATAATGCTTTTTGCGCTTTATTGTAGGTGTCAGAGGATAACGGACTGGATGTACTATAATGCTTTTTGCGCTTTATTCTAGGTGTCAGAGGATAACGGACTGGATGTACTATAATGCTTTTTGCGCTTTATTCTAGGTGTCAGAGGATAACGTACTGGGTTTACTATAATGCTTTTTGCGCTTTATTCTGGGTGTCAGAGGATAACGTACTGGGTGTACTATAATGCTTTTTGCGCTTTATTCTAGGTGTCAGAGGATAACGTACTGGGTGTACTATAATGCTTTTTGCGCTTTATTCTAGGTGTCAGAGGATAACGGACTGGGTGTACTATAATGCTTTTTGCGCTTTATTCTAGGTGTCAGAGGATAACGGACTGGGTGTACTATAATGCTTTTTGCGCTTTATTCTAGGTGTCAGAGGATAACGTACTGGGTGTACTATAATGCTTTTTGCGCTTTATTCTAGGTGTCAGAGGATAACGGACTGGGAATACTATAATGTGCTTGGGCATGCTGAGACGCATTGTTTTTACACCTCAGAGTTTTGATTCTGTAAGATCATGGTCAAGCCTAAAACTCAAACGCCTTTTTTTGAGAAAATGAGATCAAAGCAACCTCAAACCCCATTTGTTTCATTTCCAGTGGGGTGTAATTGTTTAAAAATAGCAGGTAAATAGATTTGATGGGGTTTTTAAATCTATAGTCTCGTTTAAACATTTATCGTGACGGTAGTTCATTTGTATTTATTTGAACACAAGACTCACCAAGCACACAATACATAACCGCCGCCAGCCCTCCCCAATCGTGTTATGATCGCGGCTATTCAAGGAAATGTTTGCGGAAAATTCTACCAAGATATTCCGCTCGTGAAAGGTTAATGGCCTACGCTTTCGATTGGCTGCTTGGAATATAATGACCTCGAGAAAACAGATTTAAGTATTTCTTTTGAAGTGTTTAGTACTCGTTGCCCTCAATACTTTGACGAAGGCAATCTATTGGTTTATTAAATCCATCGTTCAATCAATTTGTGTTGGTATATAAAGTGCTTGCAAATTTTCTGTCTCCCTTTACCTCTCTTTTGATCTCCCGTTATCCACTTTTCTCTCTTTCCACTCACTCTACACCCTCTTTTGAGGGGTCTACTTTAAGCAATTACCCTGTCAAACCAATGGTAGGATTGGTATACGTATGAATGCAAATGTTGAATTAACTTGTTATTTGGTTATTCGACTGTTTGACAGGTTGGAGTTTTCCTTACTAAATTCCATATAGTTTCGTTTAAAATAATTTTAAGCCCCCTTTTACCAGTTCTTTGTTCGAACCGTTTTCTAGAAATACCGAAGATAGTTTTTACTGTTCTGCAGCTAGCACGACTGTCATTGCGGTATCTGGTATTGCTTATTTAAGTGTCTCTAGTTTCGCCTGAAGCTTTCTAACGTAGAGGGGATAGGGAACATCTCTTCTGCACGCTTTTCCTAATTTGAATACCTTCGGTGAACGAACTACATTCTACTCCTACATTTTAGAATATTTATATTAGTTGGTCATGCTTACGTTGCCAAAAGCTTTAGAATTATCTACATAGTCTATGTAGACATCCTTGTGAGTACATCTTGTAGTATTTGGATGGAGAATTACGCTTGTCTTGTGCGTAATAGAATTTCGGAACCCATCAGTGAAATGTTTAACTCTGAATCACATTTTCTCTAGAATCTGTGATGTATAATTATTGTGAAGATTTTAGTGAAATACTTTATCAGACACATTGTTTTATCTAAGTCGATCACTATGTTCAGAATTTAGCCGTTTGAATATGGCGATGAAAGATGATTGTAACTAGTCTTCCGATATTTGGCCTCTGTTATATATTTGCATACTATTCATAAGAGTGGCCAGAGTGTTCAGGAATGGATTGTTCTCACACGAGTGGCCAGAGTGTTCAGGAGTATATTCCCCAGAAGAGTGACTGGAGTGTTCAGGAACGGATTGTCCTCAGAAGAATCACCAGAGAGTCCAGGAACGGTTAATTCTCAGAAGAATGACCCGAGTGTCCAGGAATAGATTGTCCTCAAGAGTGTCCAGGAATGGGTTGTCATCAGAAGAGTGGCCAGAGTGTTCAAGAACGGATTATTCTTAGAAGAATGACCAGAGAGTCCAAGAACGGATAATTCTCAGAAGAATGACCAGGGTGTCCAGGAATATATTGTCCTCAGAAGGGTGTCCAGGAATGGATTTTTCTCAGAAGAGTGGCCAAAGTGTCCAGGAATGGATTGTTATCAGAAGAGTGGCCGGAGTGTACAGGAAACGATTGTCATCAAAAGAGTGGATTTGTTGGCTCACATGAGAATCCCGCTAGCATCAGATTTGCCCGTTGTTAATCTGTTGTATTTCCTTTTATTTGGCATTTTCTCTCCAACTTGTACCTTTTATAATAATATATCTTCTTACAAATTCGATTTCCTTAGATTTTTCAGACATCTCTTTGACACCCTTAGATATTTTTTTAGCATCTAAGTCTTAGTGCACTTCCCGCCAGTTGTTTTTATGGTTTTGTCGTTGTACCATTTTATCAAGAATCTCTTCAGACACCCATTCCGTTTTTTCGCCCAGTACTGATTGATGTACCCTAATCTTGTATTTTCTTTACCGACTACAACTTTGTATTTGTGAGGTCCCGAAACTATTAATTTGTTTTATGGCTAGAAATTAAATCTGCTGCTCTGAATTTGTTTTTGAAGTAAAAGTTCTTATCGCGCAGCATAAAATACATGTTCTCGTCTTGATTTTTAGGTTATTCGAAGGTTATGTTTAAATAATTTATAGCTATGTTCTTTATACTAAAAAATTAATAGGATATTTATAGTAGTATTTGATTAAATTATGTGTTAACTTATTTCATTTAACAGCTATATTTATTACTTAGACATTGATTATGTTGTTTTCTGTTTGTACAGAAGTACTTTAGTTAAATTATATTATTACCTAATTATCGATAAATATACTCCTCTAATGTACTTACCTTTAAATTACATAAATTGTATTTATTGATTCAACTTACTGGGACCAATTTAATAATGTCTTGAAGTTACTTTTCTGATGTCTGTCGGCAGTTCGCCACTGCGAGGGCAATACTTGGAGTAAAATCCCTTGACCTGGGTTATAAGGCCTTGTACCTGTTCTTTATCGTATTTACAGGGATGTGGTACACATTTATTGAAGAAGGAGACAAGGGTTAATGAGAATCTTTCGGGTTAATAGAGAGTTTATATCTGTCCATATCCGACATAACATTATTTCTCAATTTTCAAAAAAAAAAAAAAACAGAAAATATTTTACAATTATTTATGCAGGGAATTAATTTGTAGTTTATTTTGAAAATTAGAGAAATTAGCATTAGTAACAGGGAGAAAACAATTACAGGTATTTCGGCGTATTTACATAGGAAATCTGAGCGCTATTTCGCTCATCGGACCCATTTCGTCAACACGCAACCCTCTGCTCTAGTGGTAAATATTCTACGCATTGTAGGTACGCCAATAAACACGGTATACACTAGCTTCCGTATGTAGAATAGGTCTACGTAGCACTGAATTTGAAAAGAAGCTCTTGGGAGATAAGATAAACCAGGCATTGTTTATGGACTGGAAAGGCCATACAGAGAATAACATGTTGCGATAACGGACGGGTTAGGAAGTTTCTAGAAATACCACCTGTTACAATAACATTATCTCAGAATATGGGTAGGACGTTTCTAGAACCACTTTGTAAAGCGATGATGTAAGCCTATTCCTGTCTATGAAGGATAGGAGCTACCCTCAGGATAGAGTGTGAATCATCTACTTGCGTAGGACCGAATCCCAGAATATAGTGCGAACCACGTATCCCCCTTGCCAGATCTATCGTTTACTACCACTTCTTCAAACCTGTTACATATTCAGAATGTTCGATACATCAACACCTTCTGCATCCGATATCTCTACACACATCTCAAGATTGTTTGTTATTTCATATCGAAGCTAATTTATCAACGAATTTATTTAAAATCGACAGTCTCATGCAAGTCAGTGTTTTGACAGTCCTTTGTAGGAAAGTATTCATACGGTACCCTCTACCTACCACCTCGCTCACTGCGACCTCTCAAGGCCAAGTATATTGTGCGTATTATTATAGAAACTTATAAAGCTTGATACACCCTTTCCCCTTGTACATTGTGCGTAGTATTATAGAAACTTATAAAGCTTGATACGCCCTTTCCCCTTGTACATTGTGCGTAGTATTATAGAAACTTATAAAGCTTGATACGCCCTTTCCCCTTGTACATTGTGCGTAGTATTATAGAAACTTATAAAGCTTGATACGCGTTTTCCCCTTGTACATTGTGCGTAGTATTATAGAAACTTATAAAGCTTGATACGCCCTTTCCCCTTGTACATTGTTCGTAGTATTATAGAAACTTATAAAGCTTGATACGCCCTTTCCCCTTGTACATTGTGCGTAGTATTATAGAAACTTATAAAGCTTGATACGTCCTTTCCCCTTGTACATTGTGCGTAGTATTATAGAAACTTATAAAGCTTGATACGCCCTTTCCCCTTGTACATTGTGCGTAGTATTATAGAAACTTATAAAGCTTGATACGCCTTTTCCCCTTGCACATTGTGCGTAGTATTATAGAAACTTATAAAGCTTGATACGCCCTTTCCCCTTGTACATTGTGCGTAGCATTATAGAAACTTATAAAGCTTGATACGCCATTTCTTCTTGTACATTGTGCGTAGTATTATAGAAACTTATAAAGCTTGATACGCCCTTTCCCCTTGTACATTGTGCGTAGTATTATAGAAACTTATAAAGCTTGATACGCCCTTTCCCCTTGTACATTGTGCGCAGTGTTATAGAAACTTATAAAGCTTGATACGCCCTTTCCCCTTGTACATTGTGCGTAGTATTATAGAAACTTATAAAGCTTGATACGCCATTTCTTCTTGTACATTGTGCGCAGTGTTATAGAAACTTATAAAGCTTGATACGCCCTTTCCCCTTGTACATTGTGCGTAGTATTATAGAAACTTATAAAGCTTGATACGCCATTTCTTCTTGTACATTGTGCGTAGTATTATAGAAACTTATAAAGCTTGATACGCCCTTTCCCCTTGTACATTGTGCGTAGTATTATAGAAACTTATAAAGCTTGATACGCCATTTCTTCTTGTACATTGTGCGCAGTGTTATAGAAACTTATAAAGCTTGATACGCCCTTTCCCCTTGTACATTATGCGTAGTATTATAGAAACTTATAAAGCTTGATACGCCCTTTCCCCTTGTACATTGTGCGTAGTATTATAGAAACTTATAAAGCTTGATACGCCATTTCTTCTTGTACATTGTGCGCAGTGTTATAGAAACTTATAAAGCTTGATACGCCATTTCTTCTTGTACATTATGCGTAGTATTATAGAAACTTATAAAGCTTGATACGCCATTTCTTCTTGTACATTGTGCGTAGTATTATAGAAACTTATAAAGCTTGATACGCCCTTTCCCCTTGTACATTGTGCGTAGTATTATAGAAACTTATAAAGCTTGATACGCCATTCCTTCTTGTACATTGTGCGTAGTATTATAGAAACTTATAAAGCTTGATACGCCATTTCTTCTTGTACATTGTGCGCAGTGTTATAGAAACTTATAAAGCTTGATACGCCATTTCTTCTTGTACATTGTGCGTAGTATTATAGAAACTTATAAAGCTTGATACGCCCTTTCCCCTTGTACATTGTGCGTAGTATTATAGAAACTTAAAGCTTGATACGCCATTTCTTCTTGTACATTGTGCGCAGTGTTATAGAAACTTATAAAGCTTGATACGCCCTTTCCCCTTGTACATTGTGCGCAGTGTTATAGAAACTTATAAAGCTTGATACGCCATTTCTTGTACATTGTGCGTAGTATTATAGAAACTTATAAAGCTTGATACGCCCTTTCCCCTTGTACATTGTGCGCAGTGTTATAGAAACTTATAAATCTTGATACGCCATTTCTTCTTGTACATTGTGCGCAGTGTTATAGAAACTTATAAAGCTTGATACGCCCTTTCCCCTTGTACATTGTGCGTAGTATTATAGAAACTTATAAAGCTTGATACGCCCTTTCCCCTTGTACATTGTGCGTAGTATTATAGAAACTTATAAAGCTTGATACGCCCTTTCCCCTTGTACATTGTGCGTAGTATTATAGAAACTTATAAAGCTTGATACGTCATTTCTTCTTGTACATTGTGCGCAGTGTTATAGAAACTTATAAAGCTTGATACGCCCTTTCCCCTTGTACATTGTGCGTAGTGTTATAGAAACTTATAAAGCTTGATACGCCCTTTCCCCTTGTACATTGTGCGTAGTATTATAGAAACTTAAAGCTTGATACGCACTTTGCCCTTGTACATTGTGCGTAGTATTATAGAAACTTATAAAGCTTGATACGCCCTTTCCCCTTGTACATTGTGCGTAGTATTATAGAAACTTATAAAGCTTGATACGCCCTTTCCCCTTGTACATTGTGCGTAGTATTATAGAAACTTATAAAGCTTGATACGCCCTTTCCCCTTGTACATTGTGCGTAGTATTATAGAAACTTATAAAGCTTGATACGCCCTTTCCCCTTGTACATTGTGCGCAGTGTTATAGAAACTTATAAAGCTTGATACGCCCTTTCCCCTTGTACATTGTGCGCAGTGTTATAGAAACTTATAAAGCTTGATATGCCCTTTCCCCTTGTACATTGTGCGCAGTGTTATAGAAACTTATAAAGCTTGATACGCCCTTTCCCCTTGTACATTGTGCGTAGTGTTATAGAAACTTATAAAGCTTGATACGCCCTTTCCCCTTGTACATTGTGCGCAGTGTTATAGAAACTTATAAAGCTTGATACGCCATTTCTTCTTGTACATTGTGCGCAGTGTTATAGAAACTGTGCGATCATGTGGTCTATGACATTAACCCAGATGTTATAACGATCTTTGCTTCCAAAACTCACAGATTTGGTCTCTTTTTCATACTCGTGCTTTTTATAAACGTGCGAATAAGTTCATATCCAGTTACCGAATTTATATGAACCCTCCTAGAAGGGAAAGCTCACCCTTCTGTTGTATATTTAGGGTTAGGGCGATGACCCGAGTTCAACGCCCTCTCCTTGCGATACGATACTTGCACACTTTGTAATTACGGCGCTGCAGCCATGCCTTCCTTCTAGAAACGCTTGACATCTCCATTTCCGGTTAACAGCTGAGACGCAGTATATCTCTCTAAGTCGCTCTTTAATATATTCTTATAAGGGGGATGTTAATCTGGAGGCTGGGTCTGATAATTCTTGAAAGCTACCAAAATAAATTTGTGTAATTATTAAATAGTTGCTGTTTGAACCCACAGAAGCGTTTGCTTACGAACATTTCTCTTAGGTTACACTACCTATTGTACACCAACGGCATTCACAGGCACGGGGTGTACGAACATTTCTCTTAGGTTACACTACCTATTGTACACCAACGGCATTCACAGGCACGGGGTGTACGAACATTTCTCTTAGGTTACACTACCTATTGTACACCAACGGCATTCACAGGCACGGGGTGTACGAACATTTCTCTTAGGTTACACTACCTATTGTACACTAACTGCATTCACAGGCACGTGGTGTATGAACATTTCTCTTATTCCTTCTTATATCTATTATACACTTATGATAGGCACCAACATTTCTCATACACTTTTTAAACACTATTAATGACAGATTTACTACTACATTATCCCTGGTTTTAAGTAACACTTAAAATGTGTATGTATAAATGTGCAAGCACAACCGAGTGCCTTCTGCCTCATACTGAGCGGTTTGCTCTTATAGTAATTAGTAATGTAATATTTTTTACAATTACATTATATATAAATCTAATGGCATCTGTGTGTGTGTGTGTGTGTGTGTGTGTGTGTGTGTGTGTGTGTGTGTGTGTTACTCAATTACTTAAAAATGACTACCCATTGAGCTGAAATTTTGCATAGACATTCTTAAGATTCCTGGTTAACTCATAGGCTTATATTTATTTAGAAATTCGGTCAGGGCACCGATCCACGGGCCTTAAAAACCCTCTCAACACTCAATTTTCTATACTCAATTTAATACCTAACTTGACTTAATCAGTTGATAATCACCTGTAACAGTCACTTATAAACACATTTAAACAGCTGATAGTAATTGAATATTATTCATCTTGTTAGGTTAGTTTACTTTACAAATGTAATGTTACAAGCAGAAGTTTTTCCTTCCCTTGGTTTGCAAGACAATAATCAGTAAGTTTATAGTTTGATATATTTATTGGACTATTATATAAACATCTAATGGTGCCTGTCTGTGTGTATTACTCAATCACGTAAAAACTGGACTCATTAAGCTGAAATTTTGTATTTATTTCCCGTTCCCATGCGTTCGATTTTAGCGAAAACAATTATAACGGGCGACGAAGAAAGCCATCAGAGATACGAAAAAAATTATACCGGGCGACGATGAAAGCCATCAGAGATACGAAAACAATTATAACGGGCGACGAAGAAAGCCATCAGAGATACGAAAAAACTCTCGCTCACGCCCCAAAAGTTTACAATACTGGAAAAATATAATTCCCCCCAAACGTGGTGCTAATAGTGCTGGTAAAAATGCACATTGCCCACCCCCAATACAGTGCACATAAAATGAATCAAAAACATATCTTGAAGCTATATTGACAATTATTGTTTGTTATTGCCACGGAAGGTTAATTTTATATGCCTACGAAGTATCCAGTCAGGACAGATTTGATTGTAATTTTATACGTTTAATTAACCAAATGTACACATGTAAGGCTAGAATAGAGATCACGTGACGAAGTATACTCCGCGGAAGTAGACGTTTAATTAGGTAATGTTGTATAAAATTACAACCAAATATCCTGACTGGACACTTTACAGGTATATTTTAGTAAAGGTATATAGTATTGTTTGATATTACAACCAAATCTATCGTAACTGGATACTTTATGGGTAGATATATTTACGGCGCGTCGTTGAAACGCGGGCGTAGTAGCCTACTTCTTGTTACTCTACAATGAATTTTTTACCCAACTTTAATTTTATAAACATTTTTTTATTTACCTGAGCGAGAGTTTTCGTTATTTTTTTCGTATTACGGTATAATTGTTTTTCCCTTATCGAACACGTGTGAGAACGGGAAATAAATAAGTGAAATTTTACATTGACTTTCTTAGGGTTCCTGGTTTTCGCATAGACCTATTTTTATTTAGAAATTCCTTTAGGGCACCGACCCACTGGCCTTGGAAAATCCTTTAACGGTAGATTTATAAACTATAGTTTGATTGGTATTTAATTTCAGTAAATTAAATTCAACCCAAATACAAATAAAAATTAAATCAATACAAATATTCGTCAACCCCGTACGAAGGACGGGTACTCTGCTTGTATCTACATACACACACACGCGTGCGCGCGCACGCACACACGCACGCACACACGCACACACGCACGTACACAGTATTTATCAAATAACATAGTAGATGTTAGAAATGTTTCTGTTTAGCCGAGTAAAATGATATCCAGTAGAGTCGTATGTGTTTTTTTAAAATCGTATTTGTTTACTAATTTCCCATTTTCAGTTGCTTACTAATTAGTGACGACAGAGAAGAGATTTCGTTATGACGTATGCACTACGTAACCAAGGTACCAGAATGACGTCACCGTCTGAATGGCACGTGCTCTAACCACACGTGTGTCTGCTGCCCTGCCATCGAATTCCTCAGTCCCTGGTAAAGACAATGGCCTACATTTACAAGTCGACAGTTTCACAATGGGTATCTTATTTCTGTAATACGCGGTGATGCGACCGTTTGTTGCAACTATTTGAATTCCAGATGATTAATGTTAGGCTTTATATGTAAGAAATGTTATTGCGTAAATCGACAGAAATTATTTCGTTCGTATTTTATGGTAGCTTTATAGATTATGTTTCTATTGAGATTTGTCAAACATTTGGCAAAATTCGTGTCTCTTGTTTGATTTATATTGTCTTTCAATCTTTAACAATTTTGTTGACGAAATTATTTTTTATAAAAAAATCCTGAAGACTTTTTAGAAATGAGGTCTTACTTTGATTAGGAAATTAACTACTTTTTGAATTCAGAGAACCAAAGAATTATTTAACGGGTAATTTCTCCGAGAGAACACGTTAACGGGTAATTTCTCAGAGAGAACACGTTAACGGGTAATTTCTCAGAGAGAAAACGTTAATGGGAAATGAGAATATTACTTCCCTTTATAAACTATTGCCTACATTTACAAGTCGACAGTTTCACAATGGGTATCTTATTTCTGTAATACGCGGTGATGCGACCGTTTGTTGCAACTATTTGAATTCCAGATGATTAATGTTAGGCTTTATATGTAAGAAATGTTATTGCGTAAATCGACAGAAATTATTTCGTTCGTATTTTATGGTAGCTTTATAAATTATGTTTCTATTGAGATTTGTCAAACATTTGGCAAAATTCGTGTCTCTTGTTTGATTTATATTGTCTTTCAATCTTTAACAATTTTGTTGACGAAATTATTTTTTATAAAAAAATCCTGAAGACTTTTTAGAAATGAGGTCTTACTTTGATTAGGAAATTAACTACTTTTTGAATTCAGAGAACCAAAGAATTATTTAACGGGTAATTTCTCCGAGAGAACACGTTAACGGGTAATTTCTCAGAGAGAACACGTTAACGGGTAATTTCTCAGAGAGAAAACGTTAATGGGAAATGAGAATATTACTTCCCTTTATAAACTATTGCCTATATTGTGGCATTTAGAAACATTCCCGGGCATGTAGTATGTATAGTTTTTTAAAACCTGCGGAATATAACCGCTACAGGTTTCGAATGACGTAGATATTTCCGAAGTACAGTGCGGACCACGGAACCGTGCACTTGGCCTTGAGAGATCGCAGTAGGCGAGAATGAGGGGGTTAAGTGGCCGCCGAGGTTTTGCAGCGTCTGTCACGGGACACTGGCTGTGTTTAGGAATTTGAAATCAGGGCTTTTGATTAGAGCTGGATCTAAGGAGGGGCAGAAAGTTTTATTGGGTGGGACGGGATATGAATTTTATGCTGAGGGGACATCGTTTATTTATTACATGCAATAAACGTGTGTAATACGGATGTTGTAACATAATAGTGTTGTAATGTGTGGTAATAGTAGTAGTAGAGCCAGAATGGAGGGAAAGGAAATGTAGGATGGGGGGGATCCAGGAGAATTTTGGGTCGGGGGAGGAAGATGGCTGATGTTCCGGATATGTGGATATTTTGAGCTGTCGGTTGTGCCGAAGAGTTTTGCGGAGAGGGAACGTGAGCAGTAGGTGAGAAGGGATGTAGAGGGTCAGTATAAATACTTCCCTACAAACATGATAAGGACTGTCAAAACACTCACTTGCATGAGGTGGTCGGTATTAGATAAATTCGATGATAAATTAGCTTCGGTATGAAATAACAAACCATCTTGAAATATGTGTAGACATGAACATTCATGTAACCTATTTTAAGAAGTTGTAGTACACGAAAAATCTCAGTGGATCTCTCAAGGCCAAGTGCACGGTTACGTGGTCCACTATAAATTTCAAAAATCTCATAAAATAACGAAGTTAGTTTAATAATGACCAACCAGGTTTCAGGTTTTTCCTGAAAAATTGTTGTGAGGCAGTTTACCTTACGAAGCTGGTCACACTGTAACGTCACTGAAACATATTAACTAGTGTTGTTGCAAAACTACTCTAGCAAGGCCGCCGTTTGCATTCAGTCCACACTGCATAGTGCCGGCGCTGTCTGACTGAATGCTAATTCTCATCCATTCATTCACTCATTCATGAAAACCTCAATTGGCAAAGTGCTTTGTTGACGGACAGTTCACTAGTTGATTGTTGGACTTTCACTGCTGTTGCAAGAGGAAACTCTGCGATTGTTGCGCAGTGAGGGCGAGGCGGGAAGCGCCTGCGTTTGTAGCAGGTAGCTTTAAGTCGCGGGGTTTTATTTATTTATTTATGATTGTTTGTAAGTCCCGTTAGATTGTTTCAGCGACTGATGGATTGACACCACCTCATTGAATGATGTACCCAGTGCATGGATAACATGTTGCAGATTAAACATAACCTTCACTTGGACCTCAGTAGGCGGTAAAGAATGTGTCAAATGAAAGTAAAAAAAGCTCAGATCATTATGACTAGGTACTTGAGTTCTTTTTCTAGGCTGCAACTTGCAAAACATTTTCATTGGTACTTTATGTTATATGTAGTGGTTGTATTCGTGAGTAAGTGCGTGCGCTCGTGAGGAAGTATGTGCATGAAAAATTGCTTACACTCAAAAAATAAAATCATTAAAACATACTTTTTGGAGAGTTGTGTAGTTTTTCCATTAAATATATTTCTTGTCTACTATTTTACTTCTTATCTACAAGCTTAGTTTACTGTGGTACCCGTTCTCCTTATCTACAAGTTTCGTTTACTGTGGTACCCGTTCTCCTTATCTACAAGCTTTGTTTACTGTGGTACCCGTTCTCCTTATCTACAAGCTTTGTTTACTGTGGTACCCGTTCTCCTTATCTACAAGCTTTGTTTACTGTGGTAACCGTTCTCCTTATCTACAAGCTTTGTTTACTGTGGTACCCGTTCTCCTTATCTACAAGCTTTGTTTACTGTGGTACCCGTTCTCCTTATCTACAAGCTTTGTTTACTGTGGTACCCGTTCTCCTTATCTACAAGCTTTGTTTACTGTGGTACCCGTTCTCCTTATCTACAAGCTTTGTTTACTGTGGTACCCGTTCTCCTTATCTACAAGCTTTGTTTACTGTGGTACCAGTTCTCCTTATCTACAAGCTTTGTTTACTGTGGTACCCGTTCTCCTTATCTACAAGCTTTGTTTACTGTGGTACCCATTCTCCTGTGGTAAATGAAGAAGTGTAAAATCTTTGACGAATTTAAGAATCATTGCTGGGTTTTGGATTTAACTCATAATAATGTTTTGCTATAATACACTTGTAAACCTTTCTGGACTGCCTCTTTCTTTACTTCCTGTATGCTTTGATCTTTTTGTTTAAGGCGGTTTTGCTATAATACAATTGTAAACCTTTCTGGGACTGTCACTTTCTCTACTTCCTGTAGGCTTTGATCTTTTTGTTTAAGGCGGTTTTTCTATAATACACTTGTAAACCTTTCTGGGACTGTCACTTTCTCTACTTCCTGTATGCTTTGATCTTTTTGTTTAAGGCGGTTTTGCTATAATACAATTCTAAACCTTTCTGGACTGCCTCTTTCTTTACTTCCTGTATGCTTTGATCTTTTTGTTTAAGACGGTTTTGCTATAATACAATTGTAAACCTCTCTGGACTGTCACTTTCTCTACTTCCTGTATGCTTTGATCTTTTTGTTTAAGGCGGTTTTGCTATAATACAATTGTAAACCTTTCTGGGACTGTCACTTTCTCTACTTCCTGTATGCTTTGATCTTTTTGTTTAAGGCGGTTTTGCTATAATACAATTGTAAACCTTTCTGGGACTGTCACTTTCTCTACTTCCTGTATGCTTTGATCTTTTTGTTTAAGGCGGTTTTTCTATAATACACTTGTAAACCTTTCTGGGACTGTCACTTTCTCTACTTCCTGTATGCTTTGATCTTTTTGTTTAAGGCGGTTTTGCTATAATACAATTGTAAACCTTTCTGGGACTGTCACTTTCTCTACTTCCTGTATGCTTTGATCTTTTTGTTTAAGGCGGTTTTGCTATAATACAATTGTAAACCTTTCTGGGACTGTCACTTTCTCTACTTCCTGTATGCTTTGATCTTTTTGTTTAAGGCGGTTTTGCTATAATACAATTGTAAACCTTTCTGGGACTGTCACTTTCTCTACTTCCTGTATGCTTTGATCTTTTTGTTTAAGGCGGTTTTGCTATAATACAATTCTAAACCTTTCTGGACTGCCTCTTTCTTTACTTCCTGTATGCTTTGATCTTTTTGTTTAAGGCGGTTTTGCTATAATACAATTGTAAACCTTTCTGGGACTGTCACTTTCTCTACTTCCTGTATGCTTTGATCTTTTTGTTTAAGGCGGTTTTGCTATAATACAATTGTAAACCTTTCTGGGACTGTCACTTTCTCTACTTCCTGTATGCTTTGATCTTTTTGTTTAAGGCGGTTTTGCTATAATACAATTCTAAACCTTTCTGGACTGCCTCTTTCTTTACTTCCTGTATGCTTTGATCTTTTTGTTTAAGGCGGTTTTGCTATAATACAATTGTAAACCTTTCTGGGACTGTCACTTTCTCTACTTCCTGTATGCTTTGATCTTTTTGTTTAAGGCGGTTTTGCTATAATACAATTGTAAACCTTTCTGGGACTGTCACTTTCACTACTTCCTGTATGCTTTGATCTTTTTGTTTAAGGCGGTTTTGCTATAATACAATTGTAAACCTTTCTGGGACTGTCACTTTCTCTACTTCCTGTATGCTTTGATCTTTTTGTTTAAGGCGGTTTTGCTATAATACAATTGTAAACCTTTCTGGGACTGTCACTTTCTCTACTTCCTGTATGCTTTGATCTTTTTGTTTAAGGCGGTTTTGCTATAATACAATTCTAAACCTTTCTGGACTGCCTCTTTCTTTACTTCCTGTATGCTTTGATCTTTTTGTTTAAGACGGTTTTGCTATAATACAATTGTAAACCTTTCTGGACTGTCACTTTCTCTACTTCCTGTATGCTTTGATCTTTTTGTTTAAGGCGGTTTTGCTATAATACAATTCGAAACCTTTCTGGGACTGTCACTTTCTCTACTTCCTGTATGCTTTGATCTTTTTGTTTAAGGCGGTTTTGCTATAATACAATTGTAAACCTTTCTGGGACTGTCACTTTCTCTACTTCCTGTATGCTTTGATCTTTTTGTTTAAGGCGGTTTTTCTATAATACACTTGTAAACCTTTCTGGGACTGTCACTTTCTCTACTTCCTGTATGCTTTGATCTTTTTGTTTAAGGCGGTTTTGCTATAATACAATTGTAAACCTTTCTGGGACTGTCACTTTCTCTACTTCCTGTATGCTTTGATCTTTTTGTTTAAGGCGGTTTTGCTATAATACAATTGTAAACCTTTCTGGGACTGTCACTTTCTCTACTTCCTGTATGCTTTGATCTTTTTGTTTAAGGCGGTTTTGCTATAATACAATTGTAAACCTTTCTGGGACTGTCACTTTCTCTACTTCCTGTATGCTTTGATCTTTTTGTTTAAGGCGGTTTTGCTATAATACAATTCTAAACCTTTCTGGACTGCCTCTTTCTTTACTTCCTGTATGCTTTGATCTTTTTGTTTAAGGCGGTTTTGCTATAATACAATTGTAAACCTTTCTGGACTGCCTCTTTCTTTACTTCCTGTATGCTTTGATCTTTTTGTTTAAGGCGGTTTTGCTATAATACAATTGTAAACCTTTCTGGGACTGTCACTTTCTCTACTTCCTGTATGCTTTGATCTTTTTGTTTAAGGCGGTTTTGCTATAATACAATTGTAAACCTTTCTGGACTGCCTCTTTCTTTACTTCCTGTATGCTTTGATCTTTTTGTTTAAGGCGGTTTTGCTATAATACAATTGTAAACCTTTCTGGACTGCCTCTTTCTTTACTTCCTGTATGCTTTGATCTTTTTGTTTAAGGCGGTTTTGCTATAATACAATTGTAAACCTTTCTGGACTGCCTCTTTCTTTACTTCCTGTATGCTTGATCTTTTTGTTTAAGGCGGTTTTGCTATAATACACTTGTAAACCTTTCGGGACTGCCTCTTTCTTTACTTCCTGTATGCTTGATCTTTTTGTTTAAGGCGGTTTTGCTATAATACAATTGTAAACCTTTCTGGACTGCCTCTTTCTTTACTTCCTGTATGCTTGATCTTTTTGTTTAAGGCGGTTTTGCTATAATACAATTGTAAACCTTTCTGGACTGCCTCTTTCTTTACTTCCTGTATGCTTTGATCTTTTTGTTTAAGACGGTTTTGCTATAATACAATTGTAAACCTTTCTGGACTGTCACTTTCTCTACTTCCTGTATGCTTTGATCTTTTTGTTTAAGGCGGTTTTGCTATAATACAATTGTAAACCTTTCTGGGACTGTTACTTTCTCTACTTCCTGTATGCTTTGATCTTTTTGTTTAAGGCGGTTTTGCTATAATACAATTGTAAACCTTTCTGGGACTGTCACTTTCTCTACTTCCTGTATGCTTTGATCTTTTTGTTTACGGCGGTTTTTCTATAATACACTTGTAAACCTTTCTGGGACTGTCACTTTCTCTACTTCCTGTATGCTTTGATCTTTTTGTTTAAGGCGGTTTTGCTATAATACAATTGTAAACCTTTCTGGACTGCCTCTTTCTTTACTTCCTGTATGCTTTGATCTTTTTGTTTAAGGCGGTTTTGCTATAATACAATTGTAAACCTTTCTGGGACTGTCACTTTCTCTACTTCCTGTATGCTTTGATCTTTTTGTTTAAGGCGGTTTTGCTATAATACAATTGTAAACCTTTCTGGGACTGTCACTTTCTCTACTTCCTGTATGCTTTGATCTTTTTGTTTAAGGCGGTTTTGCTATAATACAATTGTAAACCTTTCTGGGACTGTCACTTTCTCTACTTCCTGTATGCTTTGATCTTTTTGTTTAAGGCGGTTTTGCTATAATACAATTGTAAACCTTCCTGGGACTGTTACTTTCTCTACTTCCTGTATGCTTTGATCTTTTTGTTTAAGGCGGTTTTGCTATAATACAATTGTAAACCTTTCTGGGACTGTCACTTTCTCTACTTCCTGTATGCTTTGATCTTTTTGTTTACGGCGGTTTTTCTATAATACACTTGTAAACCTTTCTGGGACTGTCACTTTCTCTACTTCCTGTATGCTTTGATCTTTTTGTTTAAGGCGGTTTTGCTATAATACAATTGTAAACCTTTCTGGACTGCCTCTTTCTTTACTTCCTGTATGCTTTGATCTTTTTGTTTAAGGCGGTTTTGCTATAATACAATTGTAAACCTTTCTGGGACTGTCACTTTCTCTACTTCCTGTATGCTTTGATCTTTTTGTTTAAGGCGGTTTTGCTATAATACAATTGTAAACCTTTCTGGGACTGTCACTCTCTCTACTTCCTGTATGCTTTGATCTTTTTGTTTAAGGCGGTTTTGCTATAATACAATTGTAAACCTTTCTGGGACTGTCACTCTCTCTACTTCCTGTATGCTTTGATCTTTTTGTTTAAGGCGGTTTTGCTATAATACAATTGTAAACCTTTCTGGGACTGTCACTTTCTCTACTTCCTGTATGCTTTGATCTTTTTGTTTAAGGTGGTTTTGCTATAATACAATTGTAAACCTTTCTGGACTGCCTCTTTCTTTACTTCCTGTATGCTTTGATCTTTTTGTTTAAGGCGGTTTTGCTATAATACAATTGTAAACCTTTCTGGACTGCCTCTTTCTTTACTTCCTGTATGCTTTGATCTTTTTGTTTAAGGCGGTTTTGCTATAATACAATTGTAAACCTTTCTGGACTGCCTCTTTCTTTACTTCCTGTATGCTTTGATCTTTTTGTTTAAGGCGGTTTTGCTATAATACAATTGTAAACCTTTCTGGACTGCCTCTTTCTTTACTTCCTGTATGCTTTGATCTTTTTGTTTAAGGCGGTTTTGCTATAATACAATTGTAAACCTTTCTGGGACTGTCACTTTCTCTACTTCCTGTATGCTTTGATCTTTTTGTTTAAGGCGGTTTTGCTATAATACAATTCTAAACCTTTCTGGGACTGTCACTTTCTCTACTTCCTGTATGCTTTGATCTTTTTGTTTAAGGCGGTTTTGCTATAATACAATTCTAAACCTTTCTGGACTGCCTCTTTCTTTACTTCCTGTATGCTTTGATCTTTTTGTTTAAGACGGTTTTGCTATAATACAATTGTAAACCTTTCTGGACTGTCACTTTCTCTACTTCCTGTATGCTTTGATCTTTTTGTTTAAGGCGGTTTTGCTATAATACAATTCGAAACCTTTCTGGGACTGTCACTTTCTCTACTTCCTGTATGCTTTGATCTTTTTGTTTAAGGCGGTTTTGCTATAATACAATTGTAAACCTTTCTGGGACTGTCACTTTCTCTACTTCCTGTATGCTTTGATCTTTTTGTTTAAGGCGGTTTTTCTATAATACACTTGTAAACCTTTCTGGGACTGTCACTTTCTCTACTTCCTGTATGCTTTGATCTTTTTGTTTAAGGCGGTTTTGCTATAATACAATTGTAAACCTTTCTGGGACTGTCACTTTCTCTACTTCCTGTATGCTTTGATCTTTTTGTTTAAGGCGGTTTTGCTATAATACAATTGTAAACCTTTCTGGGACTGTCACTTTCTCTACTTCCTGTATGCTTTGATCTTTTTGTTTAAGGCGGTTTTGCTATAATACAATTCTAAACCTTTCTGGGACTGTCACTTTCTCTACTTCCTGTATGCTTTGATCTTTTTGTTTAAGGCGGTTTTGCTATAATACAATTCTAAACCTTTCTGGACTGCCTCTTTCTTTACTTCCTGTATGCTTTGATCTTTTTGTTTAAGGCGGTTTTGCTATAATACAATTGTAAACCTTTCTGGGACTGTCACTTTCTCTACTTCCTGTATGCTTTGATCTCTTTGTTTAAGGCGGTTTTGCTATAATACAATTGTAAACCTTTCTGGGACTGTCACTTTCTCTACTTCCTGTATGCTTTGATCTTTTTGTTTAAGGCGGTTTTGCTATAATACAATTGTAAACCTTTCTGGGACTGTCACTTTCTCTACTTCCTGTATGCTTTGATCTTTTTGTTTAAGGCGGTTTTGCTATAATACAATTGTAAACCTTTCTGGGACTGTCACTTTCTCTACTTCCTGTATGCTTTGATCTTTTTGTTTAAGGCGGTTTTGCTATAATACAATTGTAAACCTTTCTGGACTGCCTCTTTCTTTACTTCCTGTATGCTTTGATCTTTTTGTTTAAGGCGGTTTTGCTATAATACAATTGTAAACCTTTCTGGACTGCCTCTTTCTTTACTTCCTGTATGCTTTGATCTTTTTGTTTAAGGCGGTTTTGCTATAATACAATTGTAAACCTTTCTGGACTGCCTCTTTCTTTACTTCCTGTATGCTTTGATCTTTTTGTTTAAGGCGGTTTTGCTATAATACAATTGTAAACCTTTCTGGGACTGTCACTTTCTCTACTTCCTGTATGCTTTGATCTTTTTGTTTAAGGCGGTTTTGCTATAATACAATTGTAAACCTTTCTGGACTGCCTCTTTCTTTACTTCCTGTATGCTTTGATCTTTTTGTTTAAGGCGGTTTTGCTATAATACAATTGTAAACCTTTCTGGACTGCCTCTTTCTTTACTTCCTGTATGCTTTGATCTTTTTGTTTAAGGCGGTTTTGCTATAATACAATTGTAAACCTTTCTGGACTGCCTCTTTCTTTACTTCCTGTATGCTTGATCTTTTTGTTTAAGGCGGTTTTGCTATAATACACTTGTAAACCTTTCGGGACTGCCTCTTTCTTTACTTCCTGTATGCTTGATCTTTTTGTTTAAGGCGGTTTTGCTATAATACAATTGTAAACCTTTCTGGACTGCCTCTTTCTTTACTTCCTGTATGCTTGATCTTTTTGTTTAAGGCGGTTTTGCTATAATACAATTGTAAACCTTTCTGGACTGCCTCTTTCTTTACTTCCTGTATGCTTTGATCTTTTTGTTTAAGACGGTTTTGCTATAATACAATTGTAAACCTTTCTGGACTGTCACTTTCTCTACTTCCTGTATGCTTTGATCTTTTTGTTTAAGGCGGTTTTGCTATAATACAATTGTAAACCTTTCTGGGACTGTTACTTTCTCTACTTCCTGTATGCTTTGATCTTTTTGTTTAAGGCGGTTTTGCTATAATACAATTGTAAACCTTTCTGGGACTGTCACTTTCTCTACTTCCTGTATGCTTTGATCTTTTTGTTTACGGCGGTTTTTCTATAATACACTTGTAAACCTTTCTGGGACTGTCACTTTCTCTACTTCCTGTATGCTTTGATCTTTTTGTTTAAGGCGGTTTTGCTATAATACAATTGTAAACCTTTCTGGACTGCCTCTTTCTTTACTTCCTGTATGCTTTGATCTTTTTGTTTAAGGCGGTTTTGCTATAATACAATTGTAAACCTTTCTGGGACTGTCACTTTCTCTACTTCCTGTATGCTTTGATCTTTTTGTTTAAGGCGGTTTTGCTATAATACAATTGTAAACCTTTCTGGGACTGTCACTTTCTCTACTTCCTGTATGCTTTGATCTTTTTGTTTAAGGCGGTTTTGCTATAATACAATTGTAAACCTTTCTGGGACTGTCACTCTCTCTACTTCCTGTATGCTTTGATCTTTTTGTTTAAGGCGGTTTTGCTATAATACAATTGTAAACCTTTCTGGGACTGTCACTTTCTCTACTTCCTGTATGCTTTGATCTTTTTGTTTAAGGTGGTTTTGCTATAATACAATTGTAAACCTTTCTGGACTGCCTCTTTCTTTACTTCCTGTATGCTTTGATCTTTTTGTTTAAGGCGGTTTTGCTATAATACAATTGTAAACCTTTCTGGACTGCCTCTTTCTTTACTTCCTGTATGCTTTGATCTTTTTGTTTAAGGCGGTTTTGCTATAATACAATTGTAAACCTTTCTGGACTGCCTCTTTCTTTACTTCCTGTATGCTTTGATCTTTTTGTTTAAGGCGGTTTTGCTATAATACAATTGTAAACCTTTCTGGGACTGTCACTTTCTCTACTTCCTGTATGCTTTGATCTTTTTGTTTAAGGCGGTTTTGCTATAATACAATTGTAAACCTTTCTGGACTGCCTCTTTCTTTACTTCCTGTATGCTTTGATCTTTTTGTTTAAGGCGGTTTTGCTATAATACAATTGTAAACCTTTCTGGACTGCCTCTTTCTTTACTTCCTGTATGCTTTGATCTTTTTGTTTAAGGCGGTTTTGCTATAATACAATTGTAAACCTTTCTGGACTGCCTCTTTCTTTACTTCCTGTATGCTTGATCTTTTTGTTTAAGGCGGTTTTGCTATAATACACTTGTAAACCTTTCGGGACTGCCTCTTTCTTTACTTCCTGTATGCTTGATCTTTTTGTTTAAGGCGGTTTTGCTATAATACAATTGTAAACCTTTCTGGACTGCCTCTTTCTTTACTTCCTGTATGCTTGATCTTTTTGTTTAAGGCGGTTTTGCTATAATACAATTGTAAACCTTTCGGGACTGCCTCTTTCTTTACTTCCTGTATGCTTGATCTTTTTGTTTAAGGCGGTTTTGCTATAATACAATTGTAAACCTTTCTGGACTGCCTCTTTCTTTACTTCCTGTATGCTTGATCTTTTTGTTTAAGGCGGTTTTGCTATAATACACTTGTAAACCTTTCGGGACTGCCTCTTTCTTTACTTCCTGTATGCTTGATCTTTTTGTTTAAGGCGGTTTTACTATAATACAATTGTAAACCTTTCTGGACTGCCTCTTTCTTTACTTCCTGTATGCTTTGATCTTTTTGTTTAAGGCGGTTTTGCTATAATACAATTGTAAACCTTTCTGGACTGCCTCTTTCTTTACTTCCTGTATGCTTTGATCTTTTTGTTTAAGGCGGTTTTGCTATAATACAATTGTAAACCTTTCTGGACTGCCTCTTTCTTTACTTCCTGTATGCTTGATCTTTTTGTTTAAGGCGGTTTTGCTATAATACACTTGTAAACCTTTCGGGACTGCCTCTTTCTTTACTTCCTGTATGCTTGATCTTTTTGTTTAAGGCGGTTTTGCTATAATACACTTGTAAACCTTTCTGGACTGCCTCTTTCTTTACTTCCTGTATGCTTGATCTTTTTGTTTAAGGCGGTTTTGCTATAATACACTTGTAAACCTTTCGGGACTGCCTCTTTCTTTACTTCCTGTATGCTTGATCTTTTTGTTTAAGGCGGTTTTGCTATAATACACTTGTAAACCTTTCGGGACTGCCTCTTTCTTTACTTCCTGTATGCTTGATCTTTTTGTTTAAGGCGGTTTTGCTATAATACAATTGTAAACCTTTCTGGACTGCCTCTTTCTTTACTTCCTGTATGCTTGATCTTTTTGTTTAAGGCGGTTTTGCTATAATACAATTGTAAACCTTTCTGGGACTGTTACTTTCTCTACTTCCTGTATGCTTTGATCTTTTTGTTTAAGGCGGTTTTGCTATAATACAATTGTAAACCTTTCTGGGACTGTCACTTTCTCTACTTCCTGTATGCTTTGATCTTTTTGTTTAAGGCGGTTTTGCTATAATACAATTGTAAACCTTTCTGGGACTGTCACTTTCTCTACTTCCTGTATGCTTTGATCTTTTTGTTTAAGGCGGTTTTGCTATAATACAATTGTAAACCTTTCTGGGACTGTCACTTTCTCTACTTCCTGTATGCTTTGATCTTTTTGTTTAAGGCGGTTTTGCTATAATACAATTGTAAACCTTTCTGGACTGCCTCTTTCTTTACTTCCTGTATGCTTTGATCTTTTTGTTTAAGGCGGTTTTGCTATAATACAATTGTAAACCTTTCTGGACTGCCTCTTTCTTTACTTCCTGTATGCTTTGATCTTTTTGTTTAAGGCGGTTTTGCTATAATACAATTGTAAACCTTTCTGGACTGCCTCTTTCTTTACTTCCTGTATGCTTTGATCTTTTTGTTTAAGGCGGTTTTGCTATAATACAATTGTAAACCTTTCTGGGACTGTCACTTTCTCTACTTCCTGTATGCTTTGATCTTTTTGTTTAAGGCGGTTTTGCTATAATACAATTGTAAACCTTTCTGGACTGCCTCTTTCTTTACTTCCTGTATGCTTTGATCTTTTTGTTTAAGGCGGTTTTGCTATAATACAATTGTAAACCTTTCTGGACTGCCTCTTTCTTTACTTCCTGTATGCTTTGATCTTTTTGTTTAAGGCGGTTTTGCTATAATACAATTGTAAACCTTTCTGGACTGCCTCTTTCTTTACTTCCTGTATGCTTGATCTTTTTGTTTAAGGCGGTTTTGCTATAATACACTTGTAAACCTTTCGGGACTGCCTCTTTCTTTACTTCCTGTATGCTTGATCTTTTTGTTTAAGGCGGTTTTGCTATAATACAATTGTAAACCTTTCTGGACTGCCTCTTTCTTTACTTCCTGTATGCTTGATCTTTTTGTTTAAGGCGGTTTTGCTATAATACAATTGTAAACCTTTCTGGACTGCCTCTTTCTTTACTTCCTGTATGCTTTGATCTTTTTGTTTAAGACGGTTTTGCTATAATACAATTGTAAACCTTTCTGGACTGTCACTTTCTCTACTTCCTGTATGCTTTGATCTTTTTGTTTAAGGCGGTTTTGCTATAATACAATTGTAAACCTTTCTGGGACTGTTACTTTCTCTACTTCCTGTATGCTTTGATCTTTTTATTTAAGGCGGTTTTGCTATAATACAATTGTAAACCTTTCTGGGACTGTCACTTTCTCTACTTCCTGTATGCTTTGATCTTTTTGTTTACGGCGGTTTTTCTATAATACACTTGTAAACCTTTCTGGGACTGTCACTTTCTCTACTTCCTGTATGCTTTGATCTTTTTGTTTAAGGCGGTTTTGCTATAATACAATTGTAAACCTTTCTGGACTGCCTCTTTCTTTACTTCCTGTATGCTTTGATCTTTTTGTTTAAGGCGGTTTTGCTATAATACAATTGTAAACCTTTCTGGGACTGTCACTTTCTCTACTTCCTGTATGCTTTGATCTTTTTGTTTAAGGCGGTTTTGCTATAATACAATTGTAAACCTTTCTGGGACTGTCACTTTCTCTACTTCCTGTATGCTTTGATCTTTTTGTTTAAGGCGGTTTTGCTATAATACAATTGTAAACCTTTCTGGGACTGTCACTTTCTCTACTTCCTGTATGCTTTGATCTTTTTGTTTAAGGTGGTTTTGCTATAATACAATTGTAAACCTTTCTGGACTGCCTCTTTCTTTACTTCCTGTATGCTTTGATCTTTTTGTTTAAGGCGGTTTTGCTATAATACAATTGTAAACCTTTCTGGACTGCCTCTTTCTTTACTTCCTGTATGCTTTGATCTTTTTGTTTAAGGCGGTTTTGCTATAATACAATTGTAAACCTTTCTGGACTGCCTCTTTCTTTACTTCCTGTATGCTTTGATCTTTTTGTTTAAGGCGGTTTTGCTATAATACAATTGTAAACCTTTCTGGGACTGTCACTTTCTCTACTTCCTGTATGCTTTGATCTTTTTGTTTAAGGCGGTTTTGCTATAATACAATTGTAAACCTTTCTGGGACTGTCACTTTCTCTACTTCCTGTATGCTTTGATCTTTTTGTTTAAGGCGGTTTTGCTATAATACAATTGTAAACCTTTCTGGGACTGTCACTTTCTCTACTTCCTGTATGCTTTGATCTTTTTGTTTAAGGCGGTTTTGCTATAATACAATTCTAAACCTTTCTGGACTGCCTCTTTCTTTACTTCCTGTATGCTTTGATCTTTTTGTTTAAGACGGTTTTGCTATAATACAATTGTAAACCTTTCTGGACTGTCACTTTCTCTACTTCCTGTATGCTTTGATCTTTTTGTTTAAGGCGGTTTTGCTATAATACAATTCGAAACCTTTCTGGGACTGTCACTTTCTCTACTTCCTGTATGCTTTGATCTTTTTGTTTAAGGCGGTTTTGCTATAATACAATTGTAAACCTTTCTGGGACTGTCACTTTCTCTACTTCCTGTATGCTTTGATCTTTTTGTTTAAGGCGGTTTTTCTATAATACACTTGTAAACCTTTCTGGGACTGTCACTTTCTCTACTTCCTGTATGCTTTGATCTTTTTGTTTAAGGCGGTTTTGCTATAATACAATTGTAAACCTTTCTGGGACTGTCACTTTCTCTACTTCCTGTATGCTTTGATCTTTTTGTTTAAGGCGGTTTTGCTATAATACAATTGTAAACCTTTCTGGGACTGTCACTTTCTCTACTTCCTGTATGCTTTGATCTTTTTGTTTAAGGCGGTTTTGCTATAATACAATTGTAAACCTTTCTGGGACTGTCACTTTCTCTACTTCCTGTATGCTTTGATCTTTTTGTTTAAGGCGGTTTTGCTATAATACAATTCTAAACCTTTCTGGACTGCCTCTTTCTTTACTTCCTGTATGCTTTGATCTTTTTGTTTAAGGCGGTTTTGCTATAATACAATTGTAAACCTTTCTGGACTGCCTCTTTCTTTACTTCCTGTATGCTTTGATCTTTTTGTTTAAGACGGTTTTGCTATAATACAATTGTAAACCTTTCTGGACTGTCACTTTCTCTACTTCCTGTATGCTTTGATCTTTTTGTTTAAGGCGGTTTTGCTATAATACAATTGTAAACCTTTCTGGGACTGTTACTTTCTCTACTTCCTGTATGCTTTGATCTTTTTATTTAAGGCGGTTTTGCTATAATACAATTGTAAACCTTTCTGGGACTGTCACTTTCTCTACTTCCTGTATGCTTTGATCTTTTTGTTTACGGCGGTTTTTCTATAATACACTTGTAAACCTTTCTGGGACTGTCACTTTCTCTACTTCCTGTATGCTTTGATCTTTTTGTTTAAGGCGGTTTTGCTATAATACAATTGTAAACCTTTCTGGACTGCCTCTTTCTTTACTTCCTGTATGCTTTGATCTTTTTGTTTAAGGCGGTTTTGCTATAATACAATTGTAAACCTTTCTGGGACTGTCACTTTCTCTACTTCCTGTATGCTTTGATCTTTTTGTTTAAGGCGGTTTTGCTATAATACAATTGTAAACCTTTCTGGGACTGTCACTTTCTCTACTTCCTGTATGCTTTGATCTTTTTGTTTAAGGCGGTTTTGCTATAATACAATTGTAAACCTTTCTGGGACTGTCACTTTCTCTACTTCCTGTATGCTTTGATCTTTTTGTTTAAGGTGGTTTTGCTATAATACAATTGTAAACCTTTCTGGACTGCCTCTTTCTTTACTTCCTGTATGCTTTGATCTTTTTGTTTAAGGCGGTTTTGCTATAATACAATTGTAAACCTTTCTGGACTGCCTCTTTCTTTACTTCCTGTATGCTTTGATCTTTTTGTTTAAGGCGGTTTTGCTATAATACAATTGTAAACCTTTCTGGACTGCCTCTTTCTTTACTTCCTGTATGCTTTGATCTTTTTGTTTAAGGCGGTTTTGCTATAATACAATTGTAAACCTTTCTGGGACTGTCACTTTCTCTACTTCCTGTATGCTTTGATCTTTTTGTTTAAGGCGGTTTTGCTATAATACAATTGTAAACCTTTCTGGGACTGTCACTTTCTCTACTTCCTGTATGCTTTGATCTTTTTGTTTAAGGCGGTTTTGCTATAATACAATTGTAAACCTTTCTGGGACTGTCACTTTCTCTACTTCCTGTATGCTTTGATCTTTTTGTTTAAGGCGGTTTTGCTATAATACAATTCTAAACCTTTCTGGACTGCCTCTTTCTTTACTTCCTGTATGCTTTGATCTTTTTGTTTAAGACGGTTTTGCTATAATACAATTGTAAACCTTTCTGGACTGTCACTTTCTCTACTTCCTGTATGCTTTGATCTTTTTGTTTAAGGCGGTTTTGCTATAATACAATTCGAAACCTTTCTGGGACTGTCACTTTCTCTACTTCCTGTATGCTTTGATCTTTTTGTTTAAGGCGGTTTTGCTATAATACAATTGTAAACCTTTCTGGGACTGTCACTTTCTCTACTTCCTGTATGCTTTGATCTTTTTGTTTAAGGCGGTTTTTCTATAATACACTTGTAAACCTTTCTGGGACTGTCACTTTCTGTACTTCCTGTATGCTTTGATCTTTTTGTTTAAGGCGGTTTTGCTATAATACAATTGTAAACCTTTCTGGGACTGTCACTTTCTCTACTTCCTGTATGCTTTGATCTTTTTGTTTAAGGCGGTTTTGCTATAATACAATTGTAAACCTTTCTGGGACTGTCACTTTCTCTACTTCCTGTATGCTTTGATCTTTTTGTTTAAGGCGGTTTTGCTATAATACAATTGTAAACCTTTCTGGGACTGTCACTTTCTCTACTTCCTGTATGCTTTGATCTTTTTGTTTAAGGCGGTTTTGCTATAATACAATTCTAAACCTTTCTGGACTGCCTCTTTCTTTACTTCCTGTATGCTTTGATCTTTTTGTTTAAGGCGGTTTTGCTATAATACAATTGTAAACCTTTCTGGGACTGTCACTTTCTCTACTTCCTGTATGCTTTGATCTTTTTGTTTAAGGCGGTTTTGCTATAATACAATTGTAAACCTTTCTGGGACTGTCACTTTCTCTACTTCCTGTATGCTTTGATCTTTTTGTTTAAGGCGGTTTTGCTATAATACAATTGTAAACCTTTCTGGGACTGTCACTTTCTCTACTTCCTGTATGCTTTGATCTTTTTGTTTAAGGCGGTTTTGCTATAATACAATTGTAAACCTTTCTGGGACTGTCACTTTCTCTACTTCCTGTATGCTTTGATCTTTTTGTTTAAGGCGGTTTTGCTATAATACAATTGTAAACCTTTCTGGACTGCCTCTTTCTTTACTTCCTGTATGCTTTGATCTTTTTGTTTAAGGCGGTTTTGCTATAATACAATTGTAAACCTTTCTGGACTGCCTCTTTCTTTACTTCCTGTATGCTTTGATCTTTTTGTTTAAGGCGGTTTTGCTATAATACAATTGTAAACCTTTCTGGACTGCCTCTTTCTTTACTTCCTGTATGCTTTGATCTTTTTGTTTAAGGCGGTTTTGCTATAATACAATTGTAAACCTTTCTGGGACTGTCACTTTCTCTACTTCCTGTATGCTTTGATCTTTTTGTTTAAGGCGGTTTTGCTATAATACAATTGTAAACCTTTCTGGACTGCCTCTTTCTTTACTTCCTGTATGCTTTGATCTTTTTGTTTAAGGCGGTTTTGCTATAATACAATTGTAAACCTTTCTGGACTGCCTCTTTCTTTACTTCCTGTATGCTTTGATCTATTTGTTTAAGGCGGTTTTGCTATAATACAATTGTAAACCTTTCTGGACTGCCTCTTTCTTTACTTCCTGTATGCTTGATCTTTTTGTTTAAGGCGGTTTTGCTATAATACACTTGTAAACCTTTCGGGACTGCCTCTTTCTTTACTTCCTGTATGCTTGATCTTTTTGTTTAAGGCGGTTTTGCTATAATACAATTGTAAACCTTTCTGGACTGCCTCTTTCTTTACTTCCTGTATGCTTGATCTTATTGTTTAAGGCGGTTTTGCTATAATACAATTGTAAACCTTTCTGGACTGCCTCTTTCTTTACTTCCTGTATGCTTTGATCTTTTTGTTTAAGACGGTTTTGCTATAATACAATTGTAAACCTTTCTGGACTGTCACTTTCTCTACTTCCTGTATGCTTTGATCTTTTTGTTTAAGGCGGTTTTGCTATAATACAATTGTAAACCTTTCTGGGACTGTTACTTTCTCTACTTCCTGTATGCTTTGATCTTTTTGTTTAAGGCGGTTTTGCTATAATACAATTGTAAACCTTTCTGGGACTGTCACTTTCTCTACTTCCTGTATGCTTTGATCTTTTTGTTTACGGCGGTTTTTCTATAATACACTTGTAAACCTTTCTGGGACTGTCACTTTCTCTACTTCCTGTATGCTTTGATCTTTTTGTTTAAGGCGGTTTTGCTATAATACAATTGTAAACCTTTCTGGACTGCCTCTTTCTTTACTTCCTGTATGCTTTGATCTTTTTGTTTAAGGCGGTTTTGCTATAATACAATTGTAAACCTTTCTGGGACTGTCACTTTCTCTACTTCCTGTATGCTTTGATCTTTTTGTTTAAGGCGGTTTTGCTATAATACAATTGTAAACCTTTCTGGGACTGTCACTTTCTCTACTTCCTGTATGCTTTGATCTTTTTGTTTAAGGCGGTTTTGCTATAATACAATTGTAAACCTTTCTGGGACTGTCACTCTCTCTACTTCCTGTATGCTTTGATCTTTTTGTTTAAGGCGGTTTTGCTATAATACAATTGTAAACCTTTCTGGGACTGTCACTTTCTCTACTTCCTGTATGCTTTGATCTTTTTGTTTAAGGTGGTTTTGCTATAATACAATTGTAAACCTTTCTGGACTGCCTCTTTCTTTACTTCCTGTATGCTTTGATCTTTTTGTTTAAGGCGGTTTTGCTATAATACAATTGTAAACCTTTCTGGACTGCCTCTTTCTTTACTTCCTGTATGCTTTGATCTTTTTGTTTAAGGCGGTTTTGCTATAATACAATTGTAAACCTTTCTGGACTGCCTCTTTCTTTACTTCCTGTATGCTTTGATCTTTTTGTTTAAGGCGGTTTTGCTATAATACAATTGTAAACCTTTCTGGGACTGTCACTTTCTCTACTTCCTGTATGCTTTGATCTTTTTGTTTAAGGCGGTTTTGCTATAATACAATTGTAAACCTTTCTGGACTGCCTCTTTCTTTACTTCCTGTATGCTTTGATCTTTTTGTTTAAGGCGGTTTTGCTATAATACAATTGTAAACCTTTCTGGACTGCCTCTTTCTTTACTTCCTGTATGCTTTGATCTTTTTGTTTAAGGCGGTTTTGCTATAATACAATTGTAAACCTTTCTGGACTGCCTCTTTCTTTACTTCCTGTATGCTTGATCTTTTTGTTTAAGGCGGTTTTGCTATAATACACTTGTAAACCTTTCGGGACTGCCTCTTTCTTTACTTCCTGTATGCTTGATCTTTTTGTTTAAGGCGGTTTTGCTATAATACAATTGTAAACCTTTCTGGACTGCCTCTTTCTTTACTTCCTGTATGCTTGATCTTTTTGTTTAAGGCGGTTTTGCTATAATACAATTGTAAACCTTTCTGGACTGCCTCTTTCTTTACTTCCTGTATGCTTGATCTTTTTGTTTAAGGCGGTTTTGCTATAATACACTTGTAAACCTTTCGGGACTGCCTCTTTCTTTACTTCCTGTATGCTTGATCTTTTTGTTTAAGGCGGTTTTGCTATAATACAATTGTAAACCTTTCTGGACTGCCTCTTTCTTTACTTCCTGTATGCTTGATCTTTTTGTTTAAGGCGGTTTTGCTATAATACACTTGTAAACCTTTCGGGACTGCCTCTTTCTTTACTTCCTGTATGCTTGATCTTTTTGTTTAAGGCGGTTTTACTATAATACAATTGTAAACCTTTCTGGACTGCCTCTTTCTTTACTTCCTGTATGCTTTGTTCTTTTTGTTTAAGGCGGTTTTGCTATAATACAATTGTAAACCTTTCTGGACTGCCTCTTTCTTTACTTCCTGTATGCTTTGATCTTTTTGTTTAAGGCGGTTTTGCTATAATACAATTGTAAACCTTTCTGGACTGCCTCTTTCTTTACTTCCTGTATGCTTGATCTTTTTGTTTAAGGCGGTTTTGCTATAATACACTTGTAAACCTTTCGGGACTGCCTCTTTCTTTACTTCCTGTATGCTTGATCTTTTTGTTTAAGGCGGTTTTGCTATAATACACTTGTAAACCTTTCTGGACTGCCTCTTTCTTTACTTCCTGTATGCTTGATCTTTTTGTTTAAGGCGGTTTTGCTATAATACACTTGTAAACCTTTAGGGACTGCCTCTTTCTTTACTTCCTGTATGCTTGATCTTTTTGTTTAAGGCGGTTTTGCTATAATACACTTGTAAACCTTTCGGGACTGCCTCTTTCTTTACTTCCTGTATGCTTGATCTTTTTGTTTAAGGCGGTTTTGCTATAATACAATTGTAAACCTTTCTGGACTGCCTCTTTCTTTACTTCCTGTATGCTTGATCTTTTTGTTTAAGGCGGTTTTGCTATAATACAATTGTAAACCTTTCTGGACTGCCTCTTTCTTTACTTCCTGTATGCTTGATCTTTTTGTTTAAGGCGGTTTTGCTATAATACAATTGTAAACCTTTCTGGACTGCCTCTTTCTTTACTTCCTGTATGCTTTGATCTTTTTTTTAAGGCGGTTTTGCTATAATACAATTGTAAACCTTTCTGGACTGCCTCTTTCTTTACTTCCTGTATGCTTGATCTTTTTGTTTAAGGCGGTTTTGCTATAATACACTTGTAAACCTTTCGGGACTGCCTCTTTCTTTACTTCCTGTATGCTTGATCTTTTTGTTTAAGGCGGTTTTGCTATAATACAATTGTAAACCTTTCTGGACTGCCTCTTTCTTTACTTCCTGTATGCTTGATCTTTTTGTTTAAGGCGGTTTTGCTATAATACACTTGTAAACCTTTCGGGACTGCCTCTTTCTTTACTTCCTGTATGCTTGATCTTTTTGTTTAAGGCGGTTTTGCTATAATACTATTGTAAACCTTTCTGGACTGCCTCTTTCTTTACTTCCTGTATGCTTGATCTTTTTGTTTAAGGCGGTTTTGCTATAATACACTTGTAAACCTTTCGGGACTGCCTCTTTCTTTACTTCCTGTATGCTTGATCTTTTTGTTTAAGGCGGTTTTGCTATAATACACTTGTAAACCTTTCGGGACTGCCTCTTTCTTTACTTCCTGTATGCTTGATCTTTTTGTTTAAGGCGGTTTTGCTATAATACAATTGTAAACCTTTCTGGACTGCCTCTTTCTTTACTTCCTGTATGCTTGATCTTTTTGTTTAAAGCGGTTTTGCTATAATACAATTGTAAACCTTTCTGGACTGCCTCTTTCTTTACTTCCTGTATGCTTGATCTTTTTGTTTAAGGCGGTTTTGCTATAATACAATTGTAAACCTTTCTGGACTGCTCTTTCTTTACTTCCTGTATGCTTGATCTTTTTGTTTAAGGCGGTTTTGCTATAATACACTTGTAAACCTTTCGGGACTGCCTCTTTCTTTACTTCCTGTATGCTTGATCTTTTTGTTTAAGGCGGTTTTGCTATAATACAATTGTAAACCTTTCTGGACTGCCTCTTTCTTTACTTCCTGTATGCTTGATCTTTTTGTTTAAGGCGGTTTTGCTATAATACACTTGTAAACCTTTCGGGATTGCCTCTTTCTTTACTTCCTGTATGCTTGATCTTTTTGTTTAAGGCGGTTTTGCTATAATACAATTGTAAACCTTTCTGGACTGCCTCTTTCTTTACTTCCTGTATGCTTGATCTTTTTGTTTAAGGCGGTTTTGCTATAATACAATTGTAAACCTTTCTGGACTGCCTCTTTCTTTACTTCCTGTATGCTTGATCTTTTTGTTTAAGGCGGTTTTGCTATAATACAATTGTAAACCTTTCTGGACTGCCTCTTTCTTTACTTCCTGTATGCTTGATCTTTTTGTTTAAGGCGGTTTTGCTATAATACAATTGTAAACCTTTCTGGACTGCCTCTTTCTTTACTTCCTGTATGCTTGATCTTTTTGTTTAAGGCGGTTTTGCTATAATACACTTGTAAACCTTTCTGGACTGCCTCTTTCTTTACTTCCTGTATGCTTGATCTTTTTGTTTAAGGCGGTTTTGCTATAATACAATTGTAAACCTTTCTGGACTGCCTCTTTCTTTACTTCCTGTATGCTTGATCTTTTTGTTTAAGGCGGTTTTGCTATAATACAATTGTAAACCTTTCTGGACTGCCTCTTTCTTTACTTCCTGTATGCTTGATCTTTTTGTTTAAGGCGGTTTTGCTATAATACACTTGTAAACCTTTCGGGACTGCCTCTTTCTTTACTTCCTGTATGCTTGATCTTTTTGTTTAAGGCGGTTTTGCTATAATACAATTGTAAACCTTTCTGGACTGCCTCTTTCTTTACTTCCTGTATGCTTGATCTTTTTGTTTAAGGCGGTTTTGCTATAATACAATTGTAAACCTTTCTGGACTGCCTCTTTCTTTACTTCCTGTATGCTTGATCTTTTTGTTTAAGGCGGTTTTGCTATAATACACTTGTAAACCTTTCGGGACTGCCTCTTTCTTTACTTCCTGTATGCTTGATCTTTTTGTTTAAGGCGGTTTTGCTATAATACAATTGTAAACCTTTCTGGACTGCCTCTTTCTTTACTTCCTGTATGCTTGATCTTTTTGTTATAGGCGGTTTTGCTATAATACAATTGTAAACCTTTCTGGACTGCCTCTTTCTATACTTCCTGTATGCTTGATCTTTTTGTTTAAGGCGGTTTTGCTATAATACACTTGTAAACCTTTCGGGACTGCCTCTTTCTTTACTTCCTGTATGCTTGATCTTTTTGTTTAAGGCGGTTTTGCTATAATACACTTGTAAACCTTTCGGGACTGCCTCTTTCTCTACTTCCTGTATGCTTTGATCTTTTTGTTTAAGGCGGTTTTGCTATAATACAATTGTAAACCTTTCTGGGACTGTCACTTTCTCTACTTCCTGTATGCTTGATCTTTTTGTTTAAGGCGGTTTTGCTATAATACACTTGTAAACCTTTCGGGACTGCCTCTTTCTCTACTTCCTGTATGCTTTGATCTTTTTGTTTAAGGCGGTTTTGCTATAATACACTTGTAAACCTTTCTGGGACTGCCTCTTTCTTTACTTCCTGTATGCTTGATCTTTTTGTTTAAGGCGGTTTTGCTATAATACAATTGTAAACCTTTCGGGACTGCCTCTTTCTCTACTTCCTGTATGCTTTGATCTTTTTGTTTAAGGCGGTTTTGCTATAATACAATTGTAAACCTTTCTGGGACTGTCACTTTCTCTACTTCCTGTATGCTTTGATCTTTTTGTTTAAGGCGGTTTTGCTATAATACAATTGTAAACCTTTCTGGACTGCCTCTTTCTCTACTTCCTGTATGCTTTGATCTTTTTGTTTAAGGCGGTTTTGCTATAATACAATTGTAAACCTTTCGGGACTGCCTCTTTCTCTACTTCCTGTATGCTTTGATCTTTTTGTTTAAGGCGGTTTTGCTATAATACAATTGTAAACCTTTCTGGGACTGTCACTTTCTCTACTTCCTGTATGCTTTGATCTTTTTGTTTAAGGCGGTTTTGCTATAATACACTTGTAAACCTTTCGGGACTGCCTCTTTCTCTACTTCCTGTATGCTTTGATCTTTTTGTTTAAGGCGGTTTTGCTATAATACACTTGTAAACCTTTCTGGGACTGCCTCTTTCTTTACTTCCTGTATGCTTGATCTTTTTGTTTAAGGCGGTTTTGCTATAATACACTTGTAAACCTTTCGGGACTGCCTCTTTCTCTACTTCCTGTATGCTTTGATCTTTTTGTTTAAGGCGGTTTTGCTATAATACAATTGTAAACCTTTCTGGGACTGTCACTTTCTCTACTTCCTGTATGCTTTGATCTTTTTGTTTAAGGCGGTTTTGCTATAATACAATTGTAAACCTTTCTGGACTGCCTCTTTCTCTACTTCCTGTATGCTTTGATCTTTTTGTTTAAGGCGGTTTTGCTATAATACAATTGTAAACCTTTCTGGACTGCCTCTTTCTTTACTTCCTGTATGCTTTGATCTTTTTGTTTAAGGCGGTTTTGCTATAATACAATTGTAAACCTTTCTGGACTGCCTCTTTCTTTACTTCCTGTATGCTTTGATCTTTTTGTTTAAGGCGGTTTTGCTATAATACACTTGTAAACCTTTCGGGACTGCCTCTTTCTCTACTTCCTGTATGCTTTGATCTTTTTGTTTAAGGCGGTTTTGCTATAATACAATTGTAAACCTTTCTGGGACTGTCACTTTCTCTACTTCCTGTATGCTTTGATCTTTTTGTTTAAGGCGGTTTTGCTATAATACAATTGTAAACCTTTCTGGGACTGTCACTTTCTCTACTTCCTGTATGCTTGATCTTTTTGTTTAAGGCGGTTTTGCTATAATACACTTGTAAACCTTTCGGGACTGCCTCTTTCTCTACTTCCTGTATGCTTTGATCTTTTTGTTTAAGGCGGTTTTGCTATAATACACTTGTAAACCTTTCTGGGACTGCCTCTTTCTTTACTTCCTGTATGCTTGATCTTTTTGTTTAAGGCGGTTTTGCTATAATACACTTGTAAACCTTTCGGGACTGCCTCTTTCTCTACTTCCTGTATGCTTTGATCTTTTTGTTTAAGGCGGTTTTGCTATAATACACTTGTAAACCTTTCGGGACTGCCTCTTTCTCTACTTCCTGTATGCTTTGATCTTTTTGTTTAAGGCGGTTTTGCTATAATACACTTGTAAACCTTTCGGGACTGCCTCTTTCTTTACTTCCTGTATGCTTGATCTTTTTGTTTAAGGCGGTTTTGCTATAATACACTTGTAAACCTTTCTGGGACTGCCTCTTTCTTTACTTCCTGTATGCTTGATCTTTTTGTTTAAGGCGGTTTTGCTATAATACACTTGTAAACCTTTCGGGACTGCCTCTTTCTCTACTTCCTGTATGCTTTGATCTTTTTGTTTAAGGCGGTTTTGCTATAATACAATTGTAAACCTTTCTGGGACTGTCACTTTCTCTACTTCCTGTATGCTTTGATCTTTTTGTTTAAGGCGGTTTTGCTATAATACAATTGTAAACCTTTCTGGACTGCCTCTTTCTTTACTTCCTGTATGCTTGATCTTTTTGTTTAAGGCGGTTTTTCTATAATACAATTGTAAACCTTTCTGGGACTGTCACTTTCTCTACTTCCTGTATGCTTTGATCTTTTTGTTTAAGGCGGTTTTGCTATAATACAATTGTAAACCTTTCTGGGACTGTCACTTTCTCTACTTCCTGTATGCTTTGATCTTTTTGTTTAAGGCGGTTTTTCTATAATACAATTGTAAACCTTTCTGGGACTGTCACTTTCTCTACTTCCTGTATGCTTTGATCTTTTTGTTTAAGGCGGTTTTGCTATAATACAATTGTAAACCTTTCTGGGACTGTCACTTTCTCTACTTCCTGTATGCTTTGATCTTTTTGTTTAAGGCGGTTTTTCTTTAGTTAATTCTTCTTCACGTTTCTTCTAGTAAACTGTATCTACATTTAAAATGAGTTTATTATTTTTTTAAAATTTTGAGTTCTAAAATTTGCCAATATATTTTTTAGCACAATACATATATACTGTAAAGTGAAAAGGTATGAGCTATGAGTGAATTTGTATCAGAGTAATACGTCACGACTGTAAAGTGAAAAGGTATGAGCTATGAGTGAATTTGTATTAGAGTAATACGTCACGAATGTAAAGTGAAAAGGTATGAGCTATGAGTGAATTTGTATCAGAGTAATAAGTCACGACTGTAAAGTGAAAAGGTATGAGCTATGAGTGAATTTGTATCAGAGTAATACGTCACGACTGGAAAGCGAAAAGGTATGAGCTATGAGTGAATTTGTATCAGAGTAATACGTCACGACTGGAAAGCGAAAAGGTATGAGCTATGAGTGAATTTGTATCAGAGTAATACGTCACGACTGGAAAGCGAAAAGGTATGAGCTATGGGTGAATTTGTATCAGAGTAATAAGTCACGACTGTAAAGTGAAAAGGTATGAGCTATGAGTGAATTTGTATCAGAGTAATACGTCACGACTGGAAAGCGAAAAGGTATGAGCTATGGGTGAATTTGTATCAGAGTAATACGTCACGACTGGAAAGCGACAAGGTATGAGCTATGAGTGAATTTGTATCAGAGTAATAAGTCACGACTGTAAAGTGAAAAGGTATGAGCTATGAGTGAATTTGTATCAGAGTAATACGTCACGACTGCAAAGTGAAAAGGTATGAGCTATGAGTGAATTTGTATCAGAGTAATAAGTCACGACTGCAAAGTGACAAAGTAAGAGCTATGAGTGAATTTGTATCAGAGTAATAAGTCACGACTGTAAAGTGACAAAGTAAGAGCTATGAGTGAATTTGTATCAGAGTAATAAGTCACGACTGTAAAGTGAAAAGGTATGAGCTATGAGTGAATTTGTATCAGAGTAATACGTCACGACTGGAAAGCGAAAAGGTATGAGCTATGAGTGAATTTGTATCAGAGTAATACGTCACGACTGTAAAGCGACAAGGTATGAGCTATGGGTGAATTTGTATCAGAGTAATAAGTCACGACTGTAAAGTGAAAAGGTATGAGCTATGAGTGAATTTGTATCAGAGTAATACGTCACGACTGGAAAGCGAAAAGGTATGAGCTATGAGTGAATTTGTATCAGAGTAATACGTCACGACTGGAAAGCGAAAAGGTATGAGCTATGGGTGAATTTGTATCAGAGTAATAAGTCACGACTGCAAAGCGAAAAGGTATGAGCTATGAGTGAATTTGTATCAGAGTAATAAGTCACGACTGCAAAGTGAAAAGGTATGAGCTATGAGTGAATTTGTATCAGAGTAATACGTCACGACTGGAAAGCGAAAAGGTATGAGCTATGAGTGAATTTGTATCAGAGTAATACGTCACGACTGGAAAGCGAAAAGGTATGAGCTATGAGTGAATTTGTATCAGAGTAATACGTCACGACTGGAAAGCGAAAAGGTATGAGCTATGGGTGAATTTGTATCAGAGTAATAAGTCACGACTGCAAAGCGAAAAGGTATGAGCTATGAGTGAATTTGTATCAGAGTAATAAGTCACGACTGCAAAGTGAAAAGGTATGAGCTATGAGTGAATTTGTATCAGAGTAATACGTCACGACTGGAAAGCGAAAAGGTATGAGCTATGAGTGAATTTGTATCAGAGTAATAAGTCACGACTGCAAAGTGAAAAGGTATGAGCTATGGGTGAATTTGTATCAGAGTAATACGTCACGACTGTAAAGCGAAAAGGTATGAGCTATGAGTGAATTTGTATCAGAGTATTACGTCACGACTGTAAAGCGAAAAGGTATGAGCTATGAGTGAATTTGTATCAGATTAATACGTTACGACATAAGAACTGGTATTACCACCGTTACATATGTCATGGTATTCGCGACTCCTCCTATTACACCTTGATGAATATGTAAATGATAAGTTCAAATCGTAAATAACTTCCTGTAATATACGGAAATGTTACTTATAGTAGGCCTACGTAATGAACTAATTCCAAGAAGATTATTACTGTTCAACGTAATCAACTGCGCGTAGAAAATTATAATTTTAGAAAGTTTTAAGTTATTGGAGAGAAGATTATCATTCTAGAACGTTATAAACTATCGCAAAGATGATTATAATTTTAGAAAGTTTTAAGTTATTGGAGAGAAGATTATCATTCTAGAACGTTATAAACTATCGCAAAGATGATTATAATTTTAGAAAGTTTTAAGTTATTGGAGAGAAGATTATCATTCTAGAACGTTATAAACTATCGCAAAGATGATTATAATTTTAGAAAGTTTTAAGTTATTGGAGAGAAGATTATCATTCTAGAACGTTATAAACTATCGCAAAGATGATTATAATTTTAGAAAGTTTTAAGTTATTGGAGAGAAGATTATCATTCTAGAACGTTATAAACTATCGCAAAGATGATTATAATTTTAGAAAGTTTTAAGTTATTGGAGAGAAGATTATCATTCTAGAACGTTATAAACTATCGCAAAGATGATCATTCTAGAACGTTATAAACTATCGCAAAGATGATTATAATTTTAGAAAGTTTTAAGTTATTGGAGAGAAGATTATCATTCTAGAACGTTATAAACTATCGCAAAGATAATTATAATTTTAGAAAGTTTTAAGTTATTGGAGAGAAGATTATCATTATAGAACGTTATAAACTATCGCAAAGATGATCATTCTAGAACGTTATAAACTATCGCAAAGATGATTATAATTTTAGAAAGTTTTAAGTTATTGGAGAGAAGATTATCATTCTAGAACGTTATAAACTATCGCAAAGATGATTATAATTTTAGAAAGTTTTAAGTTATTGGAGAGAAGATTATCATTCTAGAACGTTATAAACTATCGCAAAGATGATTATAATTTTAGAAAGTTTTAAGTTATTGGAGAGAAGATTATCATTCTAGAACGTTATAAACTATCGCAAAGATGATCATTCTAGAACGTTATAAACTATCGCAAAGATGATTATAATTTTAGAAAGTTTTAAGTTATTGGAGAGAAGATTATCATTCTAGAACGTTATAAACTATCGCAAAGATAATTATAATTTTAGAAAGTTTTAAGTTATTGGAGAGAAGATTATCATTATAGAACGTTATAAACTATCGCAAAGATGATCATTCTAGAACGTTATAAACTATCGCAAAGATGATTATAATTATAGAAAATAAACTCTTGTGAAACAAATGTCGCTATTGCCACATTCTTGCCACAAAACTAAAGTTATTTCACTTGATTTTTGATCCACATTTCGTAAATGAAGAGGGGAGAGTGACAATTAACCTTGGGTTCATATTTTTAGTTTAATACATAGTAAATCCAAAACGTTTTGGGGAAATGTTCATTAGGGTTTGTAAGTAAATAAAATATTGTTTTGTAGCAAAGGGAGTGTTGCTACTTGTACGGTTTAGTGCTTGTCTAATTAATATTGAAACTCAAAGTCTGATATGATTTTATTTTAAAAAAAACTGTAATGAAGCGTAAATAAAGGCTTGACAAGTAGTTCGGTACTTGTTTGCTACGATAGTGTTTTCTGCCTTTTTCATTGCGCGCCCCTCTTACCAAAGAAACATATTTCGCGACCCCTACCCTCTGCTGATGCGTGCGCAGAATTCACGAAAATAATAAACTTGTGCCCATTATCCATGATCGAAAACAACTTTGATTCATTTCTTTCTACTCACTTTCATATAAGAGAAGTAGTCTCCGATGTAAACATCAAATCATATATACCTGGCATGAAAATTGTACATTTTGGAGAAAGAATTGTGTCATAATTTCTGGACACAAGAAATATCACAACTGGGCAAAGGTGAACCATAAATCCAGCTACAGACGAGGCTAATTTGGAAACCATCCTAAAAAAATCTGTTAGTATTATCTGCTGATAAAATTTTACACTTGGAATTCAAGTCAGTCACTTTGGATGAATTTTACAGAAAATTAGAATATCCACAACTAACCACAAAAGCTTTGAGGTGTTTGATTCCATTTTCCACTTCCTACTTCTGTGAGACAACGTTTGCGTCGATGGTACATATAAAAGGCAAATAAAGAAATCATCTAAATTTAGAAAATGGTCTATTCTCTTTGTATCAGCAACAGATCCGCGATAGTAAAAGTTGGCCAGCAAGAAACAGACGCAACCGTTATGTTAATGATGAATGAATGTATTCTTTAGTTAACCATTTCTTTATTGAAGCAACTGAATTAAACAATATTTAAGGTATTTGAAACTGAAGTAATTTTATTTTAAAAAGTAACTTCGACTGACGACTTTATTATAAAGCCTTCGCGACCCAGAGGTTGAAAAACACTGGTATACGCCATTATGATGTTTGCTTCTTATTATAGACCTACACATCTTCCATTTATAGGACATATTAAATTTATTTATTAATAGATATATTTATAAATATAGTAAAGTACAGTACAAAGATTAGATACAAAGAAGTAAAAATTTTACCTGAAAATAAAATTGGTAGCAAGGTTTGTAAAATATTCACGTGTAACACTGAAGCAGTTTTCCTCTTTCCTAACTTTACACCACCTTCATGTAGGTGATGAATGTAGTAAAACCTTCACAGGACTGACGACCTTAAAGGTCAACCAATCAGTAAGACCAGAGGTTGTTGCTTGCGATTACACGATTACAGGATACACTGAGTAGTTCACAACTTGCTAGATACTCCCGAAACGCGTCAACGAAGAACAGTGTTTTAGGAGAATTAAAAGAAGGCACTAAAATGAATACCAATATTCCTAACGGTAACAAAGATTAATATATTAGTACTTCTTAGGTCATTAATTTCAGTCTATTAACAATGAAACAAACCCATAACAACAGGAATCATAAATAACTGTTTCTTGTAATAGCCTAATGGGTTTCTTTAAAAAATAACTGAATTTTATTTACATCCGAAAAACACAGATGAAAAACCTGACATATCCTCGGAGTAAAGCATCTATTGTACCATGTGATCCTCTATCATCTTATATGTGTCTGTGGACTCCACTTGTGTTTGTAGCCGAGAGCGAGAGTAGAGAAATAACATAAGAAACGAGCTTCTTTTATAACTTCCAAAGGAAATTAAATATGAGAGCATACGTCATAGAGGCAGGAAAATAACAAGTGAAGTAAAATGAGGTAAACATTTTAAAAGAATGTCAAACACTAGGTTACTAAAACGTAGCTACCTACAAGCTGGGAGGAATTTCCTCCGTGACCACACGAACCATAGTAGTACCTTACCACTTCTTTAATCTTATAATAAATTGCTTCTTCATTTTCTCTGTGAATACACAGAGAGTAGAAACATAACACCGAGTGATGGTAATGGTAATAAAAAGGCAATCGTTTTGACGCTAGTCTAATCACTACTAAGTCCTAAGTACAGTAATTTTGACTTGCATGATTTTGCGTACTTACCATCTACTACAGATAACAGGTAGGTTCAGATAGGTAAAATTTACTGATTTGAGTGATGCCTCGACAGTAGCGCCCCTGGCATTTAGTGATTGAAGTAACTTCAAACCATTGTCTTAATACACTAACAATATGCACTATTCTGTGCTACAGAATTCTCCGTGGATTGCTGTAAATCTAAACAGATGAGACAAAACTTGTAAGACAAATTGCGCATCGGAACAAACTGATCGAATAGAAAAAGGTTGATTCCTACTCTTGTACTTATTCATCGGGTAGGCAGATGCATTCTTAAGTAATAATTGTTTATTGTAGCAAGTGTATAGAATTTAGTCGTCCGAGTGGCGTTGTGATATGTCGATCCATATTTCTAGAGAAAGTGCAGTGCAAGGATGACGGTATCAGAGACAGCGTTTAGAAAGTCCGAGTGCCCTGCCATAGTCGAATGATAAAATCGATTATTTAAAGGAATATGTCACGATGGGTGTGCAGTGTGTTACGGGTTGCCTATCCTTTCTCTTTGTGACTGTAGCCACTTGGAAGAGGTTGCCAAGGACAATTTTTATTTGTAAAAGTTTTTGTGTAATAAATATATCCGGTCGGAAAAGGATAGATGTAATTTCGACGTGCAGGACAATGAACGAATGCGTATTCCCATGTTGAAAAGCTAGTTTTTTCTAGCGGTATTTTAGTTTGAGTAGTACTGGTTAGGGCCAAACCGTATCTTCAGCCCGACCACAATCAATAATTCATTCCTCAAACTTGTTTCGATGACAAAGTTATCATCATCATTAATGAGAAAAGCTTATACAACATCTAAACTAGAATTACATTTATCTCTTCTTACTAATGATGTGTCTACGTCATTGTAACGCGTTTGAGAAATAAAAAATAATATATGAATAATTTTTTGCCAAATTTATTAGCATTGCCCACTGCTGTAATAGAAGAGAACACAATATTCACTTCTCACGTGTATATTAAACTATTTACCAGCTTGCAGTTCTAAACAAAAACTTTCTACGTGACCTTGACTTTTAACTTGGAACAACAAACCAAGCGGCTACTGTTTTTCCTACATATTAAAAAAAAAAAAAAAAAAAACAGTATATCACGTCAACATCGAACGTCAATAACACCACAATTCTTACGTCAAAAAATGGCAACGCCGCGTGCAAAAAGCAATTCCAATATATGTATGTATGCAGCACGCTTGTCTAGGTGTCCGTTCAGAGCGGTCAGAAATCCAGCAGAGCGACGCCGTTCGCTTTGACCTTCATCTAACGTTGTTTTCTTTTGCCTTATTCTGAAACAAAATCGCTGGCGGACGTCGCAAACTGGAGCTATATTTGGCCGAGTTTATTCACTCAGCTTCACGCTTTTACGTTACTCTTTCGCTCGGCCGTAACGAAGCGTTAACAAAACATGATTGTCTCCCTGACAGTTTTACAAGTTAACCACTGTTTTGGTTTGAATGTTTCTCCGTCCATATCTGATTAGTTGTTCAGTATGATCTCTTTGAAAATGTTCTTACAGAATTTGAAAAAATCAACTTACTCAAACATTTGATACTAAAAACACTTAAACACATATTAGTACAGAAGAGTATGAGTCCCGATATTTCCAGCTTCCGTTAAATTTGAGCCTATTTCTATTTGAACCTATTTTATCTATTTGAAAGAAAATGGTGAGTCGGGCTTCCTAGAAATGTTTATAGTAATACGATATACAAAAGAAATAGGTTGGACTACCATGAAATGTTTATAACATTGCAGCATGCAAAGGAGATGAGTCGGGCTTCCAGAACAGTACGGTATGCAGAGGAAATGAGTCGGGCTTCCAGAAGATTTTTATAACAGTACGGTATGCAGAGGAAATGAGTCGGGCTTCCATGAGATGTTTATAACAGTACGGTATGCAGAGGAAATGAGTCGGGCTTCCATGAGATGTTTATAACAGTACCGCAGAGGAAATGAGTCGGGCTTCCATGAGATGTTTATAACAGTACGGTATGCAGAGGAAATGAGTCGGGCTTCCATGAGATGTTTATAACAGTACGGTATGCAGAGGAAATGAGTCGGGCTTCCATGAGATGTTTATAACAGTACGGTATGCAGAGGAAATGAGTCGGGCTTCCATGAGATGTTTGTAACAGTACGGTATGCAGAGGAAATGAGTCGGGCTTCCATGAGATGTTTATAACAGTACGGTATGCAGAGGAAATGAGTCGGGCTTTCATGAGATGTTTATAACAGTACGGTATGCAGAGGAAATGAGTCGGGTTTCCATGAGATGTTTATAACAGTACGGTATGCAGAGGAAATGAGTCGGGCTTCCATCAGATGTTTATAACAGTACGGTATGCAGAGGAAATGAGTCGGGCTTCCATGAGATGTTTATAACAGTACGGTATGCAGAGGAAATGAGTCGGGCTTCCAGAAGATTTTTATAACAGTACGGTATGCAGAGGAAATGAGTCGGGCTTCCATGAGATGTTTGTAACAGTACGGTATGCAGAGGAAATGAGTCGGGCTTCCATGAGATGTTTATAACAGTACGGTATGCAGAGGAAATGAGTCGGGCTTCCATGAGATGTTTATAACAGTACGGTATGCAGAGGAAATGAGTCGGGCTTCCATGAGATGTTTATAACAGTACGGTATGCAGAGGAAATGAGTCGGGCTTCCATGAGATGTTTATAACAGTACGGTATGCAGAGGAAATGAGTCGGGCTTCCATGAGATGTTTATAACAGTACGGTATGCAGAGGAAATGAGTCGGGCTTCCATGAGATGTTTATAACAGTACGGTATGCAGAGGAAATGAGTCGGGCTTCCATGAGATGTTTATAACAGTACGGTATGCAGAGGAAATGAGTCGGGCTTCCATGAGATGTTTATAACAGTACGGTATGCAGAGGAAATGAGTCGGGCTTCCATGAGATGTTTGTAACAGTACGGTATGCAGAGGAAATGAGTCGGGCTTCCATGAGATGTTTATAACAGTACGGTATGCAGAGGAAATGAGTCGGGCTTCCATGAGATGTTTGTAACAGTACGGTATGCAGAGGAAATGAGTCGGGCTTCCATGAGATGTTTATAACAGTACGGTATGCAGAGGAAATGAGTCGGGCTTCCATGAGATGTTTATAACAGTACGGTATGCAGAGGAAATGAGTCGGGCTTCCATGAGATGTTTATAACAGTACGGTATGCAGAGGAAATGAGTCGGGCTTCCATGAGATGTTTATAACAGTACGGTATGCAGAGGAAATGAGTCGGGCTTTCATGAGATGTTTATAACAGTACGGTATGCAGAGGAAATGAGTCGGGCTTCCATGAGATGTTTATAACAGTACGGTATGCAGAGGAAATGAGTCGGGCTTCCATGAGATGTTTATAACAGTACGGTATGCAGAGGAAATGAGTCGGGCTTCCATGAGATGTTTATAACAGTACGGTATGCAGAGGAAATGAGTCGGGCTTCCATGAGATGTTTATAACAGTACGGTATGCAGAGGAAATGAGTCGGGCTTTCATGAGATGTTTATAACAGTACGGTATGCAGAGGAAATGAGTCGGGCTTCCATGAGATGTTTATAACAGTACGGTATGCAGAGGAAATGAGTCGGGCTTCCATGAGATGTTTATAACAGTACGGTATGCAGAGGAAATGAGTCGGGCTTCCATGAGATGTTTATAACAGTACGGTATGCAGAGGAAATGAGTCGGGCTTCCATGAGATGTTTATAACAGTACGGTATGCAGAGGAAATGAGTCGGGCTTCCGAAAAATGTTTGTATCAATACGGTATGCAAAGGAATTGAGTCGAGTAAAAATCATCTTTAACAAAGCACTATTAGCACCACAGCACCGCGTTGCACCCGGCACAGAATTATACAACTCGCAACACATCTTATTTTTTTTGTTGCGATTATAAGTTGTAAAATTACTCAGAAGGACGAAACAAACACTTACAGACACTATTCCCTGCACAAATCAGAAAATATTGCATTGGGCATTTGCACACCTTTCATTTCTATAGCAAAAACGATAGATCTTACACCGCGCAAAGAATGTTGAAATGTTGAAGCGTTAAAATTGATTTTTATCAATTTGTAATTTTCTGGGATTCACCAGCAAGATTAATTGCATTTCGAGGCATTTTGCGAGTTACATCAAAAAAATATAGCCGAAACGTTGAAGTTGTAATGATTTAGATGTGCCGTGGAGGGGGGAAGGAGGAACTGGTATTTTCCAAATTTTTGGGGCTTGAGCGAAAGTTTTTATAATTTTTTTCGTATTTCTGATGACTTTCTGCATTGCCCGGCTTACTAGAATCGAACACGTGGGAACGGAAAATAAATTCCTTTTAGGCTTTTCAAACTTGTGCATTATGACTATAATTCTTGAACACATATTTATATATAAACACTGGTCTATAGTAGCACTAATTTTTGTTTTATTGACTGGTACTATGTAGAGTGCTCAATAATTAAAAAAAATTAAGTGTTACATACCAATATAAATAAAAGTATAAGGAAAGCGTGTTATTATAAATTAATTTAGTGTTGAATATTTTCTTTAATTTAATTTATTTAAATAATTTTGTCAATATTTTATTTTATTAATATTATAGTTTTATCCAAATTTAATATAATTTTGTCAATATTTTATTTTATTAATATTATAGTTTTATCAAAATTTAATATTTGTAGTTATCAATATTGTGCATTGTAAATTTATTAGTAGTCGTGGTTGTAAATTTGGCAGTGCCCAGATCCCGTTCTAACTTTAAATATTATGGGTTATGTTTCATTTCTTTAGTTAAAATTATAAGTTTGTGATAGAATCACTGGCGGTGATGACATATTGTCATTGAAACGCTTTTGAGATTAAAGTTTTGTAATTGTGGGTTGTGCATATTTCTTGTGTTTATACCAATAGACCTATATGTTCGAGTGTTTTAGTGTAAAACTATCAGCGCTAGTGAACATGGAATCTAATATTTTACATTTTCTTATAAAAGAAAAATATAATGTTTTCAACTTATTGTATTCGAAGCAATTTAAAGGTAATTATTAAAAGTTTTTATTGGGCAATTTAGAAAAAAATACCATGTTTCTTAAACACATTATCAAGTTTTGCCTTTTAAATGAAGGTTTTTAGAAGCCCCCAAATCTTGCAAGAGATATCTCAATCAGTTTTCGAAGTGTGCAGGTTTTCTCGGTTGTATTATACTTTAAGTGCAAATTGTCCAAAAGCTGAAATTACTACATGTTCTACCTAGTTTTCGGGTAGTTTTTATAATTTTAAGTAAAGCTTAATTTTATCATTAACATCAATGCCATTTGTAATCAATTTCCTCAGTATTGAACAAATTTTCATTAAACGTTTTTATATTCTACTTGTTACATTCTAAAGTTATATCTACTCCGTACGCAATGCAGGTCAGTGTTGCCAACAGAAATTCACTTTGAAGTTGAGACTGCACTGCAACGCAGACTGTGCAATTTCCTCAATATTGTACAAATTTTCATTAAACGTTTTTATATTCTACTTGTTACATTCTAAAGTTATATCTACTCCGTACGCAATGCAGGTCAGTGTTGCCAACAGAAATTCACTTTGAAGTTGAGACTGCACTGCAACGCAGACTGTGCAATTTCCTCAATATTGTACAAATTTTCATTAAACGTTTTTATATTCTACTTGTTACATTCTAAAGTTATATCTACTCCGTACGCAATGCAGGTCAGTGTTGCCAACAGAAATTCACTTTGAAGTTGAGACTGCACTGCAACGCAGACTGTGCAATTTCCTCAATATTGTACAAATTTTCATTAAACGTTTTTATATTCTACTTGTTACATTCTAAAGTTATATCTACTCCGTACGCAATGCAGGTCAGTGTTGCCAACAGAAATTCACTTTGAAGTTGAGACTGCACTGCAACGCAGACTGTGCAATTTCCTCAATATTGTACAAATTTTCATTAAACGTTTTTATATTCTACTTGTTACATTCTAAAGTTATATCTACTCCGTACGCAATGCAGGTCAGTGTTGCCAACAGAAATTCACTTTGAAGTTGAGACTGCACTGCAACGCAGACTGTGCAATTTATTTTCGTAATTTTACATTGTCACGACACCTGATGTTATGAAACGAGATTAAATAATTTGGCAACACTGCTTCACATGACCACGATTTGGCAGAGGTACAATTTGACAACTTTTATTTACCCTCTCCCACTTCGCTCCTAATATATAGTCATAGATTTAAATTTAAAGGAAAACCACTAGTTGTTTAAAAATAGGGATTAATTCTGTTGGTATTATAATAAATTTTAGTTTGCGACAGTTGATTATTTATCGAAAATGGATTCTAAAAAATAGGCACAACCGATGCCAATGGTTTTAAGTATATCCCTGCTCCTTTGCAGTGATGTTGAAATAACTTAGGGTCTAAATATCGATGGCGCCTTCCAAGGCCTTGACTTGTGTTTTTGGTGTCAGTATAGTTTCAAGTGCGCCTCTTTATCCAACCAGTCCCCTTTTTAGGGTTGGGCTTTTCGTCCCTACCGTAATCTCTCCTGTATTTACAATCTTCTCTTGTTCTCCACAGGCGACAATATTCTTCTTTTCTGATCGCCCTAAACCACCAATAATAAAGCCCACAATGTTGTCTCCTTGAGTATTCAAAGGATCATAATGTCCTTTTCTTTAGTTCTACGTTTTCTCTTCCTTCTTCTTACACGAGGTAGACACCTGATGCCATTATCCTCCCTATATTTCCTGACAGGGAATTTTCTATTCCTACCTTTATTGTATAATCTATGGGGGGGGGGGGTAATTCTACTCACTAGAGGAACTTAGTAGTACAACATGTCTGAGGGCTAAACAGTTCTTCCATTTGTTTAAAAAAGTAAAAGGAGATTACTACTATGATTAATTAAAATGTTATTTCATCATTAATCTAACAAAGGATTATGAGATTTGCTGTGTTTTACGTAAAACATTATTTTCATTTTGAAATGTTGGTATTGCTGCTAATTTAGATTTATCAAGAGTTTTAATCGCTTGCATTAAGATTCAATTAAAGTTGGCGAGAAAAATCTTGATGAATTTGCCGACTAATTAATCCGTACTGAATACTTTACACAGTTGACGGAGTCGTTACGATGTAATCAAGGTCGTCGAAAGGGTGAAAGAGGGTGAGGAGGAGCAGAAAAAGCCTCACCATCTCGTGCATGGGGCAGAAGAAACAGGTTTCGGAATTCAAGCCATATGTAACTAGTTATGTGAATCTTATTCATTCTTAGGTTTTGGGTTTAATTGGATAAGTTACACGTTACACCCATAGTTTTATGCTCCTAAGGAAATGTGTAGAGCCCGACGTATTTTACATCAAAGTTAAATAAAACAAAGATTTTAAAAGTGTAAATTCCTCACAAAGCATGTTTATGAAACTGTTCTGTATTACGTACCTAAACGTATTGTCCAAAACGTGGGTAGTAATTTTATCTTTTTTATGATTGTTGATTTTAACCGCTTCATCAAAATGTTTGGATATCAAAATAAGGTACACCGTTATAAATATTTACTTTAAAAGGCCAAAAATAGCGTCTTAAACACCGACACAGAAACCCTTGCGAAATCTAGTCGCATCATGAAACTTGGAGAAAATGTTTTCATTTACCCGACCTCATCCATTTGTAGCAGGTGAGGTATGTAAAATTTTGAAAGAAAGATACACTTATCCAATAAATGTGTTATACTACATCACAAGGTTATCGATTTGGGTAAATGTGATTATTACTAAATCTATATAAAGTTTGCTAACACAATGAACTTGTTAACAAGTAAAACTGGTACATTTAGGTATAGAATAGGCTACGTATTTAGATCCCGCACCCACTAAGAATGAGCCCTCGCTTTATGCATGAGCTTTTGTCAAACTAAATTCATCGTAACTGGGTACTTTGTAGATGTATTGTAATGTAGTAAAACTTGCTCTGTTTTATAAACAAATCATTGATTTTATTACGTATATTGTGCGTTGAAATTGATGTTAAATATTTTTATAAATTTGTCTGCTCTCAGCACCATTTTCCCCGTATTACTTAGGATCACCACCAAGTATAATTTATTATTTTTTACTTCGATCTAGCCGATAATTATTACATTTGCATAAGAATTCGTTTGAAAAATTTTCGGCAGCTCATGTAAATAGTTTTCAAAAGTTTGGATAGTATTTTATTTTATTCTGTTGTTTCCATGACAAGTTAGAGAGTCGCAGGAATGCGATTGGCCCACCATGGACCATGGAACCGGTCCAACGGGTCGGATGTGTGACATGTGCCGCAAATGAATTGGTTTCACTGACCTCGCATCGTAATGTTTTCATTTGTAGGGGTCATTTGTGAGTTTTATTTTGTTCGGAAGTCAGCTGTTTATTGTAGAATGTTTCGACGTAGGTTTTGTTATTAATTGAGAATCTATTGTTGGAGTTTATATGGTTAAGTAATTGCTTATATTATTATATCATTGTTAATAATGTATATTGTGAAACGTCATTTTAACGCTTAAAAATAAACACACGAGTTGACAAAAACAGTTAGTTAATACACTCTAAATTGAAAGCGAATTTAAAAGCATAAGCTCAGGGGCCCAAACTCCATTTTTCTTCCGATGAATCTATCAAATGGGTTTAACACTACTCAAGTAAAACATCACAACAGAACACTCCAGTACCTACATCACAACAAAACACTCACAGCACCCACATCACAACAAAACACTCACAGTACCTACATCACAACTAAACACTCACAGTACCTACATCACAACAAAACAAAGCACTTACATCACAACAAAATACAGCACCTACATCACAACAAAACACTCACAGCACCTACATAACAACAAAACACTCACCGTACCTACATCACAACCAAACACTCACATCACCTACATCACAACAAAAAACTCACACCACCTACATCACAACAAAACACTCTCAATACCTACATCACAACAAAACACTCACGGTACCTACAGCACAACAATACACAGCACCTACATCACAACAAAACACTTACAGCACCTACATCACAACAAAACACTTACAGCACCTACATCACAACAAAACACTCACCGTACCTACATCACAACCAAACACTCACAGCACCTACATCACAACAAAACACTCACAGCACCTACATCACAACCAAACACTCACAGCACCTACATCACAACAAAACACTCACAGTACCTACATCACAACAAAACACTCACAGCGCCTACATCACAACAAAACACTCACAGCGCCTACATCACAACAAAACACTCACAGCGCCTACATCACAACCAAACACCAACAGCACCTACATCACAACTAAACACTCACAGCACCTACATCACAACAAAACACTCACAGCACCTATATCACAGCAAACCACTCACAGCACCTACATCACAGCAAAACACTCACAGTACCTACATCACAACAAAACACTCACATTGCCTACATCACAACAAAACACTCACAGCGCCTACATCACAACAAAACACTCACAGCACCTACATCACAACAAAACACTCACGGCACCTACATCACAACAAAACACTCACGGCACCTACATCACAACAAAACACTCACGGCACCTACATCACAACAAAACACTCACAGTACCTACATCACAACAAAACACTCACATTGCCTACATCACAACAAAACACTCACAGCGCCTACATCACAACAAAACACTCACAGCACCTACATCACAACAAAACACTCACAGCACCTACATCACAACAAAACACTCACGGCACCTACATCACAACAAAACACTCACGGCACCTACATCACAACAAAACACTCACAGCACCTACATCACAACAAAACACTCATAGCATCTACTTAAGTATATAGCTATAACATAGACGCTCATCGCTTTCAGCATCCTACCTTACATAGTCAGGAAGAGTAAGTGTATTATTTGTAGTGAATAACTCCCGTAGGTGTCAGGGATTATTTAATCCTTTATCCTTTTATTTAATCCAGTCATACTTGTTTATTCTTCTAACTGGACCTCGGTGACATTTTACTGACCCAAATATAAAGATATTTTGCGGGTACGCCACTCTCTCACCTTATCCTTTCCTATCCCACAGATGGAAGTGTTTTATTTGTCTTTACAATAATTTTCATTTCCTTCATTGGCAAACGTCAGCTTAACTGATTATTGTAAATACTAAAAGAATCCTTTTCACCAACCATAGTTTATCCAACATTTGTTATTCTAATGAAGGTTTTTTATCTTGTATTTGTTATGTTTCAGGTGAGTGCCCCGGTACGTTTGGTCGCGGAAATGTAACTGCTGAAGATGACTGCACTGTATTGGATATTTGGAAAAGTAAGACGTAAGTGTTCAATTAATAACACAATATCCAATAACGCAGTAAACAACATTAACATTTTAGTTCGGTTAATGTGGGTGTTAGAGAGAACCTATCCGACCTCCTGGAATCTGTTATTTTGCTTAATCCAATCATAGATTTGAACATTTCAATAAAACGTTGTTTGATACAACCTAAAAATACTCATTACAAACACGGTAAGGAAACCAACCAACACAACCATATTGCCAGAAGAACCGAAATGGCGTATGAGGAGTTGGGGAAGTAATTTTTATAAAGGCTTTTACTCTCTGTCTTCATTTCCGACTTCACGCTTTACTCATTTCCGTTTTACAAATATTTGTCACTTATTTTTAGAACTGCTATTAATAGTGAGACGATATTCCTCACTAGTAGTGAAAGGTTTAAATATCTTATAAATATTTAACGTTGCAACACTGTTTTCTTGTATTCGCTTATCACTTTCATTATATGTACTTAAACAAGAAAGTGATATATATATATATATATATATATATATATATATATATATATATATATATATATCTTGTACACATTTTCAATCGTTAATAAGATAGATTTTCATTCATCCAATCAAGTTCAAATACATTTTTTTTAAACTAATAGTGGATGATAATTGATGTTTTTTAAATGTTTATTCAATAATTAAATTATAAAAATTTGGGTGGTTTTAGTCGGATTCGAACTGAGTATCTCCATTTTCGAAGTCCAGCGTTTTAGGAACTGAGCCAACCTTCCCATGACTATAAATCTTCTCAAAGGTGTATATGAATTTTTCTTTTGCTCCTATCTGGTGTCGTTGAAACCTCTGTTGTACAATGTTAAACTGTTGCTATGGTTATCACAAAATATCATAAATAATGCTGTACGTATAAAAATGAATGAAAAGAATACAACAAACAAACTTAGCTGTATCGAACCTTGATTCAGAAAGGGACCATTTTAAAGGAATGCGAAAAGAGACTACAACACAATGACAGCCATGAAAAAACAACCATGATACAACAATGATAGTATAAATACTAACAAACCAAGTTCGCTTCTATTTTGCCACTTAATGTGGTTGTTCTAACATGTATAACTGGAGTTATAAAATAAAAAGAAGCTAAAATAAAATTTTTCTCTGATGATTCAAGTAGGGACTTACTTATAAATAATGTTTTATATTCTTTTAATACCGCTAAGGGAAGTATAAATGAAGGCGGTTGTACGTGTATAAGGCGATAACACTTGGCAAAACAACGTTTCAGACATATGACGGCAACATCACACCTCGGATATGGTGGTCGCATTGAGGCATTGGGGGCAGTGAATTACTCAAGGTCTACTTTCGTCTAAATTTGATCTCAGGGCAATGCAGTACTGTGGTATTCGGGGGGCTACGACTCCCCCAGATAATCCGGACATGGTTTGGCTCCATTATTTCTAACTAACTGGGGCTCCACATGTAGTTTATTGAGTCACGAATCGCTCACGGACTAATATGTTGCTTGGAAAAGGTTTCCCTAGCATTCTGATCACTTCTGAATAGATTTTATATATCCAAACCACCTTGTCAACGCTGCGTCCCCTATTAAACATTTGCTACCCTTTTATAAAAATACAAATATATATTATTTTAAAAAATTTGAAAACAAAATTTGTCCGAAACAAAATACAGTAGTTAGAATTTTAATTTTTTGAAATGAGTATATTTTTTGTCATACTACAATATTATCAAATTCTTTGAAAGAGCCTTAAGAACCAACGATGACTTCTGGAAGAAATACAGATGCGCAAGCCAAAGGCTTAAAACCCAAGTCACACCACTGGCAAAAGCCGCAGAAATAAGAAGAAGACATGGATTGGAAGAATCAGAGCGACAACCTTTCAAGAAAACGAAATATATAAAGGAAAGGACCGAAATACCATCGTGCACATCAATACCTGGTGTAAGCCTGAGAAAAGCCGACATCCAAATCTGCGAACTCAAAGTACTAACAGAAGCTATGATCAACGAGAGGTATCCGGCAGACGAATGGCTGCGTGTGTACACAGATGGATCGGCAATGCATGACGCATGCGGGGCCGGATATTTCTCCTCAATTGGGCAAAAATCAATAGCAGTGGGGAAAAACGGAACCAACTTCGAAGGAGAAGTGACCGCCATCGGCGAAGCGGCCAGAGAGATTCTTCTGTCGGCCAACACCAAGAAGGTAGTTTTCCTCTCGGACTCAACATCCGCGATTCAGGCGATCGCCTCCCCAAAGCCACAAGAAGGGAAGGAAATAAACAACTGCCAGAAAACACTCCGCATGTTGCAGAAAACAACACAGATCGCAATACAATGGGTGCCGGGGCACTGTGACATCAGAGGAAACGAAAAAGCAGATAGTTTGGCCAAGCATGGCTGCTCCATGGCGCAGCCGATCCTCCCCCTCTCATACCGCAGTGTCTGTCGGAGTATAAACAGCATTATCAGCGACTCCGTGAAACGGGACAGGAAACAAGCTGCTACAGGAAAGCAATGGGAAAAGATCATCCAATCAAGCATACCACTGGATCTTCCGAGAGGCGTAGCCGTGGCTTTGTTTAGGATGACCACTGGACATGACTACCTACAGAGACACCTGCATCGCATGAAAGTGGTAGACACACCAATCTGCCCACTCTGCTCCAACAACGAAGGGACGGCAGAGCATCTTACCACTTGTGACGGCCTGAAAGATATCTTTCACGAGGAGTCCAGGGAAGGACTCGCTACATTGTACTGGGAGGCACGGCGTCGGATGGCTGAGAGGCCAAGGACGGGCGTTGGCTGAAGTAAGATATTAAAAAATTATTATTTTTTGCAATATAAAAATTACTTTAAAAGGCAATTGAAGGGTGACACAATTATTTTCAGCCTGCTAGTTACAATATCATTGTTCTCGTGTACACCTTGCAAGTAAGTGTATTGGAAGCATTGTTCTCGTGTACACCTTGCAAGTAAGTGTATTGGAAGCATTGTTCTCGTGTACACCTTGCAAGTAAGTGTATTGGAAGCATTGTTCTCGTGTACACCTTGCAAGTAAGTGTATTGGAAGCATTGTTAGGTTGGAAATATTAGTTTTAAAGAAATTTCGCTCAGAGCGACAGAAGATGCAGTCTGAGAGCCAGAAGATGTTGTTATTGTTATTATTAAGTCGCATCACACCCGAGTCCCACAACCACAAGTTAGGTACGGCCTTAAAAAAAGTTTGGCTAGACCCTAACATAACACAATTTATTTGTATCAAAAGGAATCTAATTTTCTTACACTATAAAAATTTTAAAGTATAGCAATATAGTTCAATGTTTTGATGATGGAGTTAATCCGAAACGAGTCAACGAAGAATAATTTTTTGATATTAGGAAAGGCAGAAAAATGTACTTAAATGTATACCAATATTCCTATCAGAAAATAGATAATTATATTAAGAATTTCAATCTAGTGTTGTCTTAGACATGCAAGAATATTGCCATGCCATACTATACTATCAATGGACAAATCCATTAATTTGATTTTCTTTACTCTTTAAAAATTCTTAACCTTTTAAAGACGTCCCGTAGACTCTAAATTTCTTAAAACTTGCAGGTTTTTACTACTTTTTGTATTACTTGGTAAAAAAACGACTACTTGCTGATATTTTTCAGGAGACACGTTTCGTACCAGGCCAGTGCATTATTCAATACTGGGATTGACGGACAAGACGGGTTCTTAGGAGTGCTGTATTGGTGTGAGTGTATTGTGTATTATTTTTCATACAGTACCAGCTCATAATTACCAGCTACTCTATGAAAAATAATACTCCACAGACACACAACAATACAACACACCTCGGCGAAAGTCTTGTCCGTGATTCACAGTATTAAACAGACCTAGAGCAAAACGGGTTTGCTGAAAAATATCAGTAAGTAGTGATTTTGCCAAGTGTTACCAAAAGTAGCAATAAATTTCTGAATTGAATAGTAGATGAAATTAAAAATAAGATTTTGTTATGAAGTTTTTGTTATTTTTTGGAAATTTTTATAAACTGTCTTTCGCAAATAATACCTCTCTAGACTTTACTTTCGCAAATAATGCCCCTCTAGACCTGCACTTCCGCAAATAATACCCATCTAGACCTGTACTTCCGCAAATAATACCTCTCTAGACCTGTACTTCCGCAAATAATACCCCTCTAGACCTGCACTTCCGCAAATAATACCCCTCTAGACCTGCACTTCCGCAAATAATACCCCTCTAGACTTGCACTTCCGCAAATAATACCCCTCTAGACCTGTACTTCTGCAAATAATACCCCTCTAGACCTGTACTTCCGCAAATAATACCCCTCTAGACCTGTACTTCTGCAAATAATACCCCTCTAGACCTGTACTTCTGCAAATAATACCCCTCTAGACCTGTACTACCGCAAATAATACTCCTCTAGACCTGTCCTTAAAATATATGATCATTCAGTACTCTTTTAATTTAAATTGCTTTTTGTGAAATTGTGTTTGCTTAAGCTTTCGAAGTAGTTAAATTTTATGTAATAATTTAAACTCTCTTTGGGGCTTTGAATTCCTACTCCATCAGAATGTCAAAACCCAAAATAATTTCAAAAGTAATCTCTAGCGGTGTTACTTGTTGCTGTAAGCATATTTGTATCGCACATGTAACGAAGCACCAGGAAAGCCTACACAAGGCATTAATGGAGATGCCCTGATAGTCACGGCGTAAAAGCACAAATTTATTTTGTATTTCGTCAAATTTCCTTAAATAAGCCTTTGCCGACGACGCCACAACAAATATAGATGGAACATTAACGGTGTGTGCCGCACTGAGCTTTGTTACGGTGTGTGCCGCACTGAGCTTTGTTACGGTGTGTGCCGCACTGAGCTTTGTTACGGTGTGTGCCGCACTGAGCTTTGTTACGGTGTGTGCCGCACTGAGCTCTGTTTCGGTGTGTGCCGCACTGAGCTTTGTTACGCTGTGTGCCGCACTGAGCTTTGTTACGGTGTGTGCCGCACTGAGCTTTGTTACGGTGTGTGCCGCACTGAGCTTTGTTACGGTGTGTGCCGCACTGAGCTCTGTTTCGGTGTGTGCCGCACTGAACTTTGTTACGGTGTGTGCCGCACTGAGCTTTGTTACGGTGTGTGCCGCACTGAGCTTTGTTACGGAGTGTGCCGCACTGAGCTTTGTTACGGTGTTTTGCTAGTCGCCAATTACTTTCGACTCTTTGCGTATGCGCGCTCGTTTCAGGATCAACAAATTTATATTTATGAGTAACTGTAAAATGCTCATAACCAAGTCTATGCAATTGTTTATACGCTTTCCACTGAAAGCGTCTGATGTAATAATGCTTGAGCCAGGACAAACAAAGTCTTTTACAGTGGGTAATAACTGTTGTAGGAGTCTTGTCTAGTCATGTATAACGTATCCTTCCATTAGAAAATAAATGCCCCTCTATTTTCCAACAGTAGAACATCTTTTAATATTGCTGACACATTACCGAAAAGATCCAACGTCGTTTCTGGATCTTTATAGGAATTTCTCAAAATATTGAAATTTCTTCTGCATTGCGGTTTATTGTGTGTGTGTGTGTGTGTGTGTGTGCGTGTGTGTGTGCGTGCGCGAAAAGGCCCAAATTCCACCTATTTCTCTGTTTCAGATTAGAAGCGATTATTTTGTATCCAAGCGAGACGGTAATAGCTTGAAATGCCAATGCTTTTGGGTGACCTATTTCTCTATTTCACTTGAGAAGTGAAATTTGTGTCTAAGCGTGACAGCGATAGTCTGAAATGCCAATGCTTTTGGGCCACCTATTTCTCTATTGCGCCTGAGAATCGAAAAATGTGCCATAGCGAGACGATGATAGTCTGAATTTCCAACGCATAAGAGAACCACATGAAATTGCCAATGCTCAATGTATCCTTTTTGGATATTAATGCTAGTAATTTTTACATTAAAGTTACAATAATATGAATGACTTATGGCGGATTCATATAATGATAACATGTATAACCGCCATTAAACAAATGTGCAAATTAGTATTCTATTTCAAAACTTACTATAAAAATTAATATCATCTGTCTTTAGTGATTCCACTAACATAACTAACTGGACGCTGTATTTCCACGTTGGGTTTCGCATAGTCAGCGTCATTGGTCGTTGTAGAACCTACGTCCCTTCATTACAATAAGCGGTAGTGGTCCACCCTCGCTGTCCTAATAAGGGACTGACCTTAATTTCGAGAAAGCGTTTCCTAGAATCGTCGCCGCCGCACATTACGTAACCCAACTTTCTGCGTACTGTTGTTTCCATGGCGACCGGGTCTATAAAGGGCTAACCGATGTTTGTACATGTTTTACGTTCTTTGATTGTTGCAGCGTTCCCGCCATATTGGATCTAATCTTCTGCACATTTTGACACCAGCAAGAAACTTTGAATATATTTTCTTTCTCATGCGCAGTATCATTAGCTATATTTCCCTGCGTGAGATTCCTGATAAACGACCTTTAGCTTGTATATTATTCAATAAATACATTTTCTTTTCTTTAGACTGTTAAAATTTGATGCTTTTTAAATGAACAGTATGTATACAAGTTACTTACACAAGTTTTTCTACAAAATATGTGGTAAAGAAATTTGACTGCTAGTTTGAATATTCTTTTAACAAATTTTATGTAAACAAATTGGTCTACAAGTTTGAATATTCTTTGAACAAATTTTACCTTTGTAATGAACGTACGAAAAATATAGGCTAAATAGATATACTGTTAATAGTAACATTTAGTCTACCAATACCTAACTTTTTGTATGTCGGTTTTATTGTGGCGATTGCATTGTAATTATTCAAATTTACAAAACCATTCGTCGACTACTCAGTGTCTGTATTTTGTGGTTTAATGAGCTATGAACATCAGATAATTTTGGCATTCAGTTATACAGAGTGTTTTTATATTATATTATCAAATTTACCAGTGCTAACTTTATTCTGCTGTGCTGTGTTATGTATTATGTTTTACCTGTATTTGTTCGCCATTTTCTCTTCCTTTCCGTCAGTAGTTTTAGAATCAAATCGACCCCACAACAATTATTTCGTAAATATTCCTTTGCGACAATAGTTTATGTGTGTAAGAATATATAATATACTGTACATTTTAGAATCAAATCGACCCCACAATAATTTTTTTATAGTTGCTGAATAGTGGCCAATGGTTTATATGTGCAAGAATACATAATTGCGTAAGAATTTAGAATCGCATCACCTCTGCAGTACTTGTATATAAAACAAGTTCACTATGAGTGAAGTATTGTAGAACTGATGGTAACATTTAATGCCGACGGAATGGAGAGGCTAGCGTCGTTTTCAACCTTCACGACTCAAGTTCTTACGAGACTAACTTAACTAAGAGAGGAAGAAGCCTAAACAACGATTCACCCTACAGTTGGAAAGGTTGTTTATGGCGAGACGCCGTTGCTTCTTAGAAATGTTTTGTTTAAAGAGAAAGAGCTACATAATTTAAAGGACCTTGGCGCGCTACCAAACTCGTTAAGGCCCGCGATAAAGTTTCGAAGGACCTTAGACTAACGTCAGACAGCAGTTTGTAACAGAACAAAATAGGAAAGGCTGCTTGAAATTTAATGTAAACCTTTTTAACCCTTTTAGTGCTCAGAATTGTACTGAATCTAAGAAATACCAGGCGTATTTGAGTGCCAAAAGAGTTGGACTTTTTCAGCAGTTACTTCGACAAAAGTATATAATCTTTTCAATCTTCATAACATTTTAAATATTTTTGTCATACTTTATATTATTTAATGGAGGGAATTGAAGGTGGTACTTCGTGTTGCAGGTGACGTGCTTGCATAAGAAATCAAACTTGTACAAGTTTATCACTCGCACGTTGGAGATGGGTAGATTTCTGATGCACACGAATATATACCCTGTACAAGTTTACCACTCGCACGTTGGAGATGGGTAGATTTCTGATGCACACGAATATATACCCTGTACAAGTTTACCACTCGCACGTTGGAGATGGGTAGATTTCTGATGCACACGAATATATACCCTGTACAAGTTTACCACTCGCACGTTGGAGATGGGTAGATTTCTGATGCACACGAATATATAACCTGTACAAGTTTACCACTCGCACGTTGGAGATGGGTAGATTTCTGATGCACACGAATATATACCCTGTACAAGTTTACCACTCGCACGTTGGAGATGGGTAGATTTCTGATGCACACGAATATATAACCTGTACAAGTTTACCACTCGCACGTTGGAGATGGGTAGATTTCTGATGCACACGAATATATACCCTGTACAAGTTTACCACTCGCACGTTGGAGATGGGTAGATTTCTGATGCACACGAATATATACCCTGTACAAGTGTATAGAAAACCGTTAAATGTATATTTTCGCGACCAAAGCTAGTAGTTTACGAAAATACTATTTGTTACATATTTAAAATATACCTAAATAGAAAATTACGGTTTAAATGTACAAATTATATTAAAAATTTATATTATATGTAATTGATATTTCCTTGGATTTTTTAAAATTTAAATTTCTATATTCTTTACGAGATTGTGTTCTGATGCTGGTTGTGTGGTTTCAACGTTCTTTTTAGCATTCAGTGCTAGTATTCGATAGTCTCCATTTGTAAACATCTAAAGGTTTTATGGTTAGGTCTTCTATTCACCTAAGCATGAGTTCTAAGTAACACCTAAATACATCATGCATCATTATGTGATGATTGTGCACATTATTTCGTAAAAGGTTTAATTTTGTTCATGGTTTAATTTTAAGGCGATGAGCCAATGTAACTAGGCTGGATAAGAAAGATTTGTGAATGCAGGTAGGATAATGTGTGAACATGGTGTCGTAACTGAAGCAGACATGCTCTCTGCCAGGGGCATAAATATTAGCCTACCCGTAACACTTTAAGGAAACTGAGGCGTAGGTAGATCTAAGAAAAGGCCATAGTAGTCCATCGGTACTGCGAAAATTACTCGGGCGGAATCTTTTAAAATCATTGAGTCACATAATTGAATTTATTTCTCAGCTAAACATAGATGTCACTTGGTTTATCGGGGCTGGAAATCCTTTTGTACTTATTCCATCACACTTTTCCTGGCTTTGGACTGGCAAAATGATGGAGATATGTTGCCTTGTAGCCTCGGTAATTTTGTGTTTTGTATATTTTTATTTTACGGAAGTTTTTATATCTATATCATTTTAACCTATATTAACACTTGATCTTACTATCTGATTTTGGGTCTAATCTAATCAAATTTTTTAATGTAAGAAAGAGATCTTAAACAAAACTTTAGTCTCCAGTTTCTAGGTATTTTTGTACTGTTTTTTTTTTTTTTTTAAATCTTGCGTCCAGGAAGATTTGTTTTTCTTCTCTTTCCTTCTAAGTGTAACTCCAGTCTCATGAGTCGAGGTTTCAGCCTCTTTTGATAAGTCTCTTTCGATTAAATCGATCTTATCACCACAACCGTTAAAGGCAAAGTGACCACTGACAAAGGGGAAACCCTTTTTTGATCCATTTTGACTGGGAAAATCCAAAACCTTCAAATTTATTAGCAAATAGTTTAGTGGTAGATGACCTGGGTTGACAACTGCAGTCTGGTTTGTACGCTTTTTTCGCTTGTCAAGTTTACGACTTACCCTCTTCAATTGTTATTGTTTCCTCTTGTACGCATATTTCGCCGTACGCATTTTTTGGGCCACTGACCCAACCCTTAGACAATCCTATTATCACGCATCGCGAACGCCCAAATTATATTATTTGCTATTTATACTATAAATTAATAAGTTACAAAATAACGAGTTAACCCTGTGAGTCGATGTTTTTTAAGATGACCTGTTATCATCTTCACCCTCCCCTCGTCTTCGGTCACTCTCCGAGTCCCCTAGCCCCCAAATTGCCAGCTTACACAGCTTTAAACCTATAGCAAAGTTTTTTGCAACAATGTAAATAAGAACTATAATTTGCACTACTGTTCCTGCTAGGAGTTATTCATGTACCGTCCTCTACCGTTACTACCCAGAGATTCATCCCCTACTGGATTCCAGTAATTCTTTCCTGTGCGAAAAAAATTCTACCGAGAAATTCAGTAATTCAGCAGTTTTAGTCAATTATTTAAATTATAAAAATAGGTTTTTTTAAAAAATAATTACATTTTCAAAACACATTTGGTTTGCTAATCTCCAGAACAATAGACTTGAATTTACTTGTTTCTTTGTGGGGCAAGGAAATGGAATGAGATAATAGTTAATATTTCTGGTCTAAAATCTTTTGACTTTGGATGATTTAGTGCCGGACCTCGATCCGAGACGAACCGCAAAACTAGATCTGTGTTCGGGGCACTCATGTCTAGACGCTACCGCGATGCTCAAGGAAGCCAGGTGGGAGCGGGCACACCTGTCACCCTCCCCTTCGCATCTCCCCCTTCACGCTTTATTCGATTGCATCTTGAACGTAAACATTAGGAGACCATGAATTAGAAAATGGTTATTTTGAACTTCAAATTTAATATCAAATAATAATGGTTTATATATTGACAGAATGTTAAATTGTATAAATAATATACATAAAAATATAAATACATAATTTACTCATGAATACGACAGAACAAATAATACCAAATCATTCAAATCATTCATTTAACCAAAATATGACAGCGTTGTATAATTCATTATATAAAATGCACAAAATACCAATGAACATAAATGATCAGATAAAAGAAAAAAATTTAATATATCAAATTGGATTAGAAAATGGATATAAAAGAAAAACTTTATAAATAATACAAAAGGAAACATATGGACAACTTCTACATTCACTGGTAACAAAATTACAAGATTATTTAAAGAAACAAATTTACAAGTTACTTACAATAAACTTATAATAAAATTAACAATATAATAAACAATAACAATAATCAAAATAATATGCACTAAATAAATGGCGTATATAATATTAAATGTCAAAATTGTAATAAATTATACGTAGAACAAAAAGAAATTAAAAGAAAGATACAAAGAACACGCTTATATTAAATCAAACATACGAATAAAATTTGGCTACTCATTGTATAAATAATGGACACAGATTTCGTGTTACTGGAAAATATGAAATTAATAAAAGAATTAAACAAAGGATTAAAGATGAATTACTATTTATTAGGAATATACTGTGGTTGAATTTAATAATAAATACACAAAAACCTCTTAAACACAAACTTTCTTTTTTGATATCCAAACCGATAAGTGGATTATCAGAACACGAATCACGATGGAATGTGAGTTATGGAAAGTTTGCTAACCTGTAATTGACATCTTATTGTCCGAATGTGGGTTTTGTAATATTGGTAATATGCAACTGAAAGTGGATTGTCAGAACACGAATCACGATGGAATGTGAGTTATGGAAAGTTTGCTAGCCTGTAATTGACATCTTACTGTCCGAATGTGGGTTTTGTAATATTGGTAATATGCAACTGAAAGTGGATTGTCAGAACACGAATCACGATGGAATGTGAGTTATGGAAAGTTTGCTAGCCTGTAATTGACATCTTACTGTCCGAATGTGGGTTTTGTAATATTGGTAATATGCAACTGAAAGTGGATTGTCAGAACACGAATCACGATGGAATGTGAGTTATGGAAATTTTGCTAACTGTAATTGACATCTTGCTATCCGAATGTGGGTTTTGTGATATTGCTAATATGCAACTGAAAGTGAATTATCAGAACACGAATCACGATGGAATGTGAGTTATGGAAATTTTGCTAGCCTGTAATTGACTTCTTACTGTCAGAATGTGGGTTTTGTAATATTGCTAATATGCAACTGAAAGTGGATTATCAACACGAATCACGACGGAATGTGAGTTACGGAAATTTTGCTAACCTGTAATTGACTTCTTACTGTCCGAATGTGGGTTTTGTGATATTGCTAATATGCAACTGAAAGTGGATTATCAGAATTAATATCCTAAAACCGAAAGGAAACTAATTATAATAAGTCATATTCAGACAGCCCACGTGATAGTAACCGTACAATAATTATCATTCTGGTAGTTCAATGTTTGCTATAACTCGCATTCTGGCTCTGGCAGTCTGGTGTCAGTTACGTTTTAGCAACCTTGCAATAAGTCATGTTCTGAAAATCGACTGAAGAAGTAATTGCGGTAAGTAGAATTAAGAAGGTCCTACAAAGTGTTGCTGTCGTGTGGCTATAGTGGGAACTAAATGGATTTTCTCCTAAACCTTACGTTGTAAAAATAGATAAAAAAATTACAGTCTGTTGATTGTTGATGTGGTTCTGTTTTAAATGCTAAAAAAGCAATTTTTAATTACCAAAAGGATTTGTTAACATATGTGTTGTGTTGAATCAGTAGAGGCTGTAAGAGAGAAGTCGTTTTACGTGTTTCCTCTAGTTAATAGAATCGTGTTTGTTTAATAAAATAGAACCTTTCCGGGTGTGTGAGAAAACATAATAAGTACGTTATAACCATAAAAGGATTTGTTAACATAATCACTTGGTTGCTCCCACTACACTTCCCTTATGATCACTAGTACAGTCACCTAAACTTGAAGTCACGGTCAACCGCAGTAGTGCATACATACATTGGCGTATGGGGGAACGATATTCCTGGTTGCTCCCACTACACTTCCCTTATGTTCACTAGTACAGTCACCTAAACTTGAAGTCATGGTCAACCGCAGTAGTGCATACATACTTTGGCGTGTGGGAGAACGGTATTCCTGGTTGCTCCCACTACACTTCCCTTATGTTCACTAGTACAGTCGCCTAAACTTGAAAGTCACTGTCAACCGCAGTAGTGCATACATACTTTGGCGTATGGGGGAACGATATTCCTGGTTGCTCCCACTACACTTCCCTTATGTTCACTAGTACAGTCACCTAAACTTGAAGTCACGGTCAACCGCAGTAGTGCATACATACTTTGGCGTATGGGGGAACGATATTCCTGGTTGCTCCCACTACACTTCCCTTATGTTCACTAGTACAGTCACCTAAACTTGAAGTCATGGTCAACCGCAGTAGTGCATACATGCTTTGGCGTGTGGGGGAACGGTATTCCTGGTTGCTCCCACTACACTTCCCTTGTGTTCACTAGTACAGTCGCCTAAACTTGAATCACGGTCAACCGCAGTAGTGCATACATACTTTGGCGTGTGGGGGAACGGTATTCCTGGTTGCTCCCACTACACTTCCCTTATGTTCACTAGTACAGTCACCTAAACTTGAAAGTCACTGTCAACCGCAGTAGTGCATACATACTTTGGCGTGTGGGGGAACGGTATTCCTGGTTGCTCCCACTACACTTCCCTTATGTTCACTAGTACAGTCGCCTAAACTTGAAAGTCACTGTCAACCGCAGTGGTGCATACATACTTGGGCGTATGGGGGAACGGTAGTCCTGGTTGCTCCCACTACACTTCCCTTATGTTCACTAGTACAGTCGCCTAAACTTGAAAGTCACTGTCAACCGCAGTAGTGCATACATACTTTGGCGTATGGGGGAACGGTATTCCTGGTTGCTCCCACTACACTTCCCTTATGTTCACTAGTACAGTCGCCTAAACTTGAAGTTACGGTCAACCGCAGTAGTGCATACATACTTTGGCGTGTGGGAGAACGGTATTCCTGGTTGCTCCCACTACACTTCCCTTATGTTCACTAGTACAGTCGCCTAAACTTGAAAGTCACTGTCAACCGCAGTAGTGCATACATGCTTTGGCGTGTGGGGGAACGGTATTCCTGGTTGCTCCCACTACTCTTCCCTTATGTTCACTAGTACAGTCGCCTAAACTTGAAAGTCACTGTCAACCGCAGTGGTGCATACATACTTGGGCGTGTGGGGGAACGGTAGTCCTGGTTGCTCCCACTACACTTCCCTTATGTTCACTAGTACAGTCGCCTAAACTTGAAAGTCACTGTCAACCGCAGTAGTGCATACATACTTTGGCGTGTGGGGGAACGGTATTCCTGGTTGCTCCCACTACACTTCCCTTATGTTCACTAGTACAGTCGCCTAAACTTGAAAGTCACTGTCAACCGCAGTGGTGCATACATACTTGGGCGTATGGGGGAACGGTAGTCCTGGTTGCTCCCACTACACTTCCCTTATGTTCACTAGTACAGTCGCCTAAACTTGAAAGTCACTGTCAACCGCAGTAGTGCATACATACTTTGGCGTATGGGGGAACGGTATTCCTGGTTGCTCCCACTACACTTCCCTTATGTTCACTAGTACAGTCGCCTAAACTTGAAGTTACGGTCAACCGCAGTAGTGCATACATACTTTGGCGTGTGGGAGATCGGTATTCCTGGTTGCTCCCACTACACTTCCCTTATGTTCACTAGTACAGTCGCCTAAACTTGAAAGTCACTGTCAACCGCAGTAGTGCATACATGCTTTGGCGTGTGGGGGAACGGTAGTCCTGGTTGCTCCCACTACACTTCCCTTATGTTCACTAGTACAGTCGCCTAAACTTGAAAGTCACTGTCAACCGCAGTAGTGCATACATACTTTGGCGTGTGGGGGAACGGTATTCCTGGTTGCTCCCACTACACTTCCCTTATGTTCACTAGTACAGTCACCTAAACTTGAAAGTCACTGTCAACCGCAGTAGTGCATACATGCTTTGGTGTGTGGGGGAACGGTATTCCTGGTTGCTCCCACTACACTTCCCTTATGATCACTAGTACAGTCACCTAAACTTGAAGTCATGGTCAACCGCAGTAGTGCATACATACTTTGGCGTGTGGGGGAACGGTATTCCTGGTTGCTCCCACTACACTTCCCTTATGTTCACTAGTACAGTCGCCTAAACTTGAAAGTCACTGTCAACCGCAGTGGTGCATACATGCTTTGGTGTGTGGGGGAACGGTATTCCTGGTTGCTCCCACTACACTTCCCTTATGATCACTAGTACAGTCACCTAAACTTGAAGTCATGGTCAACCGCAGTAGTGCATACATACTTTGGCGTGTGGGGGAACGGTATTCCTGGTTGCTCCCACTACACTTCCCTTATGTTCACTAGTACAGTCGCCTAAACTTGAAAGTCACTGTCAACCGCAGTGGTGCATACATACTTTGGCGTATGGGGGAACGGTAGTCCTGGTTGCTCCCACTACACTTCCCTTATGTTCACTAGTACAGTCGCCTAAACTTGAAAGTCACTGTCAACCGCAGTGGTGCATACATACTAGGGCGTATGGGGGAACGGTATTCCTGGTTGCTCCCACTACACTTCCCTTATGTTCACTAGTACAGTCGCCTAAACTTGAAAGTCACTGTCAACCGCAGTAGTGCATACATACTTTGGCGTGTGGGGGAACGGTATTCCTGGTTGCTCCCACTACACTTCCCTTATGTTCACTAGTACAGTCGCCTAAACTTGAAAGTCACTGTCAACCACAGTGGTGCATACATACTTGGGCGTGTGGGGGAACGGTATTCCTGGTTGCTCCCACTACACTTCCCTTATGTTCACTAGTACAGTCGCTTAAACTTGAAAGTCACTGTCAACCGCAGTAGTGCATACATGCTTTGGCGTGTGGGGGAACGGTATTCCTGGTTGCTCCCACTACACTTCCCTTATGTTCACTAGTACAGTCGCCTAAACTTGAAAGTCACTGTCAACCGCAGTAGTGCATACATCCTTTGGCGTGTGGGGGAACGGTAGTCCTGGTTGCTCCCACTACACTTCCCTTATGTTCACTAGTACAGTCACCTAAACTTGAAGTCATGGTCAACCGCAGTAGTGCATACATCCTTTGGCGTGTGGGGGAACGGTATTCCTGGTTGCTCCCACTACACTTCCCTTATGATCACTAGTACAGTCACCTAAACTTGAAAGTCATGGTCAAATGCAGTAGTGCATACATACTTTGGCGTATGGGGGAACGGTAGTCCTGGTTGCTCCCACTACACATCCCTTATGTTCACTAGTACAGTCGCCTAAATTTGAAAGGCACGGTCAACCGCAGTAGTGCATACATACTTTGATTCCATGATACAACCACACTTGTAGGTTTATGATACCTTCCACATCAGGGTGTCCCTTAATTTCTTCCACAGGATTTCACGATACCCCCATACTAGTAGCTCCATGATACCTGCCGCATCAGGGTGTCCCTCTATATCGTCCACAAGATTCCATGATACCCTCACACTAGTAGGTCCTGTGATACCTTCCGCATCAGGATGTCCCTCTATATCGTCCACAAGATTTCACGATACCCTTACACTAGTAGCTCCATGATACCTGCCGAATCAAGGTGTCCCTCTATATCGTCCACAAGATTCCATGATACCCTCACACTAGTAGGTCCTGTGATACCTTCCGCATCAGGGTGTCCCTCTATATCGTCCACAAGATTCCACGATACACCCACACTAGTAGCTCCATGATACCTGCCGCATCAGGGTGTCCCTCTATATCGTCCACAAGATTCCATGATACCCTCACACTAGTAGGTCCTGTGATACCTTCCGCATCAGGGTGTCCCTCTATATCGTCCACAAGATTTCACGATACCCTCACACTAGTAGCTCCATGATACCTGCCGAATCAAGGTGTCCCTCTATATCGTCCACAAGATTCCATGATACCCTCACACTAGTAGGTCCTGTGATACCTTCCGCATCAGGGTGTCCCTCTATATCGTCCACAAGATTTCACGATACACCCACACTAGTAGCTCCATGATACCTGCCGCATCAGGGTGTCCCTCTATATCGTCCACAAGATTCCATGATACCCTCACACTAGTAGGTCTTGTGATACCTTCCGCATCAGGGTGTCCCTCTATATCGTCCACAAGATTTCACGATACCCTCACACTAGTAGCTCCATGATACCTGCCGAATCAAGGTGTCTCTTGATATGTTCCATAAGATTCCATTATACCCTCACACTAGTAGGTCCTGTGATACCTTCCGCATCAGGGTGTCCCTCTATATCGTCCACAAGATTTCACGATACCCTCACACTAGTAGCTCCATGATACCTGCCGCATCAGGGTGTCCCTCTATATCGTCCACAAGATTCCATGATACCCTCACACTAGTAGGTCCTGTGATACCTTCCGCATCAGGGTGTCCCTCTATATCGTCCACAAGATTTCACGATACCCTCACACTAGTAGCTCCATGATACCTGCCGAATCAAGGTGTCTCTTGATATGTTCCATAAGATTCCATTATACCCTCACACTAGTAGGTCCTGTGATACCTTCCGCATCAGGGTGTCCCTCTATATCGTCCACAAGATTTCACGATACCCTCACACTAGTAGCTCCATGATACCTGCCGAATCAAGGTGTCTCTTGATATGTTCCATAAGATTCCATTATACCCTCACACTAGTAGGTCCTGTGATACCTTCCGCATCAGGGTGTCCCTCTATATCGTCCACAAGATTTCATGATACCCTCACACTAGTAGCTCCATGATACCTGCCGAATCAAGGTGTCTCTTGATATGTTCCATAAGATTCCATTATACCCTCACACTAGTAGGTCCATGATACCTGCCGCATCAGGGTGTCCCTCTATATCGTCCACAAGATTCCATGATACCCTCACACTAGTAGGTCCTGTGATACCTTCCGCATCAGGGTGTCCCTCTATATCGTCCACAAGATTCCATTATACACCCACACTAGTAGCTCCATGATACCTGCCGCATCAGGGTGTCCCTCTATATCGTCCACAAGATTCCATGATACCCTCACACTAGTAGGTCCTGTGATACCTTCCGCATCAGGGTGTCCCTCTATATCGTCCACAAGATTCCATTATACACCCACACTAGTAGCTCCATGATACCTGCCGCATCAGGGTGTCCCTCTATATCGTCCACAAGATTTCACGATACCCTCACACTAGTAGCTCCATGATACCTGCCGCATCAGGGTGTCCCTCTATAAGGTCCACAAGATTTCACGATACCCTCACACTAGTAGCTCCATGATACCTGCCGCATCAGGGTGTCCCTCTATAAGGTCCACAAGATTTCATGTTACCCCCACACTAGTAGGTCCTGTGAAGTAGGTTTATGATACCTGCCGCATCAGGGTGTCCCTTGATAATTTCTACAAGATTCTATTATACTTTCACACTAGTAGCTCCATGATACCTGCCGCATCAGGGTGTCCCTCTATATCGTCCACAAGATTTCATGTTACCCCCACACTAGTAGCTCCATGATACCTGCCGCATCAGGGTGTCCCTCTATATCGTCCACAAGATTTCACGATACCCTCACACTAGTAGCTCCATGATACCTGCCGCATCAGGGTGTCCCTCTATATCGTCCACAAGATTTCATGTTACCCCCACACTAGTAGCTCCATGATACCTGCCGCATCAGGGTGTCCCTCTATATCGTCCACAAGATTTCACGATACCCTCACACTAGTAGCTCCATGATACCTGCCGCATCAGGGTGTCCCTCTATAAGGTCCACAAGATTTCATGTTACCCCCACACTAGTAGGTCCTGTGAAGTAGGTTTATGATACCTGCCGCATCAGGGTGTCCCTTGATAATTTCTACAAGATTCTATTATACTTTCACACTAGTAGCTCCATGATACCTGCCGCATCAGGGTGTCCCTCTATATCGTCCACAAGATTTCATGTTACCCCCACACTAGTAGGTCCTGTGATACCTTCCGCATTAGGGTGTCCCTTGACATCTTCCATAAGATTCCATTATACCTCCATACTAGTAGCTCCATGATACCTGCCGCATCAGGGTGTCCCTCTATATTGTCCATAAGATTCCATTATACCTCCATACTAGTAGCTCCATGATACCTGCCGCATCAGGGTGTCCCTCTATATCGTCCACAAGATTTCATGTTACCCCCACACTAGTAGGTCCTGTGATACCTTTCGCATCAGGGTGTCCCTTGACATCTTCCATAAGATTCCATTATACCTCCATACTAGTAGCTCCATGATACCTTCCGCATCAGGTTGTCCCTTGATATCTTCCATAAGATTCCATGATACCACCACACTAGTAGGTTCATAATATCTGCCGCATCAGGGTGTCCCTCTATATCGTCCACAAGATTTAATGATACCCCCACACTAGTAGGTCCCGTGATACCTTCCGCATTACAGTGCCCCTTGATATCTTCCATAAGATTCCATGATACCACCACACTAGTAGGTTCATAATACCTGCCGCATCAGGGTGTCCCTCTATATCGTCCACAAGATTTAATGATACCCCCACACTAGTAGGTCCCGTGATACCTTCCGCATTAGAGTGCCCCTTGATATCTTCCATAAGATTCCATGATACCACCACTAGTAGGTTCATAATACCTGCCGCATCAGTGTGTCCTCTATATCGTCCACAAGATTTAATGATACCCTCACACTAATAGGTCCCGTGATACCTGCCGCATCAGGGTGTCCCTCTATATTGTCCATAAGATTCCATGATACCCCCATAATAGTAGCTCCATGATACCTTCCGCATCAGGTTGTCCCTTGATATCTTCCATAAGATTCCATGATACCACCACACTAGTAGGTTCATAATACCTGCCGCATCAGGGTGTCCCTCTATATCGTCCACAAGATTTAATGATACCCTCACACTAGTAGGTCCTGTGATACCTTCCGCATCAGGGTGTCCCTCTATATCTTCCACAAGATTCCATGATACCCCCACACTAGTAGTTTTATGATACCTTCCTCGTCAGGGTGTCCCTTGATATCTTCCACAAGATTCCATGGCTAGTAGTTTTATGATACCTGCCGCATCAAGGTGTCCCTTGATATCTTCCACAAGATTCCATGGCTAGTAGTTTTATGATACCTGTCGCATCAAGGTGTCCCTTGATATCTTCCACAAGATTCCGTGATACCCCCACACTAGTAGGTACATGATACCTTCCGCTTTAGGGTGTCCCTTGATATCTTCCACAAGATTCTATTACACTAGTAGGTCCACGATACTCTACACGTCATCTAGAGGTTTCATGATACTCTACACGTAACTCCATGATATTCTCCACACTAAGAGATATTCCATTATTCCCAATCCGTAAATTTATACGTAAATTTAATGATACCCTGGAAAAATGTAATTACAGGTTGAATGCAACTAGCGGTATGTAAACTTACTCAATTATATTTCTTGCGATTGAAGTTAATATTTTGGGATTGGAATAAAATACAAAGTTTTGGGGCCAGAATTTTCAGAGGCTACTTTCAAATGCATAAAAAACAACCACATAGTGGCCGTAACTCGCTTACATTTCTGACGTCTTATATTTTGACAAGCCTGGGGTATTGGAATATTTAGTGCCGTCCGTACATTATTTGGTCGAATCGGTTTTTATCACCGTGAAAATGTAAACGCAATGTTTTCGGTAGGAAATAACACACGTACCGTGGATAAATTTATTTTCGGGCACACTTTTTCCCCTAACTGTATAATGAATGAAGACGGACGTTTTTGTGAGAGTGTATGCTTGGAATGCGAGAGGACAATAGCCTGAGCGTGGAGTGGTGGGGAGATACCGCTTGGGTTCCAGCGAGGGACTTTCAGGTCGTTTACACTAACCTAGCGCAACTCCTTGCTCGCTCCTAGCTGGCGCTTAGTCCAGGTCCTCCACTCATAATTGTACATTGAATATTCCTGTTTTATTTGTAAATAACGTACTTCGATACCGTTGACAAAATTAAGGCATTAATTTTGATGCGGTTGTGTTTGTTAGTCCTAATTGCCGTTGTGGGTTCTGGAAGAGCTACGGAAATATTTTAATATTAATCTGCTGCAAATGACTGCTTCTCTAAGTTCATGATATTGGTCAGGTTTGAAAAAGAAGCAATATTTCCCAAGAGGGTCACGTGGTGTCTTGGGACCAGATTATCTTTCGTTGCGGTATCCCAGTCTAATCTACTCCTGACAAACGTACAGGCTATACAACCCACGACATTAAACATGTTGCAAATATTCTTTGGAAGAGTAGCTTTAGTGCTAAACTTGGTTAAGTTGAACGACTCAGGATACGTGAGACGTACTCCCTTACCTATATACTCCACGTGAGACGTACTCCCTTACCTATATACTCCAGCTAATAGTCTCGAACAAAGTTTAGGGAAGAGTAGCTCTAGTCCGAAACTTGGTTAAGTTGAACGACTCAGGATACGTGAGACGTACTCCCTTACCTATATACTCCACGTGAGACGTATTCCCTTACCTATATACTCCAGCTAATAGTCTCGAACAAAGTTTAGGGAAGAGTAGCTCTAGTCCGAAACTTGGTTAAGTTGAACGACTCAGGATACGTGAGACGTACTCCCTTACCTATATACTCCACGTGAGACGTATTCCCTTACCTATATACTCCAGCTAATAGTCTCGAACAAAGTTTATGGAAGAGTAGCTCTAGTCCGAAACTTGGTTAAGTTGAACGACTCAGGATACGTGAGACGTACTCCCTTACCTATATACTCCACGTGAGACGTACTCCCTTACCTATATACTCCACGTGAGACGTGTTCCCTTACCTATATACTCCACGTGAGACGTACTCCCTTACCTATATACTCCAGCTAATAGTCTCTCACAAAGTTTAGGAAAGAGCAGCTCTAGTACGAAACTTGGTTAAGTTGAACGACTCAGGATACGTGAGACGTACTCCCTTACCTATATACTCCACGTGAGACGTACTCCCTTACCTATATACTCCACGTGAGACGTATTCCCTTACCTATATACTCCACGTGAGACGTATTCCCTTACCTATATACTCCAGCTAATAGTCTCGAACAAAGTTTAGGGAAGAGTAGCTCTAGTCCGAAACTTGGTTAAGTTGAACGACTCAGGATACGTGAGACGTACTCCCTTACCTATATACTCCACGTGAGACGTACTCCCTTACCTATATACTCCAGCTAATAGTCTCGAACAAAGTTTAGGGAAGAGTAGCTCTAGTCCGAAACTTGGTTAAGTTGAACGACTCAGGATACGTGAGACGTACTCCCTTACCTATATACTCCACGTGAGACGTACTCCCTTACCTATATACTCCACGTGAGACGTACTCCCTTACCTATATACTCCAGCTAATAGTCTCGAACAAAGTTTAGGGAAGAGTAGCTCTAGTCCGAAACTTGGTTAAGTTGAACGACTCAGGATACGTGAGACGTACTCCCTTACCTATATACTCCACGTGAGACGTACTCCCTTACCTATACTCCACGTGAGACGTACTCCCTTACCTATATACTCCACGTGAGACGTACTCCCTTACCTATATACTCCACGTGAGACGTACTCCCTTACCTATATACTCCACGTGAGACGTATTCCCTTACCTATATACTCCAGCTAATAGTCTCGAACAAAGTTTAGGGAAGAGTAGCTCTAGTCCGAAACTTGGTTAAGTTGAACGACTCAGGATACGTGAGACGTACTCCCTTACCTATATACTCCACGTGAGACGTACTCCCTTACCTATATACTCCACGTGAGACGTACTCCCTTACCTATATACTCCACGTGAGACGTACTCCCTTACCTATATACTCCACGTGAGACGTACTCCCTTACCTATATACTCCACGTGAGACGTACTCCCTTACCTATATACTCCACGTGAGACGTACTCCCTTACCTATATACTCCAGCTAATAGTCTCGAACAAAGTTTAGGGAAGAGTAGCTCTAGTCCGAAACTTGGTTAAGTTGAACGACTCAGGATACGTGAGACGTACTCCCTTACCTATATACTCCACGTGAGACGTACTCCCTTACCTATATACTCCACGTGAGACGTACTCCCTTACCTATACTCCACGTGAGACGTACTCCCTTACCTATATACTCCACGTGAGACGTACTCCCTTACCTATATACTCCACGTGAGACGTACTCCCTTACCTATATACTCCACGTGAGACGTACTCCCTTACCTATATACTCCAGCTAATAGTCTCGAACAAAGTTTAGGGAAGAGTAGCTCTAGTCCGAAACTTGGTTAAGTTGAACGACTCAGGATACGTGAGACGTACTCCCTTACCTATATACTCCACGTGAGACGTACTCCCTTACCTATACTCCACGTGAGACGTACTCCCTTACCTATATACTCCACGTGAGACGTACTCCCTTATCTATATACTCCACGTGAGACGTACTCCCTTACCTATATACTCCACGTGAGACGTATTCCCTTACCTATATACTCCAGCTAATAGTCTCGAACAAAGTTTAGGGAAGAGTAGCTCTAGTCCGAAACTTGGTTAAGTTGAACGACTCAGGATACGTGAGACGTACTCCCTTACCTATATACTCCACGTGAGACGTACTCCCTTACCTATATACTCCACGTGAGACGTACTCCCTTACCTATATACTCCAGCTAATAGTCTCGAACAAAGTTTAGGGAAGAGTAGCTCTAGTCCGAAACTTGGTTAAGTTGAACGACTCAGGATACGTGAGACGTACTCCCTTACCTATATACTCCACGTGAGACGTACTCCCTTACCTATATACTCCACGTGAGACGTACTCCCTTACCTATATACTCCACGTGAGACGTACTCCCTTACCTATATACTCCACGTGAGACGTATTCCCTTACCTATATACTCCAGCTAATAGTCTCGAACAAAGTTTAGGGAAGAGTAGCTCTAGTCCGAAACTTGGTTAAGTTGAACGACTCAGGATACGTGAGACGTACTCCCTTACCTATATACTCCACGTGAGACGTACTCCCTTACCTATATACTCCACGTGAGACGTACTCCCTTACCTATATACTCCACGTGAGACGTACTCCCTTACCTATATACTCCACGTGAGACGTACTCCCTTACCTATATACTCCACGTGAGACGTACTCCCTTACCTATATACTCCAGCTAATAGTCTCGAACAAAGTTTAGGGAAGAGTAGCTCTAGTCCGAAACTTGGTTAAGTTGAACGACTCAGGATACGTGAGACGTACTCCCTTACCTATATACTCCACGTGAGACGTACTCCCTTACCTATACTCCACGTAAGACGTACTCCCTTACCTATACTCCACGTGAGACGTACTCCCTTACCTATATACTCCACGTGAGACGTACTCCCTTACCTATATACTCCACGTGAGACGTACTCCCTTACCTATATACTCCACGTGAGACGTACTCCCTTACCTATATACTCCAGCTAATAGTCTCGAACAAAGTTTAGGGAAGAGTAGCTCTAGTCCGAAACTTGGTTAAGTTGAACGACTCAGGATACGTGAGACGTACTCCCTTACCTATATACTCCACGTGAGACGTACTCCCTTACCTATACTCCACGTGAGACGTACTCCCTTACCTATATACTCCGCGTGAGACGTACTCCCTTACCTATATACTCCACGTGAGACGTACTCCCTTACCTATATACTCCACGTGAGACGTATTCCCTTACCTATATACTCCAGCTAATAGTCTCGAACAAAGTTTAGGGAAGAGTAGCTCTAGTCCGAAACTTGGTTAAGTTGAACGACTCAGGATACGTGAGACGTACTCCCTTACCTATATACTCCACGTGAGACGTACTCCCTTACCTATATACTCCACGTGAGACGTACTCCCTTACCTATATACTCCACGTGAGACGTACTCCCTTACCTATATACTCCACGTGAGACGTACTCCCTTACCTATATACTCCAGCTAATAGTCTCGAACAAAGTTTAGGGAAGAGTAGCTCTAGTCCGAAACTTGGTTAAGTTGAACGACTCAGGATACGTGAGACGTACTCCCTTACCTATATACTCCACGTGAGACGTACTCCCTTACCTATATACTCCACGTGAGACGTACTCCCTTACCTATATACTCCACGTGAGACGTACTCCCTTACGTATATAATACTCGTAACGGCTAGACATTTTCTGGTCGATAGATACGGAACGGAACGGAACCTAATCCGGATTTATTCCCTCCATGGAGTAGGAGGACTTGGTTAGTGAGACAATAGTTAACAGTCTGCTCCGAAATTACTTTTATGCTTTATATATGCCATTTTCTGGTCGATAGATACGGAACCGAACCTAATCGGAAATTATTCCCTCCATGGTGTGTGTAGGAGGACTTGGTTAGTGTGAGAATAGTTAACATTCTGCTCCAAAATTACTTTTATGCGTTATATAGTAGTGGCAATAGTTGCGGCTTCCGTTTTATATCTTTCTGTTGCACACATCTATCCAATACTCGCAACGGCTAGACATTTCTGTCACTTTCGCCCATTTCCTTAGTTATCGAACTACTGCAGAGTTTATGAGTTAGAAAAGATCGACTGAAAAAAGTCAATTTCGTTGTATGTTTGCTTCTATTGTCCCTAGCCTGTCAATGGATTGACTTCAAGTTGCAAGGAGTTACCTTGTACAACCACATTTTACATTCAATTCTAATGTAGGCTACCATTGCAGAGTCTATATCCATACATCTAACATTTTTACTCAAAAGGACAAGAAGTGGTCGCATTTCTGTATGTGTGCTATTTTTATTACATTTTGTAACAGAGAAACAAATTATTTTACTGTGTGTAAGTCCTACAGTTAAAGTCCTACCTACGACCCACCTTAATTTCTACATGAGAGCTTTAATCATGTTCTTCATGGTTAAATGGTTAATGTTGATTTATTGGGATTTTTCACTGATAATTGCAATTCCTCTTACAGGACATATATATGATTTTAGTATTGTAAAATATTTTCGGCTAATTAATGCAAACAGAGACAACGCAAAAGCCAAATACACTACAGTGTGTATTAGGGAAAAACTATTTTTTTTTCGGAATTCAGATGATTTCGAAGCGCCCATAATCCGAAAACCATATTTTTCCCAAATTTGTTTTTATTATTGTTTCATGATCGGGCTTTGGCGTGTACTTAGTTTGACCAGATGAGGCATATTATGTTTAGTGCGCTAAATAGTTCTATCGGAACGGCTGATGTAGCGTTGATGTTTACGGCTCATCCAAAAGGTGCGTCTTAGCTGCTCTAGTAATAATTGCTGGCGATATGACGATCATTTCTCTGAGCTATTTCCTCGTCTCGTCGTAAAATCTGCCATTTTGAAACTGTTTATAAGCCGTGTCATTGAATCGGAATGAATGATCGGCGACGCAACCTCTGATCTCAACCCTGTTGCTCTATAAATGTCTCTCTTGAAGTATATTTAGCGTTGCACCGCCCGGTACTATACTAAACGCCTCGGATGACTGCAAGGGAATTCTATAGTACGTTCGGTTGAAGAGAGAGTCCGGATTATATTGGCATTCCGCGATTCTTTTGTAGTAAAATTAACTGAATAATTTAGAATTGCAGTCGTCAAAACGTTTGCATTTTCTTTATTCAATTAAAGACAAACGCAGCCTTTTCCCGGATCGTTTGAGTTGAGTTATCTCTCTTCCTCACACACACACACACACACACACACGCGCGCGCGCGCGCATTGGCATCTTTTTTCCTTCTTTCTCCCTCTTTAAAGAATATTGTTGATCTGGCACATTGAGATCTTTTTTTCCTTCTTTCTCCTTCTTTAAAGATTATTGTTGATCTTCTATAGAGGATAGGTTTATTTGGAGTACATAAGATGACAAGCAGAGAGGATGAAGGAAACAAATAAGTTTCTCCATAAAGGTTTTTGACATTTGCTATAGTGGTATTCTAATTGTTCTGTTTACACTGTAAAGTTTTTTTAACCCTTTCTTGACCAAGAGTAGTAATATTCACTAAAACTTCATTTTTTAGTGGAAATCATATTCAAATATCTTCAAAACATAGAACCTATACAAAATTTGTAGAAAAAACATTTTGTCGCTGTAAATTTATGAGAAACCGCTGACGGGACTTTAAAGTGTGTAAACATCAAAAATGAAATAAATATAACTCAAACTACTTCTTTTTATTTGTAAAACCTGTGTAAGCTACAAAAGTGAGACGATTTATACAACCTTTTTTTATTATTAAAAAAAACTTATAGTGTTCAATTACTTGAAAATGCATAACTATATTATAATCAAATGGAAAAGTTATAACATAATGAGGTAGAAAATGCATAACTATATTATAATCAAATGGAAAAGTTATAACATAATGAGGTAGAAAATGCATAGCTATATTATAATCAAATGGAAAAGTTATAACATAATGAGGTAGAAAATGCATAACTATATTATAATCAAATGGAAAAGTTATAACATAATGAGGTAGAAAATGACTGAAGGAATATACAGTAATATAGCTACATAATATTAATACAAGAATAAACGTAACAAAATTTGTTCTAAAATTCATGAGATATTTTGAAACAATTTTTTTTTCATTGACACATAAAGTGTACCTTCCACATATTACACGCAGAATGGGGTCATGACGCAATACAATTTTTTCCGCACACTTCACATCTACCTCTTTTTGAAACAAATTCTACAAAATGTTCACCCTTAATCTTTAAGTGAACATCACAGAGCATTGACCAATTATTTGTTTCCTCTCTTTTAGGCAGAGCTGTACGAGATTCAATTTTCATTTCAAAATAGACCGGTATTTAGGTTTTTTTTTAAATTTCAGTCATTAGACCCTAACTTACACTTCTTCTGTATTCCAAAACAGTAAGATTTTTTAAATTAAAAGAATTATATATGATGTAGGGATTAACAAATGATTTGTCAATGATCCCCCCAAAAAGACGATGCCACCACTTTCTTGATGTCCTATTCACTAAATACATCTGTCTAAGCTGGTCAGCTAGATCAACTCCACCCATGTGGTTGTTATAGTCTCTGGCAATTGAAGGGGAAAGTCAGTTCTGCGTTTTTAGTTGTGCGTTTTATACTATTTACTTCATATCCCTGAACATGTGATGCCATATAAACAGGGCGATTATCTATCCATCTGTATACACAGACATCCAGGTTTGAAGGGGCGATCCCTTGCATCCCTGTCAGACTGAACACGAGAATCCCTTTTATTTATTTTTTTTCTATTGTTCCGCAAGCAAGAACTTTCTCAGTTTTCAATTTCTCTAATAATTTCAACGAGGTATAATAATTAACAAAATAAATTTTCATCCACGTCGACAACTAATCCTTCCATGAAGATATTAGCACGTTTTTATTTGCTCAATAATTATATTGACAAATAGAGAGTCAATTGTTAGCATAAGTACCAATTCTAGGGCCTTTTACACTAATTAGATGCATAAAAGTGAAAAAATCGCTTAGATTCATGATCGTACAAAACTTAACCTCAACGACTCTGACGTTATGAACAGGACCGATGGTCCGTCTTGAATTTTGTTGAATAGGAAGTTAAATATCGAAGTTATGATGAATAGCATTGTTGCATATTTACCTGCGTTTTCAAACGGAAATGAAAACAAATAATTGGAAGGAAAGAAAAATATAGGATTTTAGGAAAATTCGTAAAGGAATTTTCTCATAAATTTCTCAATGTATTCGTCTGACGAACTGACATTTATTTGGTCAACGATAAAGCAATATGATTAGAAGGATATTCACATTGGAAATTGATATGGATAAATATTGGCAATTTTGCCAACATAATCAACAGCACGAAAGGAAAGCCGATTATAATGTGTTCGACTTTAACGTCGATTCTAGAGATAATACCTCTAAAAATGTAGAAATAAAAATTTTAAAAACAGAACTGACTTTGAAAAAATACCCGAGTATATAGTTTTTACTTACTAAAAAGTAAAAATAATAATTTTCAAAAAAACGTCAAAATAACTAATTATAAGCTTATTACCTACAAAATTTAGAAGTCGACGCCGCAATCATGTCTTTTATTTGCTAATCCATCAAATCTGTTTCAAACATTTCCGAAACAATCAACTTTTTGCTTGATTTTCCATGAATAATCATAGAACCATAGAGTCTTCTCATGAACCAAACATTTCATCTGTGCGATATTATAAGAGTATGCGGGACCATAATTGATTTTTGTTATCGCCAAAGACCACACAATATCAGATTTTGTTCAATAAAAAATATGTGATTGCATATTTTTCTTTCAGATATACAGATTGTCCATAATTTAAACGTCTTTGAATGATTTACAAGTAGTGTGATTATTGTAGATGCCTATAGATATAAGAGATAAAATCTCCTTAAAGCTTTGGAATCATAAATTTAAAACATTTATTATATGTTTAAATAGGTGTATGGAAGAAACGATTGCGTGGCCTGTGTTTATATCAAAATTTTTTAATCTTTATGCCAAGGAGCTCCAACATCATCTAAAATCACTTTGTCAAGTTCAGTATGTTAAATATGAGTCCAAACATGAAATTCGGCGCCCACTTCAAAATTTTGTTAGTAATATAATAAGATTATGATAAATTACGGTTTTTGTTTTAGAAAATATTTTTTACTTTTTAGTAACTAAACCCTATATATTCGGGTTCTTCTTTTGAAGTAGGTTCTGTTTTTCTCCAATTTTATAACGACTTATAAGATGCAAAATGCTTTCTTCATTTAGAAAAATGTAGATGCAGCTGTGGCTAGTCATTAGTGAACTTATCGTCTGATACAGGTTCGATTACAAGCAAACTTGATCATGGGTGATAATCAAATGAGCGTGGGAAATCCCAAAGTATTTTTTGTTTGTTTTTCATTTCGATTTTTGTTTTTGATCCTTGACAATAATGTTTGGTAGTTCGCAATAGTCTTTGGTAGTTGGCAATAGGTTTTGGTAGTTGGCAATAGTCTTTGGTAGTTGGCAATAGTCTTTGGTAGTTGGCAATAGTCTTTGGTAGTTGGCAATAGTCTTTGGTAGTTGGCAATAGTCTTTGGTAGTTGGCAATAGTCTTTGGTAGTTGGCAATAGGTTTTGGTAGTTGGCAATAGGTTTTGGTAGTTGGCAATAGGTTTTGGTAGTTGGTAATAGGTTTTGGTAGTTGGCAATAGTCTTTGGTAGTTGGCAATAGTCTTTGATAGTTGGCAATAGGTTTTGGTGATTAAAAAAGAGAACTGTAGGTAGGAACATGAAATTTATAAATTTGGACAAATGGAGGGATTTGTGTGGAAAGCAACATGACTAATGGAGAGTTTCTCTATCCGTAATATAATGAGTTGTTGAGTAAGAAAATTTAAATAAAGCTGGATTAAATTTAGTTCAAGGAAGGTCACAACGATGTTAGAGGGCTAACCTGGTCAAGCTTTTCCTGAACTAGACCCCCTCTCATCGGGAGTCGAAGAACGGTTTATATTATCTATCGTCCATAAAAATATTATCAAGTGAGATAGTTATTGTATTGAATGCTATAAAAGTATTCCAACTATTCTTGTTTAAAATGTTGTATTGTTTGACTGGGATTTCTTGAGAGATACCAAACCCTAGTCGAGAAGTGCAGCAAGTTCTAACCCTCTCAAGGGATCCGCAGAAACTGACGACGATTCTCCCTCTCGTAGTAGTTGCCCCCACATCTCTCGGAATTGTATCAAGTGTAACAAATTATTATTATCTTCGTATAGCTTAACGTAAATTCACTTTTTTGAAGAAAACCTGTATTGTCTTCCCATACCATCCAGACCCCCCTACCTTACTTACCTGTGTGGGTTCGTAAGTGCGAGATATTCTATACTATCTGGTAATTGCTGTCAGAGCTTCCTCACAAGTTTATATCTTTACCCTTAAGTCTTTAGTGTGGTCGCATATTCTTCACGACCCTACTGCTAACACTCTAATGTCCTTTGTTGTGTTTTCAGGGTCAGAGGAAGAAGAGAGCGACATAAAAAGATGCGGGAGTTCGTGGGGAGGTGAGGAGAGAGGACTTAGACAGAACAAGGGTAAGGATGGAAGGACACGAAGAGGGGTGATGAGTGGTAGTGCGTGCACATGTTACGGTAGTGGAGACGATGTGTCGTGGGCAAGATGGAGTACGGTGTTGTGGTGCGCTCTGTTTTTTCTTCTTGCTACGAGCTCGGCATCTGCTCAGCTGACGCCAGACAGGGATATTGCTGTCCACAAAGAGGATGGTGGTAAGTTACAACAGTCTTTCTCTGCTAATACGCTGAGGCTAATTGTAATTAAATGGCAATCACTTAGCCAATCTAGAGAAACATTAATTAGGCTTTTAGAATTTAAGAGAAATATCATTCGAGTGCTCGTTATTTAAGTTGGATGCCATGTTGTAGTGAAATAATTTACTTATACTGAGAAGTAACTTCGGCGTTAACTGGTGAATGGAGTTGTAGAATATCTCAAAGTATCAACTATCCCTATAAGTTGGTTTAAAGTTAGTTAAGTACTTTGCAGCTATAATCGAAGACCTAAAAGGCTCGTCATCGCTTTCTTCCAACCTGGGACTGTCGATTTCCATGTTGTAAAGTGTCTTACTCGTTTAACATCGTTTGATATTGAGTTCTTCATTGAAGAAGTGGAAAATCGCCGTGCTACATGGCGACATGGAACCTAACTATTTCCAATAGCTCGTCAAACGATGTAATCGACATTCTTAAGTAATTAAAAAAAGTTTGGCTCATAATGTCTAAGTTTGTGATAAAATGTTGCCGTGAGTCAATCTGTTTACTAAAATATACCCACAAATTTCTTAGTGTTCGTGTTTATGGTATAAAATCCAAATACCGAGAGGCTCGGCGACTTCTATAGCTAAACTGGCGATCAACACGGCATCATCGCTTTACGTCAGTGTTCTCCCCCTCCCCAAATCTAACTGGACTGACACTAAGGTGTGGAAACTCAAAGTAAAGCTTTTGTACCGAGAGGCTCGGCGACTTCCATAGCTAAACTGGCGATCAACGCGGCATCATCGCTTTACGTCAGTGTTCTCCCCCTCCCCAAACCTAACTGGACTGACACTAAGGTGTGGAAACTCAAAGTAAAGCTTTTGTACCGAGAGGCTCGGCGACTTCCATAGCTAAACTGGCGATCAACGCGGCATCATCGCTTTACGTCAGTGTTCTCCCCCTCCCCAAACCTAACTGGACTGACACTAAGGTGTGGAAACTCAAAGTAAAGCTTTTGTACCGAGAGGCTCGGCGACTTCCATAGCTAAACTGGCGATCAACGCGGCATCATCGCTTTACGTCAGTGTTCTCCCCCTCCCCAAACCTAACTGGACTGACACTAAGGTGTGGAAACTCAAAGTAAAGCTTTTGTACCGAGAGGCTCTGCGACTTCCATAGCTAAACTGGCGATCAACACGGCATCATCGCTTTACGTCAGTGTTCTCCCCCTCCCCAAACCTAACTGGACTGACACTAAGGTGTGGAAACTCAAAGTAAAGCTTTTGTACCGAGAGGCTCGGCGACTTCCATAGCTAAACTGGCGATCAACGCGGCATCATCGCTTTACGTCAGTGTTCTCCCCCTCCCCAAACCTAACTGGACTGACACTAAGGTGTGGAAACTCAAAGTAAAGCTTTTGTACCGAGAGGCTCGGCGACTTCCATAGCTAAACTGGCGATCAACGCGGCATCATCGCTTTACGTCAGTGTTCTCCCCCTCCCCAAACCTAACTGGACTGACACTAAGGTGTGGAAACTCAAAGTAAAGCTTTTGTACCGAGAGGCTCGGCGCTTCCATAGCTAAACTGGCGATCAACGCGGCATCATCGCTTTACGTCAGTGTTCTCCCCCTCCCCAAACCTAACTGGACTGACACTAAGGTGTGGAAACTCAAAGTAAAGCTTTTGTACCGAGAGGCTCGGCGACTTCCATAGCTAAACTGGCGATCAACACGGCATCATCGCTTTACGTCAGTGTTCTCCCCCTCCCCAAACCTAACTGGACTGACACTAAGGTGTGGAAACTCAAAGTAAAGCTTTTGTACCGAGAGGCTCGGCGACTTCCATAGCTAAACTGGCGATCAACACGGCATCATCGCTTTACGTCAGTGTTCTCCCCCTCCCCAAACCTAACTGGACTGACACTAAGGTGTGGAAACTCAAAGTAAAGCTTTTGTACCGAGAGGCTCGGCGACTTCCATAGCTAAACTGGCGATCAACACGGCATCATCGCTTTACGTCAGTGTTCTCCCCCTCCCCAAACCTAACTGGACTGACACTAAGGTGTGGAAACTCAAAGTAAAGCTTTTGTACCGAGAGGCTCGGCGACTTCCATAGCTAAACTGGCGATCAACGCGGCATCATCGCTTTACGTCAGTGTTCTCCCCCTCCCCAAACCTAACTGGACTGACACTAAGGCGTGGAAACTCAAAGTAAAGCTTTTGAAAATGATTTGTAATACTATCAAACCAGTTTTGTACTGAAATTATTTAAAAGGTAAGTTATGATGAAAGGAACTATCGTAACAATTTTAGATAGGTCAGTTTCAAAACCTAGAAAAGATTTTTAGATAAAAAGTACAGCCATGAGAAGCCCTTCGTCGAATGTTTGCAGCATATAGGTTATCTGGAATTTCAAGTCAGTAAAATGATTTTCGTAGTTACATGCGGTTCTAGAAAAAAATATTAACAATCGCTTTTTATCTCTTTAGTCGTTTTTTTTTTTTGTAAAAGACTTCATTTTATAGAATGCAAACTTGTATACACCTGGTGTTTTGGAGTTTTTTGTTTTTGCTGTATTACGTGTTGTTTTGCAATTTGTTGTGAGTTTAAAACTATCCTCTAACATTCTTTTTTTTTTTAATTTTAGTGCGGCACACATTGCTTACTCTTTTAAAATACAATATGGTTCAAAATATATACAAAAAATCCACCTAACCGAACGAAATGGCATGCGAGGAACCTTCATCGTCTACTACGATTTAAAACGTTTTGATTCAGTAAGTTTTTAAAGAAATTACTCAAAATACAATTTTTGATCAGGTCGTTAATTAGTTTAATAATAATGTTACAGTTTGGCCGAACGTCATGGTCAATATTACCTTATTGTCGTTGAGAACAATTGGTTTCGTCAAATGGAATCTGCCAGTCCAAAAATTAATCTTACACAACTATATACAGTGTAGTTTTTGTATAGAGTGGAATATGTTTTACAACATTAAGTATGACTGTATTAAAACATAGCTTCAACGAATCCGGAGATTGATTTTCAACTGGGTACCTGTGTAAAGACTTCGGAGTATCTGTGTAAAGACTTCGGAGTATCTGTGTAAAGACTTCGGAGTATCTGTGTAAAGACTTCGGAGTAACTGTGTAAAGACTTCGGAGTATCATAAATTATTCACTAATTGTTATGTTCCCAGTCCCGCTTTAATAATTCGTACAAGTTAATCCGTCTGAGTCAGCTAAAAGGCTGAAACCTCTAACGACTTTCGGAAATAAATTGGTTTGAAAAGAAGATGATGAATTAAAGAAACGCTGAAAAAACCAAAGAAAAACAAAATAAATAGTCAATTTATATATGGCCGATGTATTTTAATTAAAAATAAATTGAATTCAAATGATTGTATAGTATATTTGCAAAGTCCAAATCGATTTTGCAATTTCGCTCCTCACTGAATAAAATTTCCGACGCGGTCCAAGCAATGTGATGTACAGCTGTTTTCACCTCGATCCACCACTTTCTCTTCAGAGATGTTTTCTTACTGAAACCGACTGTGACATCATTATATTTCTCTTGGCGGTCTCTTTGTTCTTAGAAAACGTTCATTAGAATTTTCAATTTTTCAAGAAATTAATATTGCATTTCTATTGTGTGCACGCACATATGGCAGATTTACACTATTAGGCCAACAATGCCATATTGTATCCGCTCCTTAACGAGATAAATTTATTTAGTTTGATTTGTATTTATTTTATGGCGAACAACATTATGGTATTCTCTTGTAAACGATATGGAAAAAAATGGGAACAACAAAAAACAGGTTTAAGTTAAAAACATGTAATATTCGAATATGTGGTCCAAACTCGGAAGCAACCATCGCACTTCGTCGTGTGCAAACACTCCTAAGCTCTAACCTGCCTTTCGCCCACCGATTGTTTTCCATTAGTCACCACTAGGTTTTGGTCGACAAAACAAACAGCAACCATAGAGGTAAAAACTCAAAATAACTGTCCATATAGAAAGACAGCCATACAACATAAACATTGAATGAGCATGCAATATCTATCAATAGCCTACTCTATACCAACAGCCATACAACATAAACATTGAATGATCATGCAATATCTATCAATAGCCTACTCTATACCAACAGCCATACAACATAAACATTGAATGAGCATGCAATATCTATCAATAGCCTACTCTATACCAACAGCCATACAACATAAACATTGAATGAGCATGCAATATCTATCAATAGCCTACTCTATACCAACAGCCATACAACATAAACATTGAATGATCATGCAATATCTATCAATAGCCTACTCTATACCAACAGCCATACAACATAAACATTGAATGAGCATGCAATATCTATCAATAGCCTACTCTATACCAACAGCCATACAACATAAACATTGAATGAGCATGCAATATCTATCAATAGCCTACTCTATACCAACAGCCATACAACATAAACATTGAATGAGCATGCAATATCTATCAATAGCCTACTCTATACCAACAGCCATACAACATAAACATTGAATGATCATGCAATATCTATCAATAGCCTACTCTATACCAACAGCCATACAACATAAACATTGAATGAGCATGCAATATCTATCAATAGCCTACTCTATACCAACAGCCATACAACATAAACATTGAATGAGCATGCAATATCTATCAATAGCCTACTCTATACCAACAGCCATACAACATAAACATTGAATGATCATGCAATATCTATCAATAGCCTACTCTATACCAACAGCCATACAACATAAACATTGAATGATCATGCAATATCTATCAATAGCCTACTCTATACCAACAGCCATACAACATAAACATTGAATGAGCATGCAATATCTATCAATAGCCTACTCTATACCAACAGCCATACAACATAAACATTGAATGATCATGCAATATCTATCAATAGCCTACTCTATACCAACAGCCATACAACATAAACATTGAATGAGCATGCGATATCTATCAATAGCCTACTCTATACCAACAGCCATACAACATAAACATTGAATGAGCATGCAATATCTATCAATAGCCTACTCTATACCAACAGCCATACAACATAAACATTGAATGAGCATGCAATATCTATCAATAGCCTACTCTATACCAACAGCCATACAACATAAACATTGAATGATCATGCAATATCTATCAATAGCCTACTCTATACCAACAGCCATACAACATAAACATTGAATGAGCATGCAATATCTATCAATAGCCTACTCTATACCAACAGCCATACAACATAAACATTGAATGAGCATGCAATATCTATCAATAGCCTACTCTATACCAACAGCCATACAACATAAACATTGAATGATCATGCAATATCTATCAATAGCCTACTCTATACCAACAGCCATACAACATAAACATTGAATGATCATGCAATATCTATCAATAGCCTACTCTATACCAACAGCCATACAACATAAACATTGAATGAGCATGCAATATCTATCAATAGCCTACTCTATACCAACAGCCATACAACATAAACATTGAATGATCATGCAATATCTATCAATAGCCTACTCTGTACCAACAGCCATACAACATAAACATTGAATGAGCATGCAATATCTATCAATAGCCTACTCTATACCAACAGCCATACAACATAAACATTGAATGATCATGCAATATCTATCAATAGCCTACTCTATACCAACAGCCATACAACATAAACATTGAATGAGCATGCAATATCTATCAATAGCCTACTCTATACCAACAGCCATACAACATAAACATTGAATGAGCATGCAATATCTATCAATAGCCTACTCTATACCAACAGCCATACAACATAAACATTGAATGATCATGCAATATCTATCAATAGCCTACTCTATACCAACAGCCATACAACATAAACATTGAATGAGCATGCAATATCTATCAATAGCCTACTCTATACCAACAGCCATACAACATAAACATTGAATGAGCATGCAATATCTATCAATAGCCTACTCTATACCAACAGCCATACAACATAAACATTGAATGATCATGCAATATCTATCAATAGCCTACTCTATACCAACAGCCATACAACATAAACATTGAATGAGCATGCAATATCTATCAATAGCCTACTCTATACCAACAGCCATACAACATAAACATTGAATGAGCATGCAATATCTATCAATAGCCTACTCTATACCAACAGCCATACAACATAAACATTGAATGATCATGCAATATCTATCAATAGCCTACTCTATACCAACAGCCATACAACATAAACATTGAATGAGCATGCAATATCTATCAATAGCCTACTCTATACCAACAGCCATACAACATAAACATTGAATGAGCATGCAATATCTATCAATAGCCTACTCTATACCAACAGCCATAGAACATAAACATTGAATGATCATGCAATATCTATCAATAGCCTACTCTATACCAACAGCCATACAACATAAACATTGAATGATCATGCAATATCTATCAATAGCCTACTCTATACCAACAGCCATACAACATAAACATTGAATGAGCATGCAATATCTATCAATAGCCTACTCTATACCAACAGCCATACAACATAAACATTGAATGATCATGCAATATCTATCAATAGCCTACTCTATACCAACAGCCATACAACATAAACATTGAATGAGCATGCAATATCTATCAATAGCCTACTCTATACCAACAGCCATACAACATAAACATTGAATGATCATGCAATATCTATCAATAGCCTACTCTATACCAACAGCCATACAACATAAACATTGAATGATCATGCAATATCTATCAATAGCCTACTCTATACCAACAGCCATACAACATAAACATTGAATGAGCATGCAATATCTATCAATAGCCTACTCTATACCAACAGCCATACAACATAAACATTGAATGATCATGCAATATCTATCAATAGCCTACTCTATACCAACAGCCATACAACATAAACATTGAATGAGCATGCAATATCTATCAATAGCCTACTCTATACCAACAGCCATACAACATAAACATTGAATGAGCATGCAATATCTATCAATAGCCTACTCTATACCAACAGCCATACAACATAAACATTGAATGATCATGCAATATCTATCAATAGCCTACTCTATACCAACAGCCATACAACATAAACATTGAATGAGCATGCAATATCTATCAATAGCCTACTCTATACCAACAGCCATACAACATAAACATTGAATGAGCATGCAATATCTATCAATAGCCTACTCTATACCAACAGCCATACAACATAAACATTGAATGATCATGCAATATCTATCAATAGCCTACTCTATACCAACAGCCATACAACATAAACATTGAATGATCATGCAATATCTATCAATAGCCTACTCTATACCAACAGCCATACAACATAAACATTGAATGAGCATGCAATATCTATCAATAGCCTACTCTATACCAACAGCCATACAACATAAACATTGAATGAGCATGCAATATCTATCAATAGCCTACTCTATACCAACAGCCATACAACATAAACATTGAATGATCATGCAATATCTATCAATAGCCTACTCTATACCAACAGCCATACAACATAAACATTGAATGAGCATGCAATATCTATCAATAGCCTACTCTATACCAACAGCCATACAACATAAACATTGAATGATCATGCAATATCTATCAATAGCCTACTCTATACCAACAGCCATACAACATAAACATTGAATGAGCATGCAATATCTATCAATAGCCTACTCTATACCAACAGCCATACAACATAAACATTGAATGATCATGCAATATCTATCAATAGCCTACTCTATACCAACAGCCATACAACATAAACATTGAATGATCATGCAATATCTATCAATAGCCTACTCTATACCAACAGCCATTCAACATAAACATTGAATGAGCATGCGATATCTATCAATAGCCTACTCTATACCAACAGCCATACAACATAAACATTGAATGAGCATGCGATATCTATCAATAGCCTACTCTGTACCAACAGCCATACAACATAAACATTGAATGAGCATGCAATATCTATCAATAGCCTACTCTATACCAACAGCCATACAACATAAACATTGAATGAGCATGCAATATCTATCAATAGCCTACTCTGTACCAACAGCCATACAACATAAACATTGAATGAGCATGCAATATCTATCAATAGCCTACTCTATACCAACAGCCATACAACATAAACATTGAATGATCATGCAATATCTATCAATAGCCTACTCTATACCAACAGCCATACAACATAAACATTGAATGAGCATGCAATATCTATCAATAGCCTACTCTATACCAACAGCCATACAACATAAACATTGAATGATCATGCAATATCTATCAATAGCCTACTCTATACCAACAGCCATACAACATAAACATTGAATGAGCATGCAATATCTATCAATAGCCTACTCTATACCAACAGCCATACAACATAAACATTGAATGATCATGCAATATCTATCAATAGCCTACTCTATACCAACAGCCATACAACATAAACATTGAATGAGCATGCGATATCTATCAATAGCCTACTCTATACCAACAGCCATACAACATAAACATTGAATGAGCATGCAATATCTATCAATAGCCTACTCTATACCAACAGCCATACAACATAAACATTGAATGATCATGCAATATCTATCAATAGCCTACTCTATACCAACAGCCATACAACATAAACATTGAATGAGCATGCAATATCTATCAATAGCCTACTCTATACCAACAGCCATACAACATAAACATTGAATGATCATGCAATATCTATCAATAGCCTACTCTATACCAACAGCCATACAACATAAACATTGAATGATCATGCAATATCTATCAATAGCCTACTCTATACCAACAGCCATACAACATAAACATTGAATGAGCATGCGATATCTATCAATAGCCTACTCTATACCAACAGCCATACAACATAAACATTGAATGAGCATGCAATATCTATCAATAGCCTACTCTATACCAACAGCCATACAACATAAACATTGAATGAGCATGCGATATCTATCAATAGCCTACTCTATACCAACAGCCATACAACATAAACATTGAATGATCATGCAATATCTATCAATAGCCTACTCTATACCAACAGCCATACAACATAAACATTGAATGAGCATGCAATATCTATCAATAGCCTACTCTATACCAACAGCCATACAACATAAACATTGAATGAGCATGCAATATCTATCAATAGCCTACTCTATACCAACAGCCATACAACATAAACATTGAATGATCATGCAATATCTATCAATAGCCTACTCTATACCAACAGCCATACAACATAAACATTGAATGAGCATGCAATATCTATCAATAGCCTACTCTATACCAACAGCCATACAACATAAACATTGAATGATCATGCAATATCTATCAATAGCCTACTCTGTACCAACAGCCATACAACATAAACATTGAATGAGCATGCAATATCTATCAATAGCCTACTCTATACCAACAGCCATACAACATAAACATTGAATGATCATGCAATATCTATCAATAGCCTACTCTGTACCAACAGCCATACAACATAAACATTGAATGAGCATGCAATATCTATCAATAGCCTACTCTATACCAACAGCCATACAACATAAACATTGAATGAGCATGCAATATCTATCAATAGCCTACTCTATACCAACAGCCATACAACATAAACATTGAATGAGCATGCAATATCTATCAATAGCCTACTCTATACCAACAGCCATACAACATAAACATTGAATGATCATGCAATATCTATCAATAGCCTACTCTATACCAACAGCCATACAACATAAACATTGAATGAGCATGCAATATCTATCAATAGCCTACTCTATACCAACAGCCATACAACATAAACATTGAATGATCATGCAATATCTATCAATAGCCTACTCTATACCAACAGCCATACAACATAAACATTGAATGAGCATGCAATATCTATCAATAGCCTACTCTATACCAACAGCCATACAACATAAACATTGAATGATCATGCAATATCTATCAATAGCCTACTCTATACCAACAGCCATACAACATAAACATTGAATGAGCATGCGATATCTATCAATAGCCTACTCTGTACCAACAGCCATACAACATAAACATTGAATGAGCATGCAATATCTATCAATAGCCTACTCTATACCAACAGCCATACAACATAAACATTGAATGAGCATGCAATATCTATCAATAGCCTACTCTGTACCAACAGCCATACAACATAAACATTGAATGAGCATGCAATATCTATCAATAGCCTACTCTATACCAACAGCCATACAACATAAACATTGAATGATCATGCAATATCTATCAATAGCCTACTCTATACCAACAGCCATACAACATAAACATTGAATGAGCATGCAATATCTATCAATAGCCTACTCTATACCAACAGCCATACAACATAAACATTGAATGAGCATGCAATATCTATCAATAGCCTACTCTATACCAACAGCCATACAACATAAACATTGAATGATCATGCAATATCTATCAATAGCCTACTCTATACCAACAGCCATACAACATAAACATTGAATGAGCATGCAATATCTATCAATAGCCTACTCTATACCAACAGCCATACAACATAAACATTGAATGAGCATGCAATATCTATCAATAGCCTACTCTATACCAACAGCCATACAACATAAACATTGAATGATCATGCAATATCTATCAATAGCCTACTCTATACCAACAGCCATACAACATAAACATTGAATGAGCATGCAATATCTATCAATAGCCTACTCTATACCAACAGCCATACAACATAAACATTGAATGATCATGCAATATCTATCAATAGCCTACTCTATACCAACAGCCATACAACATAAACATTGAATGAGCATGCGATATCTATCAATAGCCTACTCTGTACCAACAGCCATACAACATAAACATTGAATGAGCATGCAATATCTATCAATAGCCTACTCTATACCAACAGCCATACAACATAAACATTGAATGAGCATGCAATATCTATCAATAGCCTACTCTGTACCAACAGCCATACAACATAAACATTGAATGAGCATGCAATATCTATCAATAGCCTACTCTATACCAACAGCCATACAACATAAACATTGAATGAGCATGCAATATCTATCAATAGCCTACTCTGTACCAACAGCCATACAACATAAACATTGAATGAGCATGCAATATCTATCAATAGCCTACTCTATACCAACAGCCATACAACATAAACATTGAATGAGCATGCAATATCTATCAATAGCCTACTCTGTACCAACAGCCATACAACATAAACATTGAATGAGCATGCAATATCTATCAATAGCCTACTCTATACCAACAGCCATACAACATAAACATTGAATGAGGATGCAATATCTATCAATAGCCTACTCTATACCAACAGCCATACAACATAAACATTGAATGAGCATGCAATATCTATAAATAGCCTACTCTGTACCAACAGCCATACAACATAAACATTGAATGAGCATGCAATATCTATCAATAGCCTACTCTATACCAACAGCCATACAACATAAACATTGAATGAGCATGCAATATCTATCAATAGCCTACTCTGTACCAACAGCCATACAACATAAACATTGAATGAGCATGCAATATCTATCAATAGCCTACTCTGTACCAACAGCCATACAACATAAACATTGAATGAGCATGCAATATCTATCAATAGCCTACTCTATACCAACAGCCATACAACATAAACATTGAATGAGCATGCAATATCTATCAATAGCCTATTCTATACCAACAGCCATACAACATAAACATTGAATGAGCATGCAATATCTATCAATAGCCTACTCTATACCAACAGCCATACAACATAAACATTGAATGAGCATGCAATATCTATCAATAGCCTACTCTATACCAACAGCCATACAACATAAACATTGAATAAGCATGCAATATCTATCAATAGCCTACTCTATACCAACAGCCATACAACATAAACATTGAATGAGCATGCAATATCTATCAATAGCCTACTCTGTACCAACAGCCATACAACATAAACATTGAATGAGCATGCAATATCTATCAATAGCCTACTCTATACCAACAGCCATACAACATAAACATTGAATGAGCATGCAATATCTATCAATAGCCTACTCTATACCAACAGCCATACAACATAAACATTGAATGAGCATGCAATTTCTATCAATAGCCTACTCTATACCAACAGCCATACAACATAAACATTGAATGAGCATGCAATTTCTATCAATAGCCTACTCTATACCAACAGCCATACAACATAAACATTGAATGAGCATGCAATATCTTTCAATAGCCTACTCTATACCAACAGCCATACAACATAAACATTGAATGAGCATGCAATATCTATCAATAGCCTACTCTATACCAACAGCCATACAACATAAACATTGAATGAGCATGCAATATCTATCAATAGCCTACTCTATACCAACAGCCATACAACATAAACATTGAATGAGCATGCAATATCTATCAATAGCCTACTCTATACCAACAGCCATACAACATAAACATTGAATGATCATGCAATATCTATCAATAGCCTACTCTATACCAACAGCCATACAACATAAACATTGAATGAGCATGCAATATCTATCAATAGCCTACTCTGTACCAACAGCCATACAACATAAACATTGAATGAGCATGCAATATCTATCAATAGCCTACTCTATACCAACAGCCATACAACATAAACATTGAATGAGCATGCAATATCTATCAATAGCCTACTCTATACCAACAGCCATACAACATAAACATTGAATGAGCATGCAATATCTATCAATAGCCTACTCTGTACCAACAGCCATACAACATAAACATTGAATGAGCATGCAATATCTATCAATAGCCTACTCTATACCAACAGCCATACAACATAAACATTGAATGAGCATGCAATATCTATCAATAGCCTACTCTATACCAACAGCCATACAACATAAACATTGAATGATCATGCAATATCTATCAATAGCCTACTCTATACCAACAGCCATACAACATAAACATTGAATGAGCATGCAATATCTATCAATAGCCTACTCTGTACCAACAGCCATACAACATAAACATTGAATGAGCATGCAATATCTATCAATAGCCTACTCTATACCAACAGCCATACAACATAAACATTGAATGAGCATGCAATATCTATCAATAGCCTACTCTATACCAACAGCCATACAACATAAACATTGAATGAGCATGCAATATCTATCAATAGCCTACTCTGTACCAACAGCCATACAACATAAACATTGAATGAGCATGCAATATCTATCAATAGCCTACTCTATACCAACAGCCATACAACATAAACATTGAATGAGCATGCAATATCTATCAATAGCCTACTCTATACCAACAGCCATACAACATAAACATTGAATGAGCATGCAATTTCTATCAATAGCCTACTCTATACCAACAGCCATACAACATAAACATTGAATGAGCATGCAATATCTATCAATAGCCTACTCTATACCAACAGCCATACAACATAAACATTGAATGAGCATGCAATATCTTTCAATAGCCTACTCTATACCAACAGCCATACAACATAAACATTGAATGAGCATGCAATATCTATCAATAGCCTACTCTATACCAACAGCCATACAACATAAACATTGAATGAGGATGCAATATCTATCAATAGCCTACTCTATACCAACAGCCATACAACATAAACATTGAATGAGCATGCAATATCTATCAATAGCCTACTCTATACCAACAGCCATACAACATAAACATTGAATGAGCATGCAATATCTATCAATAGCCTACTCTATACCAACAGCCATACAACATAAACATTGAATGAGCATGCAATATCTATCAATAGCCTACTCTATACCAACAGCCATACAACATAAACATTGAATGATCATGCAATATCTATCAATAGCCTACTCTATACCAACAGCCATACAACATAAACATTGAATGAGCATGCAATATCTATCAATAGCCTACTCTATACCAACAGCCATACAACATAAACATTGAATGAGCATGCAATATCTATCAATAGCCTACTCTGTACCAACAGCCATACAACATAAACATTGAATGAGCATGCAATATCTATCAATAGCCTACTCTATACCAACAGCCATACAACATAAACATTGAATGATCATGCAATATCTATCAATAGCCTACTCTATACCAACAGCCATACAACATAAACATTGAATGAGCATGCAATATCTATCAATAGCCTACTCTATACCAACAGCCATACAACATAAACATTGAATGAGCATGCAATATCTATCAATAGCCTACTCTGTACCAACAGCCATACAACATAAACATTGAATGAGCATGCAATATCTATCAATAGCCTACTCTGTACCAACAGCCATACAACATAAACATTGAATGAGCATGCAATATCTATCAATAGTATATTCTGTACCAACAGCCATACAACATAAACATTGAATAAGCATGCAATATCTATCAATAACCTACTGTATACCAACATTTACAATATCTCTTAAAATTTTGTTTATGAAGCTCAAATATTTTTCATTTTCCCGTATGTTTTTTGAGAATGCATTGAATAAGTGATTTCAACTGTTGCAAACCATAAGTAGTGATTAAATCACACGTTAAGACATTCAAACATAGCAAATATAGCTGTAAAGTATCTGATTAGTCATAAAGAAGAGAGCGATAATTTTCCGTAAACTAAAAGAATAGTTAAGTAAACGGTTGCTGCAGTGAATCCGTTCAGCTCAGCTCTTTGGATTTGAAAGAAATACTGAGTTAAACGTTGTCTAATATAAACACAACTAAACATTTTCTATGCTTATATTATTATTATTTAGTTGCACCTTTAACTTGATCTACTAATATAACCTTATACGTTTAACATAGGTATTATTATGATACACGTGTCCTATAGTAGTAACATTTGGCCTACCTTTTGTTTAATGAGGATGGCCGTGGGTGTTTGGGGATCAGATCCTCCAGGAAACTGAATTTCAGTTTTTTTTTTCGGTGAGTGCTGATTGCTTTTATATTCGTAAAGTCTTAATTTTACTTGACGTTCTCGCATTTTTGTTCAGTAAATTTTATAACTATGTTGTTACTTTGTGGCTTTTCCGACAGATGACTACTGTGCCATCAGTGAGGATTCCTTCATTAAAGTCAGGTATATCTCGGAAAGATGATACAAAATCCTATCTCAGAACTTTTCATCACGAGACTCCAGGTTTAATTTGACTCAGCTCATAGTACGCCTCATCCTATTTGCATTGAATTTGGATTTTTCAGAGAAGAAGCACGTTCAGAAAGTTTTGGGAACGCCTACTTTGTTCTGAGTATACTGAACAACTTCCAGGAACAGGTTGAATGTCGAGATGCAGTTATTGGATCAGATATTGTTGCCTTAGGTTTCTGCATTAAACTAAAAAAAATTTCATGCCAATCACTTGATATGCTAACACCTCTCCCTGTATATTCTATTTCACGTAAATATGAAATAATTTTTCTCGCTCCTCATCCAAGTCATCACGGAGTTCCCGGAAATGTAAAGTCCCTCATAAACCCTATATATGCAGGCCTACGTATTGATATAGCCTATATAGAATTGCCGTTACATTATAAATTCATTCCATAAACTTTAAGGTAAATACCCAGATAATAATTAGCTTTAAGCCTGCTATGTTTGTAGCGTGTACGCATACCAGGGACGCCTACACAGCTTTACTATACGCAATACCAAGAGCACAGTGGTACAATATATTACAATGAAAATATTGGAAAGAACCGCTTTAAGCCTGCTATGTTTGTAGCGTGTACGCATACCAGGGACATCTACACAGCTTTACTATACGCAATACCAAGAGCACAGTGGTACAATATATTACAATGAAAATATTGGAAAGAACCGCTTTAAGCCTGCTATGTTTGTAGCGTGTACGCATACCAGGGACATCTACACAGCTTTACTATACGCAATACCAAGAGCACAGTGGTACAATATATTACAATGAAAATATTGGAAAGAACCGCTTTAAGCCTGCTATGTTTGTTGCGTGTACGCATGCCAGGGACATCTACACAGCTTTACTATACGCAATACCAAGAGCACAGTGGTACAATATATTACAATGAAAATATTGGAAAGAACCGCTTTAAGCCTGCTATGTTTGTAGCGTGTACGCATACCAGGGACATCTACACAGCTTTACTATACGCAATACCAAGAGCACAGTGGTACAATATATTACAATGAAAATATTGGAAAGAACCGCTTTAAGCCTGCTATGTTTGTAGCGTGTACGCATACCAGGGACATCTACACAGCTTTACTATACGCAATACCAAGAGCACAGTGGTACAATATATTACAATGAAAATATTGGAAAGAACCGCTTTAAGCCTGCTATGTTTGTAGCGTGTACGCATACCAGGGACATCTACACAGCTTTACTATACGCAATACCAAGAGCACAGTGGTACTATATGTTACAATGAAAATATTGGAAAGAACCGCTTTAAGCCTGCTATGTTTGTTGCGTGTACGCATACCAGGGACATCTACACAGCTTTACTATACGCAATACCAAGAACACAGTGGTACAATACATTACAATGAAAATATTGGAAAGAACCGCTTTAAGCCTGCTATGTTTGTAGCGTGTACGCATACCAGGGACATCTACACAGCTTTACTATACGCAATACCAAGAGCACAGTGGTACTATATGTTACAATGAAAATATTGGAAAGAACCGCTTTAAGCCTGCTATGTTTGTTGCGTGTACGCATACCAGGGACATCTACACAGCTTTACTATACGCAATACCAAGAGCACAGTGGTACTATATGTTACAATGAAAATATTGGAAAGAACCGCTTTAAGCCTGCTATGTTTGTTGCGTGTACGCATGCCAGGGACATCTACACAGCTTTACTATACACTATACCAAGAACACAGCGGTACTATATGTTACAATGAAAATATTGGAAAGAACCGCTTTAAGCCTGCTATGTTTGTTGCGTGTACGCATGCCAGGGACATCTACACAGCTTTACTATACACAATACCAAGAACACAGTGGTACAATATATTACAATGAAAATATTGGAAAGAACCGCTTTAAGCCTGCTATGTTTGTTGCGTGTACGCATACCAGGGACACATACACAGCTTTACTATACGCAATACCAAGAGCACAGTGGTACAATATATTACAATGAAAATATTGGAAAGAACCGCTTTAAGCCTGCTATGTTTGTAGCGTGTACGCATACCAGGGACATCTACACAGCTTTACTATACGCAATACCAAGAGCACAGTGGTACTATATGTTACAATGAAAATATTGGAAAGAACCGCTTTAAGCCTGCTATGTTTGTTGCGTGTACGCATACCAGGGACATCTACACAGCTTTACTATACGCAATACCAAGAACACAGTGGTACAATACATTACAATGAAAATATTGGAAAGAACCGCTTTAAGCCTGCTATGTTTGTAGCGTGTACGCATACCAGGGACATCTACACAGCTTTACTATACGCAATACCAAGAGCACAGTGGTACTATATGTTACAATGAAAATATTGGAAAGAACCGCTTTAAGCCTGCTATGTTTGTTGCGTGTACGCATACCAGGGACATCTACACAGCTTTACTATACGCAATACCAAGAGCACAGTGGTACTATATGTTACAATGAAAATATTGGAAAGAACCGCTTTAAGCCTGCTATGTTTGTTGCGTGTACGCATGCCAGGGACATCTACACAGCTTTACTATACACTATACCAAGAACACAGCGGTACTATATGTTACAATGAAAATATTGGAAAGAACCGCTTTAAGCCTGCTATGTTTGTTGCGTGTACGCATGCCAGGGACATCTACACAGCTTTACTATACACAATACCAAGAACACAGTGGTACAATATATTACAATGAAAATATTGGAAAGAACCGCTTTAAGCCTGCTATGTTTGTTGCGTGTACGCATACCAGGGACACATACACAGCTTTACTATACGCAATACCAAGAGCACAGTGGTACTATATATTACAATGAAAATATTGGAAAGAACCGCTTTAAGCCTGCTATGTTTGTTGCGTGTACGCATGCCAGGGACATCTACACAGCTTTACTATACACAATACCAAGAACACAGTGGTACAATATATTACAATGAAAATATTGGAAAGAACCTCTTTAAGCCTGCTATGTTTGTTGCGTGTACGCATGCCAGGGACATCTACACAGCTTTACTATACACAATACCAAGAACACATTGGTACAATATATTACAATGAAAATATTGGAAAGAACCGCTTTAAGCCTGCTATGTTTGTTGCGTGTACGCATGCCAGGGACATCTACACAGCTTTACTATACACAATACCAAGAACACAGTGGTACAATATATTACAATGAAAATATTGGAAAGAACCGCTTTAAGCCTGCTATGTTTGTTGCGTGTACGCATGCCAGGGACATCTACACAGCTTTACTATACACAATACCAAGAGCACAGTGGTACAATATATTACAATGAAAATATTGGAAAGAACCGCTTTAAGCCTGCTATGTTTGTTGCGTGTACGCATGCCAGGGACATCTACACAGCTTTACTATACACAATACCAAGAACACAGTGGTACAATATATTACAATGAAAATATTGGAAAGAACCGCTTTAAGCCTGCTATGTTTGTAGCGTGTACGCATACCAGGGACATCTACACAGCTTTACTATACACAATACCAAGAACACAGTGGTACAATATATTACAATGAAAATATTGGAAAGAACCGCTTTAAGCCTGCTATGTTTGTAGCGTGTACGCATACCAGGGACATCTACACAGCTTTACTATACACAATACCAAGAACACAGTGGTACAATATATTACAATGAAAATATTGGAAAGAACCGCTTTAAGCCTGCTATGTTTGTAGCGTGTACGCATACCAGGGACATCTACACAGCTTTACTATACACAATACCAAGAACACAGTGGTACAATATATTACAATGAAAATATTGGAAAGAACCGCTTTAAGCCTGCTATGTTTGTTGCGTGTACGCATGCCAGGGACATCTACACAGCTTTACTATACACAATACCAAGAGCACAGTGGTACAATATATTACAATGAAAATATTGGAAAGAACCGCTTTAAGCCTGCTATGTTTGTAGCGTGTACGCATACCAGGGACATCTACACAGCTTTACTATACACAATACCAAGAACACAGTGGTACAATATATTACAATGAAAATATTGGAAAGAACCGCTTTAAGCCTGCTATGTTTGTAGCGTGTACGCATACCAGGGACATCTACACAGCTTTACTATACACAATACCAAGAACACAGTGGTACAATATATTACAATGAAAATATTGGAAAGAACCGCTTTAAGCCTGCTATGTTTGTAGCGTGTACGCATACCAGGGACATCTACACAGCTTTACTATACACAATACCAAGAACACAGTGGTACAATATATTACAATGAAAATATTGGAAAGAACCGCTTTAAGCCTGCTATGTTTGTTGCGTGTACGCATGCCAGGGACATCTACACAGCTTTACTATACACAATACCAAGAACACAGTGGTACAATATATTACAATGAAAATATTGGAAAGAACCGCTTTAAGCCTGCTATGTTTGTTGCGTGTACGCATACCAGGGACACATACACAGCTTTACTATACGCAATACCAAGAGCACAGTGGTACAATATATTACAATGAAAATATTGGAAAGAACCGCTTTAAGCCTGCTATGTTTGTTGCGTGTACGCATGCCAGGGACATCTACACAGCTTTACTATACGCAATACCAAGAGCACAGTGGTACTATATGTAACAATGAAAATATTGGAAAGAACCGCTTTAAGCCTGCTATGTTTGTTGCGTGTACGCATGCCAGGGACATCTACACAGCTTTACTATACGCAATACCAAGAGCACAGTGGTACTATATGTTACAATGAAAATATTGGAAAGAACCGCTTTAAGCCTGCTATGTTTGTTGCGTGTACGCATACCAGGGACACCTACACAGCTTTACTATACGCAATACCAAGAGCACAGTGGTACTATATATTACAATGAAAATATTGGAAAGAACCGCTTTAAGCCTGCTATGTTTGTTGCGTGTACGCATGCCAGGGACATCTACACAGCTTTACTATACGCAATACCAAGAGCACAGTGGTACTATATGTTACAATGAAAATATTGGAAAGAACCGCTTTAAGCCTGCTATGTTTGTTGCGTGTACGCATGCCAGGGACATCTACACAGCTTTACTATACGCAATACCAAGAGCACAGTGGTACTATATATTACAATGAAAATATTGGAAAGAACCGCTTTAAGCCTGCTATGTTTGTTGCGTGTACGCATGCCAGGGACATCTACACAGCTTTACTATACACAATACCAAGAACACAGTGGTACAATATATTACAATGAAAATATTGGAAAGAACCTCTTTAAGCCTGCTATGTTTGTTGCGTGTACGCATGCCAGGGACATCTACACAGCTTTACTATACACAATACCAAGAACACATTGGTACAATATATTACAATGAAAATATTGGAAAGAACCGCTTTAAGCCTGCTATGTTTGTTGCGTGTACGCATGCCAGGGACATCTACACAGCTTTACTATACACAATACCAAGAACACAGTGGTACAATATATTACAATGAAAATATTGGAAAGAACCGCTTTAAGCCTGCTATGTTTGTTGCGTGTACGCATGCCAGGGACATCTACACAGCTTTACTATACACAATACCAAGAGCACAGTGGTACAATATATTACAATGAAAATATTGGAAAGAACCGCTTTAAGCCTGCTATGTTTGTTGCGTGTACGCATGCCAGGGACATCTACACAGCTTTACTATACACAATACCAAGAACACAGTGGTACAATATATTACAATGAAAATATTGGAAAGAACCGCTTTAAGCCTGCTATGTTTGTAGCGTGTACGCATACCAGGGACATCTACACAGCTTTACTATACACAATACCAAGAACACAGTGGTACAATATATTACAATGAAAATATTGGAAAGAACCGCTTTAAGCCTGCTATGTTTGTAGCGTGTACGCATACCAGGGACATCTACACAGCTTTACTATACACAATACCAAGAACACAGTGGTACAATATATTACAATGAAAATATTGGAAAGAACCGCTTTAAGCCTGCTATGTTTGTAGCGTGTACGCATACCAGGGACATCTACACAGCTTTACTATACACAATACCAAGAACACAGTGGTACAATATATTACAATGAAAATATTGGAAAGAACCGCTTTAAGCCTGCTATGTTTGTTGCGTGTACGCATGGCAGGGACATCTACACAGCTTTACTATACACAATACCAAGAACACAGTGGTACAATATATTACAATGAAAATATTGGAAAGAACCGCTTTAAGCCTGCTATGTTTGTTGCGTGTACGCATACCAGGGACACATACACAGCTTTACTATACACAATACCAAGAACACAGTGGTACAATATATTACAATGAAAATATTGGAAAGAACCGCTTTAAGCCTGCTATGTTTGTAGCGTGTACGCATACCAGGGACATCTACACAGCTTTACTATACACAATACCAAGAACACAGTGGTACAATATATTACAATGAAAATATTGGAAAGAACCGCTTTAAGCCTGCTATGTTTGTAGCGTGTACGCATACCAGGGACATCTACACAGCTTTACTATACACAATACCAAGAACACAGTGGTACAATATATTACAATGAAAATATTGGAAAGAACCGCTTTAAGCCTGCTATGTTTGTTGCGTGTACGCATACCAGGGACACATACACAGCTTTACTATACGCAATACCAAGAGCACAGTGGTACAATATATTACAATGAAAATATTGGAAAGAACCGCTTTAAGCCTGCTATGTTTGTAGCGTGTACGCATGCCAGGGACATCTACACAGCTTTACTATACACAATACCAAGAACACAGTGGTACAATATATTACAATGAAAATATTGGAAAGAACCGCTTTAAGCCTGCTATGTTTGTTGCGTGTACGCATGCCAGGGACATCTACACAGCTTTACTATACACTATACCAAGAACACAGCGGTACAATATATTACAATGAAAATATTGGAAAGAACCGCTTTAAGCCTGCTATGTTTGTTGCGTGTACGCATGCCAGGGACATCTACACAGCTTTACTATACGCAATACCAAGAGCACAGTGGTACAATATATTACAATGAAAATATTGGAAAGAACCGCTTTAAGCCTGCTATGTTTGTAGCGTGTACGCATACCAGGTACACATACACAGCTTTACTATACGCAATACCAAGAGCACAGTGGTACTATATATTACAATGAAAATATTGGAAAGAACCGCTTTAAGCCTGCTATGTTTGTTGCGTGTACGCATACCAGGGACATCTACACAGCTTTACTATACGCAATACTAAGAGCACAGTGGTACTATATGTTACAATGAAAATATTGGAAAGAACCGCTTTAAGCCTGCTATGTTTGTAGCGTGTACGCATACCAGGGACGCCTACACAGCTTTACTATACGCAATACCAAGAGCACAGTGGTACTATATATTACAATGAAAATATTGGAAAGAACCGCTTTAAGCCTGCTATGTTTGTAGCGTGTACGCATACCAGGGACATCTACGCAGCTTTACTATACGCAATACCAAGAGCACAGTGGTACAATATATTACAATGAAAATATTGGAAAGAACCGCTTTAAGCCTGCTATGTTTGTTGCGTGTACGCATACCAGGTACACATACACAGCTTTACTATACGCAATACCAAGAGCACAGTGGTACAATATATTACAATGAAAATATTGGAAAGAACCGCTTTAAGCCTGCTATGTTTGTAGCGTGTACGCATACCAGGGACATCTACACAGCTTTACTATACACAATACCAAGAGCACAGTGGTACTATATGTTACAATGAAAATATTGGAAAGAACCGCTTTAAGCCTGCTATGTTTGTTGCGTGTACGCATGCCAGGGACATCTACACAGCTTTACTATACACAATACCAAGAGCACAGTGGTACTATATGTTACAATGAAAATATTGGAAAGAACCGCTTTAAGCCTGCTATGTTTGTTGCGTGTACGCATGCCAGGGACATCTACACAGCTTTACTATACACAATACCAAGAGCACAGTGGTACTATATGTTACAATGAAAATATTGGAAAGAACCGCTTTAAGCCTGCTATGTTTGTTGCGTGTACGCATGCCAGGGACATCCACACAGCTTTACTATACACAATACCAAGAGCACAGTGGTACTATATATTACAATGAAAATATTGGAAAGAACCGCTTTAAGCCTGCTATGTTTGTAGCGTGTACGCATGCCAGGGACATCTACACAGCTTTACTATACACAATACCAAGAGCACAGTGGTACTATATGTTACAATGAAAATATTGGAAAGAACCGCTTTAAGCCTGCTATGTTTGTTGCGTGTACGCATGCCAGGGACATCTACACAGCTTTACTATACACAATACCAAGAGCACAGTGGTACAATATATTACAATGAAAATATTGGAAAGAACCGCTTTAAGCCTGCTATGTTTGTTGCGTGTACGCATGCCAGGGACATCTACACAGCTTTACTATACACTATACCAAGAACACAGTGGTACAATATATTACAATGAAAATATTGGAAAGAACCGCTTTAAGCCTGCTATGTTTGTTGCGTGTACGCATACCAGGGACGCCTACACAGCTTTACTATACGCAATACCAAGAGCACAGTGGTACAATATATTACAATGAAAATATTGGAAAGAACCGCTTTAAGCCTGCTATGTTTGTTGCGTGTACGCATACCAGGGACATCTACACAGCTTTACTATACGCAATACCAAGAGCACAGTGGTACTATATGTTACAATGAAAATATTGGAAAGAACCGCTTTAAGCCTGCTATGTTTGTTGCGTGTACGCATACCAGGGACATCTACACAGCTTTACTATACGCAATACCAAGAACACAGTGGTACAATACATTACAATGAAAATATTGGAAAGAACCGCTTTAAGCCTGCTATGTTTGTAGCGTGTACGCATACCAGGGACATCTACACAGCTTTACTATACGCAATACCAAGAGCACAGTGGTACTATATGTTACAATGAAAATATTGGAAAGAACCGCTTTAAGCCTGCTATGTTTGTTGCGTGTACGCATACCAGGGACATCTACACAGCTTTACTATACGCAATACCAAGAGCACAGTGGTACTATATGTTACAATGAAAATATTGGAAAGAACCGCTTTAAGCCTGCTATGTTTGTTGCGTGTACGCATGCCAGGGACATCTACACAGCTTTACTATACACTATACCAAGAACACAGTGGTACTATATGTTACAATGAAAATATTGGAAAGAACCGCTTTAAGCCTGCTATGTTTGTTGCGTGTACGCATGCCAGGGACATCTACACAGCTTTACTATACACAATACCAAGAACACAGTGGTACAATATATTACAATGAAAATATTGGAAAGAACCGCTTTAAGCCTGCTATGTTTGTTGCGTGTACGCATACCAGGGACACATACACAGCTTTACTATACGCAATACCAAGAGCACAGTGGTACAATATATTACAATGAAAATATTGGAAAGAACCGCTTTAAGCCTGCTATGTTTGTTGCGTGTACGCATGCCAGGGACATCTACACAGCTTTACTATACGCAATACCAAGAGCACAGTGGTACTATATGTAACAATGAAAATATTGGAAAGAACCGCTTTAAGCCTGCTATTTTTGTTGCGTGTACGCATGCCAGGGACATCTACACAGCTTTACTATACGCAATACCAAGAGCACAGTGGTACTATATGTTACAATGAAAATATTGGAAAGAACCGCTTTAAGCCTGCTATGTTTGTTGCGTGTACGCATACCAGGGACACCTGCACAGCTTTACTATACGCAATACCAAGAGCACAGTGGTACTATATATTACAATGTAAATATTGGAAAGAACCGCTTTAAGCCTGCTATGTTTGTTGCGTGTACGCATGCCAGGGACATCTACACAGCTTTACTATACGCAATACCAAGAGCACAGTGGTACTATATGTTACAATGAAAATATTGGAAAGAACCGCTTTAAGCCTGCTATGTTTGTTGCGTGTACGCATGCCAGGGACATCTACACAGCTTTACTATACGCAATACCAAGAGCACAGTGGTACTATATATTACAATGAAAATATTGGAAAGAACCGCTTTAAGCCTGCTATGTTTGTTGCGTGTACGCATGCCAGGGACATCTACACAGCTTTACTATACACAATACCAAGAACACAGTGGTACAATATATTACAATGAAAATATTGGAAAGAACCTCTTTAAGCCTGCTATGTTTGTTGCGTGTACGCATGCCAGGGACATCTACACAGCTTTACTATACACAATACCAAGAACACATTGGTACAATATATTACAATGAAAATATTGGAAAGAACCGCTTTAAGCCTGCTATGTTTGTTGCGTGTACGCATGCCAGGGACATCTACACAGCTTTACTATACACAATACCAAGAACACAGTGGTACAATATATTACAATGAAAATATTGGAAAGAACCGCTTTAAGCCTGCTATGTTTGTTGCGTGTACGCATGCCAGGGACATCTACACAGCTTTACTATACACAATACCAAGAGCACAGTGGTACAATATATTACAATGAAAATATTGGAAAGAACCGCTTTAAGCCTGCTATGTTTGTTGCGTGTACGCATGCCAGGGACATCTACACAGCTTTACTATACACAATACCAAGAACACAGTGGTACAATATATTACAATGAAAATATTGGAAAGAACCGCTTTAAGCCTGCTATGTTTGTAGCGTGTACGCATACCAGGGACATCTACACAGCTTTACTATACACAATACCAAGAACACAGTGGTACAATATATTACAATGAAAATATTGGAAAGAACCGCTTTAAGCCTGCTATGTTTGTAGCGTGTACGCATACCAGGGACATCTACACAGCTTTACTATACACAATACCAAGAACACAGTGGTACAATATATTACAATGAAAATATTGGAAAGAACCGCTTTAAGCCTGCTATGTTTGTAGCGTGTACGCATACCAGGGACATCTACACAGCTTTACTATACACAATACCAAGAACACAGTGGTACAATATATTACAATGAAAATATTGGAAAGAACCGCTTTAAGCCTGCTATGTTTGTTGCGTGTACGCATGCCAGGGACATCTACACAGCTTTACTATACACAATACCAAGAACACAGTGGTACAATATATTACAATGAAAATATTGGAAAGAACCGCTTTAAGCCTGCTATGTTTGTTGCGTGTACGCATACCAGGGACACATACACAGCTTTACTATACACAATACCAAGAACACAGTGGTACAATATATTACAATGAAAATATTGGAAAGAACCGCTTTAAGCCTGCTATGTTTGTAGCGTGTACGCATACCAGGGACATCTACACAGCTTTACTATACACAATACCAAGAACACAGTGGTACAATATATTACAATGAAAATATTGGAAAGAACCGCTTTAAGCCTGCTATGTTTGTAGCGTGTACGCATACCAGGGACATCTACACAGCTTTACTATACACAATACCAAGAACACAGTGGTACAATATATTACAATGAAAATATTGGAAAGAACCGCTTTAAGCCTGCTATGTTTGTTGCGTGTACGCATACCAGGGACACATACACAGCTTTACTATACGCAATACCAAGAGCACAGTGGTACAATATATTACAATGAAAATATTGGAAAGAACCGCTTTAAGCCTGCTATGTTTGTAGCGTGTACGCATGCCAGGGACATCTACACAGCTTTACTATACACTATACCAAGAACACAGCGGTACAATATATTACAATGAAAATATTGGAAAGAACCGCTTTAAGCCTGCTATGTTTGTTGCGTGTACGCATGCCAGGGACATCTACACAGCTTTACTATACGCAATACCAAGAGCACAGTGGTACAATATATTACAATGAAAATATTGGAAAGAACCGCTTTAAGCCTGCTATGTTTGTAGCGTGTACGCATACCAGGTACACATACACAGCTTTACTATACGCAATACCAAGAGCACAGTGGTACTATATATTACAATGAAAATATTGGAAAGAACCGCTTTAAGCCTGCTATGTTTGTTGCGTGTACGCATACCAGGGACATCTACACAGCTTTACTATACGCAATACTAAGAGCACAGTGGTACTATATGTTACAATGAAAATATTGGAAAGAACCGCTTTAAGCCTGCTATGTTTGTAGCGTGTACGCATACCAGGGACGCCTACACAGCTTTACTATACGCAATACCAAGAGCACAGTGGTACTATATATTACAATGAAAATATTGGAAAGAACCGCTTTAAGCCTGCTATGTTTGTAGCGTGTACGCATACCAGGGACATCTACACAGCTTTACTATACGCAATACCAAGAGCACAGTGGTACAATATATTACAATGAAAATATTGGAAAGAACCGCTTTAAGCCTGCTATGTTTGTTGCGTGTACGCATACCAGGTACACATACACAGCTTTACTATACGCAATACCAAGAGCACAGTGGTACAATATATTACAATGAAAATATTGGAAAGAACCGCTTTAAGCCTGCTATGTTTGTAGCGTGTACGCATACCAGGGACATCTACACAGCTTTACTATACACAATACCAAGAGCACAGTGGTACTATATGTTACAATGAAAATATTGGAAAGAACCGCTTTAAGCCTGCTATGTTTGTTGCGTGTACGCATGCCAGGGACATCTACACAGCTTTACTATACACAATACCAAGAGCACAGTGGTACTATATGTTACAATGAAAATATTGGAAAGAACCGCTTTAAGCCTGCTATGTTTGTTGCGTGTACGCATGCCAGGGACATCTACACAGCTTTACTATACACAATACCAAGAGCACAGTGGTACTATATGTTACAATGAAAATATTGGAAAGAACCGCTTTAAGCCTGCTATGTTTGTTGCGTGTACGCATGCCAGGGACATCTACACAGCTTTACTATACACAATACCAAGAGCACAGTGGTACTATATATTACAATGAAAATATTGGAAAGAACCGCTTTAAGCCTGCTATGTTTGTAGCGTGTACGCATGCCAGGGACATCTACACAGCTTTACTATACACAATACCAAGAGCACAGTGGTACTATATGTTACAATGAAAATATTGGAAAGAACCGCTTTAAGCCTGCTATGTTTGTTGCGTGTACGCATGCCAGGGACATCTACACAGCTTTACTATACACAATACCAAGAGCACAGTGGTACAATATATTACAATGAAAATATTGGAAAGAACCGCTTTAAGCCTGCTATGTTTGTTGCGTTTACGCATGCCAGGGACATCTACACAGCTTTACTATACACTATACCAAGAACACAGTGGTACAATATATTACAATGAAAATATTGGAAAGAACCGCTTTAAGCCTGCTATGTTTGTTGCGTGTACGCATACCAGGGACGCCTACACAGCTTTACTATACGCAATACCAAGAGCACAGTGGTACAATATATTACAATGAAAATATTGGAAAGAACCGCTTTAAGCCTGCTATGTTTGTTGCGTGTACGCATGCCAGGGACATCTACACAGCTTTACTATACGCAATACCAAGAACACAGTGGTACAATATATTACAATGAAAATATTGGAAAGAACCGCTTTAAGCCTGCTATGTTTGTAGCGTGTACGCATACCAGGGACACCTACACAGCTTTACTATACGCAATACCAAGAGCACAGTGGTACTATATGTTACAATGAAAATATTGGAAAGAACCGCTTTAAGCCTGCTATGTTTGTAGCGTGTACGCATGCCAGGGACATCTACACAGCTTTACTATACGCAATACCAAGAGCACAGTGGTACAATATATTACAATGAAAATATTGGAAAGAACCGCTTTAAGCCTGCTATGTTTGTTGCGTGTACGCATGCCAGGGACATCTACACAGCTTTACTATACGCAATACCAAGAACACAGTGGTACAATATATTACAATGAAAATATTGGAAAGAACCGCTTTAAGCCTGCTATGTTTGTAGCGTGTACGCATGCCAGGGACATCTACACAGCTTTACTATACGCAATACCAAGAGCACAGTGGTACAATATATTACAATGAAAATATTGGAAAGAACCGCTTTAAGCCTGCTATGTTTGTTGCGTGTACGCATGCCAGGGACATCTACACAGCTTTACTATACACAATACCAAGAGCACAGTGGTACTATATGTTACAATGAAAATATTGGAAAGAACCGCTTTAAGCCTGCTATGTTTGTAGCGTGTACGCATGCCAGGGACATCTACACAGCTTTACTATACGCAATACCAAGAGCACAGTGGTACTATATGTAACAATGAAAATATTGGAATGAACCGCTTTAAGCCTGCTATGTTTGTAGCGTGTACGCATGCCAGGGACATCTACACAGCTTTACTATACGCAATACCAAGAACACAGTGGTACTATATGTTACAATGAAAATATTGGAAAGAACCGCTTTAAGCCTGCTATGTTTGTTGCGTGTACGCATGCCAGGGACATCTACACAGCTTTACTATACGCAATACCAAGAGCACAGTGGTACTATATGTTACAATGAAAATATTGGAAAGAACCGCTTTAAGCCTGCTATGTTTGTAGCGTGTACGCATGCCAGGGACATCTACACAGCTTTACTATACGCAATACCAAGAACACAGTGGTACAATATATTACAATGAAAATATTGGAAAGAACCGCTTTAAGCCTGCTATGTTTGTAGCGTGTACGCATACCAGGGACATCTACACAGCTTTACTATACACAATACCAAGAACACAGTGGTACAATATATTACAATGAAAATATTGGAAAGAACCTCTTTAAGCCTGCTATGTTTGTTGCGTGTACGCATACCAGGGACACATACACAGCTTTACTATACACTATACCAAGAACACAGCGGTACAATATATTACAATGAAAATATTGGAAAGAACCTCTTTAAGCCTGCTATGTTTGTTGCGTGTACGCATACCAGGGACATCTACACAGCTTTACTATACACAATACCAAGAGCACAGTGGTACAATATATTACATTGAAAATATTGGAAAGAACCGCTTTAAGCCTGCTATGTTTGTTGCGTGTACGCATACCAGGGACATCTACACAGCTTTACTATACACAATACCAAGAGCACAGTGGTACAATATATTACATTGAAAATATTGGAAAGAACCGCTTTAAGCCTGCTATGTTTGTTGCGTGTACGCATGCCAGGGACATCTACACAGCTTTACTATACACAATACCAAGAGCACAGTGGTACAATATATTACAATGAAAATATTGGAAAGAACCGCTTTAAGCCTGCTATGTTTGTTGCGTGTACGCATGCCAGGGACATCTACACAGCTTTACTATACACAATACCAAGAGCACAGTGGTACAATATATTACATTGAAAATATTGGATAGAACTCCAATACCACAAAAATAATTAAAAAAACAAATAAACAAATTTACTTAAAACTATTAAACTTAAGTTGAATCTTGAGTAACTTGTTTTATTTATTATATTTGATTATTTTTGTGGTATTGGGGTTCTTTCCAATATGTTCATTGTAACTTTACTGTACTTGAATCCATTCTTAAAAACCAAAATTTAATACACACTCTATGCTTCATATTTGTAATAAATAAAATGGCAATTAACACTCAACTGCTGACAACGAATCTAGACATCGTGTACCAAGGCCTATACCAGATACTTTCACGGACATTTCTACCAACGTGGCAAGAATAATAACACATTTTGCATAATACAATAACACATAATACAACTCTGTCAACATTATGAAAACCAAACTCCAAAATTTAAAAAAATGTTGTGTATGCCGATTTACACTCTTGTATTCTCTATACTTTGTGTCACTTCTTAGTCGTAATATGGTCATTATTGCAGTAGACGTGTGAATGACATAAGAAGAGCGTAAGACGTGTTTTTGAATAGGTTTACACAGGATTTATCTAATAAGGAACTAGACTAAATACACGTAAAATTACTACGCAAAATAGCGATAAGATCCTAAAGAGTAAAACAGGAGTCGATAATAAATAGTGGCTTAAGGTCACCCATTGCGTTATGGGTCGTAAATGTCTCACCGAACCTGTTAATGAAATCTGTTTTGTGTTATACTTTAAGTTGACCTTGGTGAAATCGATTGAATTAGTAATCCTTTAGTAGCAATTTTTTCAAGTTTACAGACTAGTTGATGTTTCTTGAAATGTGATTACAATGTAGAAGATAAAGTGTTGATGTTTCTTAGAATGCTATTGCAATGTAAAGGGTAAAGTGTTGTATAACGTGTTAGTTGGGTAGTGGGTAGACAGTGGTCTCCATCCCGGTTAAGGTTAAACACATGTTGGGGTTCCTTGTAAAGTCATTATAATGTAAAGGGTAAAGTGTTGTATAACGTGTTGGCTGGGTAGTGGGTAGACACTGGTCTCCATCCCAGTTAAGGTTAAACACATGTTGGTGTTCCTTGTAAAGTCATTATAATGTAAAGGGTAAAGTGTTGTATAACGTGTTGGCTGGGTAGTGGGTAGACAGTGGTCTCCATCCCGGTTAAGGTTAAACACATGTTGGTGTTCCTTGTAAAGTCATTATAATGTAAAGGGTAAAGTGTTGTATAACGTGTTGGCTGGGTAGTGGGTAGACACTGGTCTCCATCCCAGTTAAGGTTAAACACATGTTGGTGTTCCTTGTAAAGTCATTATAATGTAAAGGGTAAAGTGTTGTATAACGTGTTGGCTGGGTAGTGGGTAGACAGTGGTCTCCATCCCGGTTAAGGTTAAACACATGTTGGTGTTCCTTGTAAAGTCATTATAATGTAAAGGGTAAAGTGTTGTATAACGTGTTGGCTGGGTAGTGGGTAGACACTGGTCTCCATCCCAGTTAAGGTTAAACACATGTTGGTGTTCCTTGTAAAGTCATTATAATGTAAAGGGTAAAGTGTTGTATAACGTGTTGGCTGGGTAGTGGGTAGACAGTGGTCTCCATCCCGGTTAAGGTTAAACACATGTTGGTGTTCCTTGTAAAGTCATTATAATGTAAAGGGTAAAGTGTTGTATAACGTGTTAGTTGGGTAGTAGGTAGACAGTGGTCTCCATCCCAGTTAAGGTTAAGCACGTGTTGGTGTTCCTTGTAAAGTCATTATAATGTAAAGGGTAAAGTGTTGTATAACGTGTTGGCTGGGTAGTGGGTAGACAGTGGTCTCCATCCAGGTTAAGGTTAAACACATGTTGGGGTTCCTTGTAAAGTCATTATAATGTAAAGGGTAAAGTGTTGTATAACGTGTTGGCTGGGTAGTGGGTAGACAGTGGTCTCCATCCCAGGTAAGGTTAAACACATGTTGGTGTTCCTTGTAAAGTCATTATAATGTAAAGGGTAAAGTGTTGTATAACGTGTTGGCTGGGTAGTGGGTAGACAGTGGTCTCCATCCCGGTTAAGGTTAAACACATGTTGGGGTTCCTTGTAAAGTCATTATAATGTAAAGGGTAAAGTGTTGTATAACGTGTTGGCTGGGTAGTGGGTAGACAGTGGTCTCCATCCCAGGTAAGGTTAAACACATGTTGGTGTTCCTTGTAAAGTCATTATAATGTAAAGGGTAAAGTGTTGTATAACGTGTTGGCTGGGTAGTGGGTAGACAGTGGTCTCCATCCCGGTTAAGGTTAAACACATGTTGGTGTTCCTTGTAAAGTCATTATAATGTAAAGGGCAAAGTGTTGTATAACGTGTTGGCTGGGTAGTGGGTAGACACTGGTCTCCATCCCAGGTAAGGTTAAACACATGTTGGTGTTCCTTGTAAAGTCATTATAATGTAAAGGGTAAAGTGTTGTATAACGTGTTAGTTGGGTAGTGGGTAGACAGTGGTCTCCATCCCAGTTAAGGTTAAGCACATGTTGGTGTTCCTTGTAAAGTCATTATAATGTAAAGGGTAAAGTGTTGTATAACGTGTTAGTTGGGTAGTGGGTAGACAGTGGTCTCCATCCCAGTTAAGGTTAAGCACATGTTGGGGTTCCTTGTAAAGTCATTATAATGTAAAGGGTAAAGTGTTGTATAACGTGTTGGCTGGGTAGTGGGTAGACAGTGGTCTCCATCCAGGTTAAGGTTAAACACATGTTGGTGTTCCTTGTAAAGTCATTATAATGTAAAGGGTAAAGTGTTGTATAACGTGTTGGCTGGGTAGTGGGTAGACAGTGGTCTCCATCCCGGTTAAGGTTAAACACATGTTGGGGTTCCTTGTAAAGTCATTATAATGTAAAGGGTAAAGTGTTGTATAACGTGTTGGCTGGGTAGTGGGTAGACAGTGGTCTCCATCCCAGGTAAGGTTAAACACATGTTGGTGTTCCTTGTAAAGTCATTATAATGTAAAGGGTAAAGTGTTGTATAACGTGTTGGCTGGGTAGTGGGTAGACAGTGGTCTCCATCCCAGGTAAGGTTAAACACATGTTGGTGTTCCTTGTAAAGTCATTATAATGTAAAGGGTAAAGTGTTGTATAACGTGTTGGCTGGGTAGTGGGTAGACAGTGGTCTCCATCCCGGTTAAGGTTAAACACATGTTGGGGTTCCTTGTAAAGTCATTATAATGTAAAGGGTAAAGTGTTGTATAACGTGTTGGCTGGGTAGTGGGTAGACAGTGGTCTCCATCCCAGGTAAGGTTAAACACATGTTGGTGTTCCTTGTAAAGTCATTATAATGTAAAGGGTAAAGTGTTGTATAACGTGTTGGCTGGGTAGTGGGTAGACAGTGGTCTCCATCCCGGTTAAGGTTAAACACATGTTGGTGTTCCTTGTAAAGTCATTATAATGTAAAGGGTAAAGTGTTGTATAACGTGTTGGCTGGGTAGTGGGTAGACAGTGGTCTCCATCCCGGTTAAGGTTAAACACATGTTGGTGTTCCTTGTAAAGTCATTATAATGTAAAGGGTAAAGTGTTGTATAACGTGTTGGTTGGGTAGTGGGTAGACAGTGGTCTCCATCCAGGTTAAGGTTAAACACATGTTGGGGTTCCTTGTAAAGTCATTATAATGTAAAGGGTAAAGTGTTGTATAACGTGTTAGTTGGGTAGTGGGTAGACAGTGGTCTCCATCCCAGTTAAGGTTAAGCACATGTTGGTGTTCCTTGTAAAGTCATTATAATGTAAAGGGTAAAGTGTTGTATAACGTGTTAGTTGGGTAGTGGGTAGACAGTGGTCTCCATCCCAGTTAAGGTTAAGCACATGTTGGTGTTCCTTGTAAAGTCATTATAATGTAAAGGGTAAAGTGTTGTATAACGTGTTGGCTGGGTAGTGGGTAGACAGTGGTCTCCATCCAGGTTAAGGTTAAACACATGTTGGGGTTCCTTGTAAAGTCATTATAATGTAAAGGGTAAAGTGTTGTATAACGTGTTGGCTGGGTAGTGGGTAGACAGTGGTCTCCATCCCAGTTAAGGTTAAGCACATGTTGGGGTTCCTTGTAAAGTCATTATAATGTAAAGGGTAAAGTGTTGTATAACGTGTTAGTTGGGTAGTAGGTAGACAGTGGTCTCCATCCAGGTTAAGGTTAAACACATGTTGGGGTTCCTTGTAAAGTCATTATAATGTAAAGGGTAAAGTGTTGTATAACGTGTTGGCTGGGTAGTGGGTAGACAGTGGTCTCCATCCCAGTTAAGGTTAAGCACATGTTGGGGTTCCTTGTAAAGTCATTATAATGTAAAGGGTAAAGTGTTGTATAACGTGTTAGTTGGGTAGTAGGTAGACAGTGGTCTCCATCCCAGTTAAGGTTAAGCACATGTTGGGGTTCCTTGTAAAGTCATTATAATGTAAAGGGTAAAGTGTTGTATAACGTGTTAGTTGGGTAGTGGGTAGACAGTGGTCTCCATCCCAGTTAAGGTTAAGCACATGTTGGGGTTCCTTGTAAAGTCATTATAATGTAAAGGGTAAAGTGTTGTATAACGTGTTGGCTGGGTAGTGGGTAGACAGTGGTCTCCATCCCAGTTAAGGTTAAGCACATGTTGGGGTTCCTTGTAAAGTCATTATAATGTAAAGGGTAAAGTGTTGTATAACGTGTTAGTTGGGTAGTAGGTAGACAGTGGTCTCCATCCCAGTTAAGGTTAAGCACATGTTGGGGTTCCTTGTAAAGTCATTATAATGTAAAGGGTAAAGTGTTGTATAACGTGTTAGTTGGGTAGTGGGTAGACAGTGGTCTCCATCCCAGTTAAGGTTAAGCACATGTTGGGGTTCCTTGTAAAGTCATTATAATGTAAAGGGTAAAGTGTTGTATAACGTGTTAGTTGGGTAGTAGGTAGACAGTGGTCTCCATCCCAGTTAAGGTTAAGCACATGTTGGGGTTCCTTGTAAAGTCATTATAATGTAAAGGGTAAAGTGTTGTATAACGTGTTGGCTGGGTAGTGGGTAGACAGTGGTCTCCATCCCAGTTAAGGTTAAGCACATGTTGGGGTTCCTTGTAAAGTCATTATAATGTAAAGGGTAAAGTGTTGTATAACGTGTTAGTTGGGTAGTAGGTAGACAGTGGTCTCCATCCCAGTTAAGGTTAAGCACATGTTGGGGTTCCTTGTAAAGTCATTATAATGTAAAGGGTAAAGTGTTGTATAACGTGTTAGTTGGGTAGTAGGTAGACAGTGGTCTCCATCCCAGTTAAGGTTAAGCACATGTTGGGGTTCCTTGTAAAGTCATTATAATGTAAAGGGTAAAGTGTTGTATAACGTGTTAGTTGGGTAGTAGGTAGACAGTGGTCTCCATCCCAGTTAAGGTTAAGCACATGTTGGGGTTCCTTGTAAAGTCATTATAATGTAAAGGGTAAAGTGTTGTATAACGTGTTGGCTGGGTAGTGGGTAGACAGTGGTCTCCATCCCAGTTAAGGTTAAACACGTGTTGGTGTTCCTTGTAAAGTCATTATAATGTAAAGGGCAAAGTGTTGTATAACGTGTTAGTTGGGTAGTGGGTAGACAGTGGTCTCCATCCAGGTTAAGGCTAAACACATGTTGGTGTTCCTTGTAAAGTCATTATAATGTAAAGGGTAAAGTGTTGTATAACGTGTTGGCTGGGTAGTGGGTAGACAGTGGTCTCCATCCAGGTTAAGGTTAAACACATGTTGGGGTTCCTTGTAAAGTCATTATAATGTAAAGGGTAAAGTGTTGTATAACGTGTTGGCTGGGTAGTGGGTAGACAGTGGTCTCCATCCAGGTTAAGGTTAAACACATGTTGGGGTTCCTTGTAAAGTCATTATAATGTAAAGGGTAAAGTGTTGTATAACGTGTTAGTTGGGTAGTGGGTAGACAGTGGTCTCCATCCAGGTTAAGGCTAAACACATGTTGGGGTTCCTTGTAAAGTCATTATAATGTAAAGGGTAAAGTGTTGTATAACGTGTTGGCTGGGTAGTGGGTAGACAGTGGTCTCCATCCAGGTTAAGGTTAAGCACATGTTGGGGTTCCTTGTAAAGTCATTATAATGTAAAGGGTAAAGTGTTGTATAACGTGTTGGCTGGGTAGTGGGTAGACAGTGGTCTCCATCCAGGTTAAGGTTAAACACATGTTGGTGTTCCTTGTAAAGTCATTATAATGTAAAGGGTAAAGTGTTGTATAACGTGTTGGCTGGGTAGTGGGTAGACAGTGGTCTCCATCCAGGTTAAGGTTAAACACATGTTGGGGTTCCTTGTAAAGTCATTATAATGTAAAGGGTAAAGTGTTGTATAACGTGTTGGCTGGGTAGTGGGTAGACAGTGGTCTCCATCCCGGTTAAGGTTAAACACATGTTGGTGTTCCTTGTAAAGTCATTATAATGTAAAGGGCAAAGTGTTGTATAAGTGTTGGCTGGGTAGTGGGTATACACTGGTCATCATCCCAGTTAAGTTCAGTCTAAATCTTGGTAATCAACCAAGATTACCACGCGATGCTATAAATTCTCAACTATTCCTCTTACCAGGGGATCATTATGACACTTCTTATCTACACATAAGTTATACTTCTCGTATTTAGCTTCCTTCTTACAAGGGGATGCATCGGATACGTTTCCCACCAACCCGTTATAGGGTAGGTCTACGTTAAATGCCCTGCACTAGTGACGTCACGATTTCAGTTTTATGTTCCTACCTCAGTCCTGTGTGTATTCTTAATCACTTTCTACAATTTCGATGCGATAATGGTCGTACTGGCTAACCTCTTTGTGAAAGCAGAAAAAGTAAATAATAATAAAATAAAGATAATTACTTAGTCTTTTCTTTGTGGTGTTGAATTTCTTGTCTAAATGGTAAATCTATCTTTCGCTTTACGAACTGAAAGATCTGACTAGTACTTTCCGGCTTGCTCCACTCAGTTCTTAAAGTTCTAGTCCGTGATGACTGCGAAGAACTTTTTGTTGGGATGTTATATTTCTACGATGTGACATCAGGGCGGTGTTAAGGATCAGCTAGATCTTGGCGAAGCCCAATGGAGCGGGGAGGGTCACAAGAAGAGGAAATCTTCTTATCACATTCACAGAAAGTCTATTCCGCTGAAGGAGTTGTTTACAAGATGGCAAAACTGAAACAACACTCTCCCCACCACAGCACAAACAGCTTCTCGTTTTGACACAAGGCCAAACTTCACAAAGATACCATGCGTTTTTATCTTGCTTTTTTTTATCCATCCTTAAATAAGGTCGACCTTCGCTAAAATTGTTTTTGATTGAAAGGTAAAAATTTATTAGTGGAGGGGGTTCTTTCATTATCTTTTATCGAACCCTGTAACTTTACTTTTGGTAGGATTGCTTGAAATACCGTTTTCACGTTACTGGCTAGCCAGTAAGCGTCTTGCCATTAGCATTGTTTCCCAACTCTACCAAGCGATGGTTTTTGTAATGAATCGGTCAATAGGACTACATGGATAGTATCATAATTACAACAGCGTGGTTAAAAGACCATTTTCACGTTACTCGCTAACCAATAAGCGACTCTACGTACGCATTGTTAGACATTAATATTAATAATAGGGTTTCTGTAATGATTCCGTACATGTCTAGTGACTTCATTACAGCAGGGTGGTTAAAGTACCATTTTCACGTTACTCGCTAACCAATAAGCAACTCTGCATACGCATTTGTTAGACATTAATATTAATAATAGGGTTTCTGTAATGATTCCGTACATGTCTAGTGACTTCATTACAGCAGGGTGGTTAAAAGACCATTTTCACGTTACTCGCTAACCAATAAGCGACTCTACGTACGCATTGTTAGACATTAATATTAATAATAGGGTTTCTGTAATGATTCCGTACATGTCTAGTGACTTCATTACAGCAGGGTGGTTAAAGTACCATTTTCACGTTACTCGCTAACCAATAAGCAACTCTGCATACGCATTGTTAGACATTAATATTAATAATAGGGTTTCTGTAATGATTCCGTACATGTCTAGTGACTTCATTACAGCAGGGTGGTTAAAGTACCATTTTCACGTTACTCGCTAAACAATAAGCAACTCTGCATACGCATTGTTAGACATTAATATTAATAATAGGGTTTCTGTAATGATTCCGTACATGTCTAGTGACTTCATTACAGCAGGGTGGTTAAAGTACCATTTTTACGTTACTCGCTAACCAATAAGCAACTCTGCATACGCATTGTTAGACATTAATATTAATAATAGGGTTTCTGTAATGATTCCGTACATGTCTAGTGACTTCATTACAGCAGGGTGGTTAAAGTACCATTTTTACGTTACTCGCTAAACAATAAGCAACTCTGCATACGCATTGTTAGACATTAATGCTAATAATAGGGTTTCTGTAATGATTCCCTACATGTCTAGTGACTTCATTACAGCAGGGTGGTTAAAGTACCATTTTTACGTTACTCGCTAAACAATAAGCAACTCTGCATACGCATTGTTAGACATTAATATTAATAATAGGGTTTCTGTAATGATTCCGTACATGTCTAGTGACTTCATTACAGCAGGGTGGTTAAAGTACCATTTTTACGTTACTCGCTAACCAATAAGCGACTCTACGTACGCATTGTTAGACATTAATGCTAATAATAGGGTTTCTGTAATGATTCCGTACATGTCTAGTGACTTCATTACAGCAGGGTGGTTAAAGTACCATTTTTACGTTACTCGCTAAACAATAAGCAACTCTACGTACGCATTGTTAGACATTAATGCTAATAATAGGGTTTCTGTAATGATTCCGTACATGTCTAGTGACTTCATTACAGCAGGGTGGTTAAAGTACCATTTTTACGTTACTCGCTAAACAATAAGCAACTCTACGTACGCATTGTTAGACATTAATGCTAATAATATGGTTTCTGTAATGATTCCGTACATGTCTAGTGACTTCATTACAGCAGGGTGGTTAACGTACCATTTTTACGTTACTCGCTAACCAATAAGCAACTCTGCATACGCATTGTTAGACATTAATATTAATAATAGGGTTTCTGTAATGATTCCGTACATGTCTAGTGACTTCATTACAGCAGGGTGGTTAAAGTACCATTTTTACGTTACTCGCTAACCAATAAGCAACTCTGCATACTCATTGTTAGACATTAATATTAATAATAGGGTTTCTGTAATGATTCCGTACATGTCTAGTGACTTCATTACAGCAGGGTGGTTATAGTACCATTTTTACGTTACTCGCTAACCAATAAACAACTCTGCATACGCATTGTTAGACATTAATATTAATAATAGGGTTTCTGTAATGATTCCGTACATGTCTAGTGACTTCATTACAGCAGGGTGGTTAAAGTACCATTTTTACGTTACTCGCTAACCAATAAGCAACTCTGCATACGCATTGTTAGACATTAATATTAATAATAGGGTTTCTGTAATGATTCCGTACATGTCTAGTGACTTCATTACAGCAGGGTGGTTAAAGTACCATTTTTACGTTACTCGCTAAACAATAAGCAACTCTGCATACGCATTGTTAGACATTAATACTAATAATAGGGTTTCTGTAATGATTCCGTACATGTCTAGTGACTTCATTACAGCAGGGTGGTTAAAGTACCATTTTTACGTTACTCGCTAAACAATAAGCAACTCTGCATACGCATTGTTAGACATTAATACTAATAATAGGGTTTCTGTAATGATTCCGTACATGTCTAGTGACTTCATTACAGCAGGGTGGTTAAAGTACCATTTTTACGTTACTCGCTAACCAATAAGCAACTCTACGTACGCATTGTTAGAGATTAATGCTAATAATAGGGTTTCTGTAATGATTCCGTACATGTCTAGTGACTTCATTACAGCAGGGTGGTTAAAGTACCATTTTCACGTTACTCGCTAACCAATAAGCAACTCTGCATACGCATTGTTAGACATTAATACTAATAATAGGGTTTCTGTAATGATTCCGTACATGTCTAGTGACTTCATTACAGCAGGGTGGTTAAAGTACCATTTTCACGTTACTCGCTAAACAATAAGCAACTCTGCATACGCATTGTTAGACATTAATACTAATAATAGGGTTTCTGTAATGATTCCGTACATGTCTAGTGACTTCATTACAGCAGGGTGGTTAAAGTACCATTTTTACGTTACTCGCTAAACAATAAGCAACTCTGCATACGCATTGTTAGACATTAATACTAATAATAGGGTTTCTGTAATGATTCCGTACATGTCTAGTGACTTCATTACAGCAGGGTGGTTAAAGTACCATTTTTACGTTACTCGCTAAACAATAAGCAACTCTGCATACGCATTGTTAGACATTAATGCTAATAATAGGGTTTCTGTAATGATTCCGTACATGTCTAGTGACTTCATTACAGCAGGGTGGTTAAAGTACCATTTTTACGTTACTCGCTAAACAATAAGCAACTCTGCATACGCATTGTTAGACATTAATGCTAATAATAGGGTTTCTGTAATGATTCCGTACATGTCTAGTGATTTCATTACAGCAGGGTGGTTAAAGTACCATTTTTACGTTACTCGCTAAACAATAAGCAACTCTGCATACGCATTGTTAGACATTAATACTAATAATAGGGTTTCTGTAATGATTCCGTACATGTCTAGTGACTTCATTACAGCAGGGTGGTTAAAGTACCATTTTCACGTTACTCGCTAAACAATAAGCAACTCTGCATACGCATTGTTAGACATTAATACTAATAATAGGGTTTCTGTAATGATTCCGTACATGTCTAGTGACTTCATTACAGCAGGGTGGTTAAAAGACCATTTTCACGTTACTCGCTAAACAATAAGCAACTCTGCATACGCATTGTTAGACATTAATACTAATAATAGGGTTTCTGTAATGATTCCGTACATGTCTAGTGACTTCATTACAGCAGGGTGGTTAAAGTACCATTTTTACGTTACTCGCTAAACAATAAGCAACTCTGCATACGCATTGTTAGACATTAATACTAGTAATAGGGTTTCTGTAATGATTCCGTACATGTCTAGTGACTTCATTACAGCAGGGTGGTTAAAGTACCATTTTCACGTTACTCGCTAAACAATAAGCAACTCTGCATACGCATTGTTAGACATTAATACTAATAATAGGGTTTCTGTAATGATTCCGTACATGTCTAGTGACTTCATTACAGCAGGGTGGTTAAAGTATCATTTTTACGTTACTCGCTAACCAATAAGCGACTCTACGTACGCATTGTTAGAGATTAATGCTAATAATAGGGTTTCTGTAATGATTCCGTACATGTCTAGTGACTTCATTACAGCAGGGTGGTTAAAGTACCATTTTCACGTTACTCGCTAAACAATAAGCGACTCTGCATAAGCATTGTTTGCCTCTGCTACTAAGCCATGGTTTCTGTAATGATCGGGAAATAATAGGTCTTCAATAATAGTGACGTCTTTACACTCTATTTCGCACCTGGTCACTGCTACCAAAAAAAAACTTGACTTTAGAAAAATACACGGTTTAAAGTTGTAGGTCACCTTAGATGTTTTATTAGTGGTGATTTTAGGTCTGATTTTCGAAAATAGGTTATAAAATCCATTCGATTGAACTTTGATTATGTATAAAAAGACCGTATTTTGTGTAAAAGTATCGGAATCACTTGTACAATTTATGTAGATGGTATTGACATTATCAGAATATTACCATTTGTTTATTTTCATTCACTCCATTTTACAACCGGATCAAATCGGTTTCCCAAGGTCATGTCAAGCCTTGAAGCGATAACAGATTTCACTAACAAGCTCGCAAAAACAAAATACTGTTATGATCCATTATACCTAACTATTCTGCATCCAGTTTATATACGACGGAATTTACGACCTCTTTCAAACAAATCTCTTTTTAAAATAAACAAAACGCGCTTCATATCGTGACTGCGTGAAAGAAATCTGTAATAAAGGGAAATATTTATATAATTATGGACTGAATGTTTGAAAAGAAGCGAATCAGCGAGCGACAAATTTCCTCTGCCAGTACATCATTGTATCTATTCTTTAAACCTACGCTTTATTCTAGATCTCTCAGGAAGCTGGTGGACACCTCTCTTCTCGCTGTTTAGGATAGGTATATTTCGGATACTGTGCTGCCATAACTTACCTAAACCTACGCTTTATTCTAGATCTCTCAGGAAGCTGGTGGACACCTCTCTTCTCGCTGTTTAGGATAGGTATATTTCGGATACTGTGCTGCCATAACTTACCTAAACCTACGCTTTATTCTAGATCTCTCAGGAAGCTGGTGGACACCTCTCTTCTCGCTGTTTAGGATAAGTATATTTCGGATACTGTGCTGCCATAACTTACCTAAACCTACGCTTTATTCTAGATCTCTCAGGAAGCTGGTGGACACCTCTCTTCTCGCTGTTTAGGATAGGTATATTTCGGATACTGTGCTGCCATAACTTACCTAAACCTACGCTTTATTCTAGATCTCTCAGGAAGCTGGTGGACACCTCTCTTCTCGCTGTTTAGGATAGGTATATTTCGGATACTGTGCTGCCATAACTTACCTAAACCTACGCTTTATTCTAGATCTCTCAGGAAGCTGGTGGACACCTCTCTTCTCGCTGTTTAGGATAGGTATATTTCGGATACTGTGCTGCCATAACTTACCTAAACCTACGCTTTATTCTAGATCTCTCAGGAAGCTGGTGGACACCTCTCTTCTCGCTGTTTAGGATAGGTATATTTCGGATACTGTGCTGCCATAACTTACCTAAACCTACGCTTTATTCTAGATCTCTCAGGAAGCTGGTGGACACCTCTCTTCTCGCTGTTTAGGATAGGTATATTTCGGATACTGTGCTGCCATAACTTACCTAAACCTACGCTTTATTCTACATCTCTCAGGAAGCTGGTGGACACCTCTCTTCTCGCTGTTTAGGATAGGTATATTCGGATACTGTGCTGCCATAACTTACCTAAACCTACGCTTTATTCTACATCTCTCAGGAAGCTGGTGGACACCTCTCTTCTCGCTGTTTAGGATAGGTATATTTCGGATACTGTGCTGCCATAACTTACCTAAACCTACGCTTTATTCTAGATCTCTCAGGAAGCTGGTGGACACCTCTCTTCTCGCTGTTTAGGATAGGTATATTTCGGATACTGTGCTGCCATAACTTACCTAAACCTACGCTTTATTCTAGATCTCTCAGGAAGCTGGTGGGCACCTCTCTTCTCGCTGTTTAGGATAGGTATATTTCGGATACTGTGCTGCCATAACTTACCTAAACCTACGCTTTATTCTAGTTCTCTCAGGACGCTGGTGGGCACCTCTCTTCTCGCTGTTTAGGATAGGTATATTTCGGATACTGTGCTGCCATAACTTACCTAAACCTACGCTTTATTCTAGATCTCTCAGGAAGCTGGTGGACACCTCTCTTCTCGCTGATTAGGATAGGTATATTTCGAATACTGTGCTGCCATAACTTACCTAAACCTACGCTTTATTCTAGATCTCTCAGGAAGCTGGTGGACACCTCTCTTCTCGCTGTTTAGGATAGGTATATTTCGGATACTGTGCTGCCATAACTTACCTAAACCTACGCTTTATTCTAGATCTCTCAGGAAGCTGGTGGACACCTCTCTTCTCGCTGTTTAGGATAGGTATATTTCGGATACTGTGCTGCCATAACTTACCTAAACCTACGCTTTATTCTAGATCTCTCAGGAAGCTGGTGGGCACCTCTCTTCTCGCTGTTTAGGATAGGTATATTTCGGATACTGTGCTGCCATAACTTACCTAAACCTACGCTTTATTCTAGATCTCTCAGGAAGCTGGTGGGCACCTCTCTTCTCGCTGTTTAGGATAGGTATATATCGGATACTGTGCTGCCATAACTTACCTAAACCTACGCTTTATTCTAGATCTCTCAGGAAGCTGGTGGACACCTCTCTTCTCGCTGTTTAGGACAGGTATATTCGGATACTGTGCTGCCATAACTTACCTAAACCTACGCTTTATTCTAGATCTCTCAGGAAGCTGGTGGACACCTCTCTTCTCGCTGTTTAGGACAGGTATATTTCGGATACTGTGCTGCCATAACTTACCTAAACCTACGCTTTATTCTAGATCTCTCAGGAAGCTGGTGGACACCTCTCTTCTCGCTGTTTAGGATAGGTATATTTCGGATACTGTGCTGCCATAACTTACCTAAACCTACGCTTTATTCTAGATCTCTCAGGAAGCTGGTGGACACCTCTCTTCTCGCTGTTTAGGATAGGTATATTTCGGATACTGTGCTGCCATAACTTACCTAAACCTACGCTTTATTCTAGATCTCTCAGGAAGCTGGTGGACACCTCTCTTCTCGCTGTTTAGGATAGGTATATTTCGGATACTGTGCTGCCATAACTTACCTAAACCTACGCTTTATTCTACATCTCTCAGGAAGCTGGTGGACACCTCTCTTCTCGCTGTTTAGGATAGGTATATTCGGATACTGTGCTGCCATAACTTACCTAAACCTACGCTTTATTCTACATCTCTCAGGAAGCTGGTGGACACCTCTCTTCTCGCTGTTTAGGATAGGTATATTTCGGATACTGTGCTGCCATAACTTACCTAAACCTACGCTTTATTCTAGATCTCTCAGGAAGCTGGTGGACACCTCTCTTCTCGCTGTTTAGGATAGGTATATTCGGATACTGTGCTGCCATAACTTACCTAAACCTACGCTTTATTCTAGATCTCTCAGGAAGCTGGTGGACACCTCTCTTCTCGCTGTTTAGGATAGGTATATTTCGGATACTGTGCTGCCATAACTTACCTAAACCTACGCTTTATTCTAGATCTCTCAGGAAGCTGGTGGGCACCTCTCTTCTCGCTGTTTAGGATAGGTATATTTCGGATACTGTGCTGCCATAACTTACCTAAACCTACGCTTTATTCTAGTTCTCTCAGGAAGCTGGTGGGCACCTCTCTTCTCGCTGTTTAGGATAGGTATATTTCGGATACTGTGCTGCCATAACTTACCTAAACCTACGCTTTATTCTAGATCTCTCAGGAAGCTGGTGGACACCTCTCTTCTCGCTGTTTAGGATAGGTATATTTCGGATACTGTGCTGCCATAACTTACCTAAACCTACGCTTTATTCTAGATCTCTCAGGAAGCTGGTGGACACCTCTCTTCTCGCTGTTTAGGATAGGTATATTTCGGATACTGTGCTGCCATAACTTACCTAAACCTACGCTTTATTCTAGATCTCTCAGGAAGCTGGTGGACACCTCTCTTCTCGCTGTTTAGGATAGGTATATTTCGGATACTGTGCTGCCATAACTTACCTAAACCTACGCTTTATTCTAGATCTCTCAGGAAGCTGGTGGGCACCTCTCTTCTCGCTGTTTAGGATAGGTATATTTCGGATACTGTGCTGCCATAACTTACCTAAACCTACGCTTTATTCTAGATCTCTCAGGAAGCTGGTGGGCACCTCTCTTCTCGCTGTTTAGGATAGGTATATATCGGATACTGTGCTGCCATAACTTACCTAAACCTACGCTTTATTCTAGATCTCTCAGGAAGCTGGTGGACACCTCTCTTCTCGCTGTTTAGGACAGGTATATTCGGATACTGTGCTGCCATAACTTACCTAAACCTACGCTTTATTCTAGATCTCTCAGGAAGCTGGTGGACACCTCTCTTCTCGCTGTTTAGGACAGGTATATTTCGGATACTGTGCTGCCATAACTTACCTAAACCTACGCTTTATTCTAGATCTCTCAGGAAGCTGGTGGACACCTCTCTTCTCGCTGTTTAGGATAGGTATATTTCGGATACTGTGCTGCCATAACTTACCTAAACCTACGCTTTATTCTAGATCTCTCAGGAAGCTGGTGGACACGTCTCTCCTCGCTGTTTAGGATAGGTATATTTCGGATACTGTGCTGCCATAACTTACCTAAACCTACGCTTTATTCTAGATCTCTCAGGAAGCTGGTGGACACCTCTCTTCTCGCTGTTTAGGATAGGTATATTTCGGATACTGTGCTGCCATAACTTACCTAAACCTACGCTTTATTCTAGTTCTCTCAGGAAGCTGGTGGGCACCTCTCTTCTCGCTGTTTAGGATAGGTATATTTCGGATACTGTGCTGCCATAACTTACCTAAACCTACGCTTTATTCTAGATCTCTCAGGAAGCTGGTGGACACCTCTCTTCTCGCTGTTTAGGATAGGTATATTTCGGATACTGTGCTGCCATAACTTACCTAAACCTACAATTTATTCTAGATCTCTCAGGAAGCTGGTGGACACCTCTCTTCTCGCTGTTTAGGATAGGTATATTTCGGATACTGTGCTGCCATAACTTACCTAAACCTACGCTTTATTCTAGATCTCTCAGGAAGCTGGTGGACACCTCTCTTCTCGCTGTTTAGGACAGGTATATTCGGATACTGTGCTGCCATAACTTACCTAAACCTACGCTTTATTCTAGATCTCTCAGGAAGCTGGTGGACACCTCTCTTCTCGCTGTTTAGGATAGGTATATTTCGGATACTGTGCTGCCATAACTTACCTAAACCTACACTTTATTCTAGATCTCTCAGGAAGCTTGTGGACACCTCTCTTCTCGCTGTTTAGGATAGGTATATTTCGGATACTGTGCTGCCATAACTTACCTAAACCTACGCTTTATTCTAGATCTCTCAGGAAGCTGGTGGGCACCTCTCTTCTCGCTGTTTAGGACAGGTATATTCGGATACTGTGCTGCCATAACTTACCTAAACCTACGCTTTATTCTAGATCTCTCAGGAAGCTGGTGGACACCTCTCTTCTCGCTGTTTAGGATAGGTATATTTCGGATACTGTGCTGCCATAACTTACCTAAACCTACGCTTTATTCTAGATCTCTCAGGAAGCTTGTGGACACCTCTCTTCTCGCTGTTTAGGATAGGTATATTTCGAATACTGTACTGCCATATCTTACCTAAACCTACGCTTTATTCTAGATCTCTCAGGAAGCTTGTGGACACCTCTCTTCTCGCTGTTTAGGATAGGTATATTTCGGATACTGTGCTGCCATAACTTACCTAAACCTACGCTTTATTCTAGATCTCTCAGGAAGCTGGTGGACACCTCTCTTCTCGCTGTTTAGGATAGGTATATTTCGGATACTGTGCTGCCATAACTTACCTAAACCTACGCTTTATTCTAGATCTCTCAGGAAGCTGGTGGGCACCTCTCTTCTCGCTGTTTAGGATAGGTATATTTCAGATACTGTGCTGCCATAACTTACCTAAACCTACGCTTTATTCTAGATCTCTCAGGAAGCTGGTGGGCACCTCTCTTCTCGCTGTTTAGGATAGGTATATTTCAGATACTGTGCTGCCATAACTTACCTAAACCTACGCTTTATTCTAGATCTCTCAGGAAGCTGGTGGACACCTCTCTTCTCGCTGTTTAGGACAGGTATATTTCGGATACTGTGCTGCCATAACTTACCTACAATAATTTATCATTAAATCTCTTTTATATATCTATTCTTTATTTCAACTCTTCGGGGTTTCAACCCTGCCAATCTGACGTCATAATGTTTGATGACGTTTCCAACATCACTTTATTACATTGAGAGAGCAAGTCTACTTCATATACAAATAAATATTGATGCCATATTTCGGCCGTATAAAACATTCTATTTTAACCCTCATTGACGGTTAATTATCCCCCCCCCCATCGTGTTTGTTATTGTCAACCCTTTATCCCCTTCATCGTAGCTATTATTAACAATTCGTTACCCCCTTCATCGTTAAACTGTAAACAACGTAAGACATTAATGTACACACATATAAACACGAACTCTCAATACTGGCCTCGGAAGTGTTCAGCTTATGCAAACGTATATTGCGGACTACGTAACCGTGTACTTGGCTTTGAGAGATCGCTGTAGACGAGATAGAACCAGTATAAATACTTTCCTACAACCATGATAAGGATTGTCAAAACACTGACGCATGAGTCGGTCGTTATTAGATAAATTAGCTTAGGTATGAAATAACAAACCTTTTTGGAATACAGTAGAGTCTTGATATTTCGAGGTAGATGGGTCTGAGACCCACTCGGACTACCGAAAAGGGGTTACGCGGAAATACGTTCCTGTGCATTACAAAAAATAGGAACTTTAATGAACCCTTATAATATAGGTAATTAAAAATACACTAAATAAGTTATATAACATTATATGAACATTTCTTGGAAACACGATTCATTTCCTTAGCGTACCGTATTAATATAAACATTTTTTGGAAGCCCGTCGCATTTCCTCTACATACCGTATTGATATAATCGTTTCTTGGAAGCCCAACTCATTTCCTATGAATACATTTATTAATCTATTTATTACATCTATTAATATAGACATTTTTTGGAAGTAGGACTCGTTTCCTTTGCATACAGTATGACTATAAACATTTCTTGGAAGCCCTATTTTATCATTTCCTTTCACAATGATATAATAGGCTGTAATGAAAATAGGCTCGAATTTAACAAAAGCTCGAAATATCGGGACTCGTACTATCGAGACTCATGTTTTCAGTGCTGGTAGTACATGCAAGGCCAAGTACACGGTTACGTGGTCTGCACTATACATACAAATTTTGAATTTTTAATAGGAAACGACTTTTCTTAAAATCCCAACATCTCATCTTCAATGAATCTGCTGAGAGTAGACACCAAAAACGCTTATGAAATCATGTCTCTCCCATGCCCAATGAATTACTTTATTCCGAATGTGTGCATCAATTATAATTTTTTGTATCAGCCACAGAAATGATTCCAGTAATTCAATTCTTGTAGGATATTAGCTAATGGGCATGTCTCTTGCTATTAATTTTCATTTCATCATTTGCTAACCAATACCCCGATTGGAGCTTCGGTTAACTTCGATTTAGGACATTGGGAGAGGTTAGACAAGGAATGAAACGTATGGAATGCTGGAAGTCAGAGAATTAGAATATTATTTATGTGTAGATTCTATATATCGACGATGAATGTAAAAAAGCATTTCAAAGCAGATAAAACGTTGTGCAAACATATTGCACTTAAGCTGTGGATCGTAGCCACGAAGACGCAGTGAAATTACAAGCAAATAATATTCTGAAATTATGAACAGCCATTTTATTTATGTTCACAGCGGGAGTAAATAACGATAGACTTGGTAACAAAATCTTAAATATCTATTTCTTGCAGAATAAAAAATCACGTCAAGAATATATTAAACTGCATTGTTATACAAAACCTGTAAAAATATATAACCCTGTTAGGATTGTCGCGTGACAAAATATCGAGGTCGCAATATATCTAACCCTGTTAGGATTGTCGCGTGACAAAATGTCGAGGTAGCACTATATCTAACCCTGTTAGGATTGTCGCGTGACAAAATATCGAGGTCGCAATATATCTAACCCTGTTAGGATTGTCGCGTGACAAAATATCGAGGTCGCAATATATCTAACCCTGTTAGGATTGTCGCGTGAAAAAATATCGAGGTCGCAATATATCTAACCCAGTTTGGATTGTCGCGTGAAAAAATATCGAGGTCGCAATATATCTAACCCTGTTAGGATTGTCGCGTGACAAAATATCGAGGTCGCAATATATCTAACCCTGTTAGGATTGTCGCGTGACAAAATATCGAGGTCGCAATATATCTAACCCTGTTAGGATTGTCGCGTGAAAAAATATCGAGGTCGCAATATATCTAACCCAGTTTGGATTGTCGCGTGAAAAAATATCGAGGTCGCAATATATCTAACCCTGTTAGGATTGTCGCGTGACAAAATATTGAGGTCGCAATATATCTAACCCTGTTAGGATTGTCGCGTGAAAAAATATCGAGGTCGCAATATATCTAACCCAGTTTGGATTGTCGCGTGAAAAAATATCGAGGTCGCAATATATCTAACCCTGTTAGGATTGTCGCGTGAAAAAATATCGAGGTCGCAATATATCTAACCCAGTTTGGATTGTCGCGTGAAAAAATATCGAGGTCGCAATATATCTAACCCTGTTAGGATTGTCGCGTGACAAAATATCGAGGTCGCAATATATCTAACCCTGTTAGGATTGTCGCGTGAAAAAATATCGAGGTCGCAATATATCTAACCCAGTTTGGATTGTCGCGTGAAAAAATATCGAGGTCGCAATATATCTAACCCTGTTAGGATTGTCGAGGGACAAAATACCGAGGTCGCAATAAATCTAACCCAGTTTGGATTGTCGCGGGACAAAATATCGAGGTCGCAATATATCTAACCCTGTTAGGATTGTCGCGGGACAAAATACCGAGGTCGCAATAAATCTAACCCAGTTTGGATTGTCGCGGGACAAAATATCGAGGTCGCAATATATCTAACCCTGTTAGGATTGACGAGTGACAAAATACCGAGGTCGCAATATATCTAACCCAGTTTGGATTGTCGCGGGATAAAATATCGAGGTCGCAATATATCTAACCCTGTTAGGATTGACGAGTGACAAAATATCGAGGTCGCAATATATCTAACCCTGTTAGGATTGACGAGTGACAAAATACCGAGGTCGCACTATATCTAACCCAGTTTGGATTGTCGCGGGACAAAATATCGAGGTCGCAGTATATCTAACCCTGTTAGGATTGTCGCGTGACAAAATATCGAGGTCGCAATATATCTAACCCTCTTAGGATTGTCGCGTGACAAAATACCGAGGTCGCAATAAATCTAACCCAGTTTGGATTGTCGCGTGAAAAAATATCGAGGTCGCAGTATATCTAACCCTGTTAGGATTGTCGCGTGACAAAATACCGAGGTCGCAATATATCTAACCCTGTTAGGATTGTCGCGTGACAAAATACCGAGGTCGCAATATATCTAACCCTGTTAGGATTGTCGCGTGACAAAATACCGAGGTCGCAATAAATCTAACCCAGTTTGGATTGTCGCGGGACAAAATATCGAGGTCGCAGTATATCTAACCCTCTTAGGATTGTCGCGTGACAAAATACCGAGGTCGCAATAAATCTAACCCAGTTTGGATTGTCGCGGGACAAAATATCGAGGTCGCAATATATCTAACCCTGTTAGGATTGTCGCGTGACAAAATACCGAGGTCGCAATATATCTAACCCTGTTAGGATTGTCGCGTGACAAAATATCGAGGTCGCAATATATCTAACCCTGTTAGGATTGTCGCGGGACAAAATATCGAGGTAGCAATATATCTAACCCTGTTAGGATTGTCGCGTGACAAAATATCGAGGTCGCAATATATCTAACCCTGTTAGGATTGTCGCGTGACAAAATATCGAGGTAGCAATATATCTAACCCTGTTAGGATTGTCGCGGGACAAAATATCGAGGTAGCAATATATCTAACCCTGTTAGGATTGTCGAGGGACAAAATGTATAATGACTACGAAAATTTTAAATGGATTGATAGAAAGTCGAATGTAGGGCTTTACTCCGTTAAATAACACAAGAATTCTCGAGTAACAGAATGTTGAAGGTAGTATATTTATTTACGTACTCATTTACAAAGGTTGTGGACTTATCAAAAAAAGTTGAGATTGCAGTGCATATTACTTTCTAATTAATGCCCAAGAAGAGTCCTTATGTATATCTTGTTCAAATCTTTAATTGTTAATAAAATACTCTCAAAATTCACTCAATTACAAATACAATTTTTAAAACCTGTAATGGAGGAGAATTGATGTTAATACAGTGTTTTCAATTATTAATTCATTAATTAAATTTAAAAATGTTGATGTCTCTTGGTATGATTCGAACAGAATTACTAAATGTTTGAAGTCCAGCCGATTTTATGTTATAGGTTATGTGGTAGAACAGCTGTTTTAAAGCATTGGTTATGATACTTTATTTATATTATTAATTATAATTCTTAAAAATAAATGACTAAAATAATTTTTCATATTGACCTAAGTAGGAATTTACTAAAGATTTTTTTTGTTTATAATACTTGTTAATCCAGTGACAAAATGTCGGGGCCACGGTTAAATTTGCTTCTTTGTATAAAGTACCGCCTACCTGAGATTTATCTTACCCTGGTACAAACTATTTGAACCTATGGCGAACTAATTCTCATTGTAGGTTTCGTGTTAGTTAGTAAAAGACTCCATCCAATTAGCGTGCTGTTTTAATCTTATTAAACAGCTAATTATAACATTTCAACAGGCTTCTTTTAATTGCAGGATATCCGCACACGAAGCTTATCAGATCCGAACGCTAGAGCTTTTAGTTTTTAAATAGTGTATTACTGGAAACTTCCGTTGGTGGTAGTCCGAATTTAGAAGTTTATTTTTGCCGTTTAGGGCTTCAAAACGTAAGCTCACATGAAGGCCAATAAGATTTCCATAATTTTATCTTAGCGACCCCTTGAATTAATTTTTCAGTAACCGTTTCAGCGAACCCTCTTCACAAAACTTGTACATACTGCCCATTGAATTTGTGTTTCACTTTGTCATTAAAATATATTCCTAAAAATTTATAATATTTGTTTTATTTTTCCAGCCCTTTTAAATTTAATTTTAGTGTTTTTCTTAGTGGTACTGCGTATTTTGCAATTCTGTAAGTGATTGTTTTTTTATTTTTATTTTTATTTTTATTTACCATTCATTCTGTCTTGAAAATAAAATCATCAATAAAATTATATAAAATATTGTGTTTCATAACATGGACATATTTCCCAACGGAAATGCTAGGCCTGGCGGATCACAATAGTGCTGTCGTGTATAGGGTTTCATAACACTTCTAGCAGCAGTAGGCGGAAATGCTAGGCCTGGCGAATCACAATAGTGCTGTCATGTATGAGGTTTCATAACACTTCTAGCAGCAGGAGGCGGAAATGCTAGGACTGGGGGATCACAATAGTGCTGTCATGTATAGGGTTTCATAACATTTCTAGCAGCAGTAGACGGAAATGCTAGGCCTGGCGGATCACAATAATGCTGTCATGTATGAGGTTTCATAACACTTCTAGAAGAAGCAGGCGGAAATGCTAGGACTGGCGGATCACAATAGTGCTGTCATGTATAGGGTTTCGTAACACTTCTAGCAGCAGTAGACGGAAATGCTAGGCCTGGCGGATCACAATAATGCTGTCATGTATGAGGTTTCATAACACTTCTAGAAGAAGCAGGCGGAAATGCTAGGACTGGCGGATCACAATAGTGCTGTCATGTATAGGGTTTCATAACATTGCCAGCAGCAGGTGGCGGAAATACTAGGACTGGGGGATCACAATAGTGCTGTCATGTATGAGGTTTCATAACACTTCTAGAAGAAGGAGGCGGAAATGCTAGGACTGGCGGATCACAATAGTGCTGTCATGTATAGGGTTTCATAACATTGCCAGCAGCAGGAGGCGGAAATACTAGGACTGGGGGATCACAATAGTGCTGTCATGTATGAGGTTTCATAACACTTCTAGCAGTAGGAGGCGGAAATGCTAGGACTGGGGGATCACAATAGTGCTGTCATGTATAGGGTTTCATAACATTTCTAGCAGCAGGAGGCGGAAATGCTAGACCTGGCGGATCACAATAATGCTGTCGTGTATAGGGTTTCGTAACACTTCTAGCAGCAGTAGACGGAAATGCTAGGACTGGCGGATCACAATAGTGCTGTCATGTATAGGGTTTCATAACATTGCCAGCAGCAGGAGGCGGAAATGCTAGGACTGGCGGATCACAATAGTGCTGTCATGTATAGGGTTTCATAACATTGCCAGCAGCAGGAGGCGGAAATACTAGGACTGGGGGATCACAATAGTGCTGTCATGTATGGGGTTTCATAACACTTCTAGCAGCAGTAGACGGAAATGCTAGGCCTGGCGGATCACAATAGTGCTGTCATGTATAGGGTTTCATAACACTTCTAACAGCAAGAGGCTCATTGTAAACGAAGGTCGTTGTTTTTGCTCCTGATCTTTGAGTCAAGACACACGAAAGATTATTAGCGTGGTACCATTCCTACTTCAGTTTTATTCAGACTGTAGATCTAAGTATAAAGGTATACCATTGTAAACGAAGGACTATGTTTTTGCTCCTGATCTTTGAGTCAAGGCACACGAAAGATTATTAGCGTGGTACCAGTCCTACTTCAGTTTTATTCAGACTGTAGGTCTAAGTATAAAGGTATACCATTGTAAACGAAGGTCTATGTTTTTGCTCCTGATCTTTGAGTCAAGGCACACGAAAGATTATTAGCGTGGTACCAGTCCTACTTCAGTTTTATTCAGACTGTAGGTCTAAGTATAAAGGTATACCATTGTAAACGAAGGTCTATGTTTTTGCTCCTGATCTTTGAGTCAAGGCACACGAAAGATTATTAGCGTGGTACCAGTCCTACTTCAGTTTTATTCAGACTGTAGGTCTAAGTATAAAGGTATACCATTGTAAACGAAGGTCTATGTTTTTGCTCCTGATCTTTGAGTCAAGACACACGAAAGATTATTAGCGTGGTACCAGTCCTACTTCAGTTTTATTCAGACTGTAGGTCTAAGTATAAAGGTATACCATTGTAAACGAAGGTCTATGTTTTTGCTCCTGATCTTTGAGTCAAGACACACGAAAGATTATTAGCGTGGTACCAGTCCTACTTCAGTTTTATTCAGACTGTAGGTCTAAGTATAAAGGTATACCATTGTAAACGAAGGTCGTTGTTTTTGCTCCTGATCTTTGAGTCAAGACACACGAAAGAGTAATAGCGTGGTACCTACCATTCCGTCAATATGTAAATGAATTAATTTTCAGTACATCCTACGTGAGTTAAAAATTGCCACAGAAGAAATAAGCTGCTGTAAAATTGTTGGGCGTACATAAATGAAAGTAATGTCAAACAGAATTTCCGTATTCCGAGAAGTGTATTAACCCTACTTTCTTTAGAGTAGGTGCTGAGTCGGCGATATTCATAACAGCTTCTTTACGTATACAGAGCGATAAATCGTTTCTGTATAGAATTTAACCTAACAGTTCATTTTACTTTACTCGACAGTAGAGCAGTATGTTCGAAAACATAACCCGGATCGTTCATAAACTTCTTTTCGACACCGTCATGCATTTACTGACTAATCTTAAAACCAAACCCGTCATGGACAGTAGACCTTCGTCAATGTCATTTTCGGTTAATCATTCGATAGAGCTGACGTCACGACCAGACGTGGGAGGTCCTCGTGATCGAAGGCACCGGCACCGCCGGGCTGTGACGTCAGCGCATAGCAAGCATTGCGCAATTTGGTTCAATCATTCTTCGCATTTACAATAACTACTCGGTTTTAGTTTGGTTCAGCAATCGTTAGATAAATAAGTAATATAGAAAAAGAGGTTTTTAAAGTATATTCTCCTATTGAGATCGATAAAGAAAAATTTTATATTAGTTACTTTTTATTTCATAATTAATTACAAATAACACAAATATGTATGTATATCAGACAGAATCACAATATAAAGTTGGAAGATATAAAGCGAATTTCCTTACAATTCTCCTTTTCCCTCTTTATACAATTTATGGTGTTGAACTATGAATTTTGTTTGCTACTATTTATTTGCTTTCTATTTTTCCTTTATAATTTAAGAAGCTGATAGTGTTCTATAACTTCTCACTCTATCCACCTCTTGTAATGCTTCACTATTGCAAGGAACCTTTCTCTTATAATTTCATATTGTATATTTTTAAGTAATGTTTAGCTCTGGGAAAGTTAGTTCAGTGGTAAAAGTGCTAGTTTTCAAATATGTAGATCGACAGTTCGAATCCAACCGGGACATGAAATTTTTAAAGTTAATGAATAAATATTTGATAAAACTCTATTAACGTTAATTGTCATCCACAATAGATTTGAAAACATTAATTCTTACTAGATTTGGGTGAATATAATCGTATTTTATTAACGATTATATATCAGGAGAGTGTGAGCTAATAATAGATGGGAATTAAAAGTAAATTGTGCAAGATATATATCAGGAGAGTATGAGCTAATAGACGGGATTTAAAAGTAAATTGTGCAAGATATATATCAGGAGAGTGTGAGCTAATAGACGGAATTTAAAAGTAAATTGTCCAAGATATATGTCAGGAGAGTGTGAGCTAATAGACGGGATTTAAAAGTAAATTGTCCAAGATATATATCAGGAGAGTATGAGCTAATAGACGGGATTTAAAAGTAAATTGTGCAAGATATATATCAGGAGAGTGTGAGCTAATAGACGGGATTTAAAAGTAAATTGTGCAAGATATATATCAGGAGAGTATGAGCTAATAGACGGGATTTAAAAGTAAATTGTGCAAGATATATATCAGGAGAGTGTGAGCTAATAGACGGAATTTAAAAGTAAATTGTCCAAGATATATATCAGGAGAGTGTGAGCTAATAGACGGAATTTAAAAGTAAATTGTCCAAGATATATATCAGGAGAGTATGAGCTAATAGACGGGATTTAAAAGTAAATTGTGCAAGATATATATCAGGAGAGTGTGAGCTAATAGACGGAATTTAAAAGTAAATTGTCCAAGATATATATCAGGAGAGTGTGAGCTAATAGACGGAATTTAAAAGTAAATTGTCCAAGATATATATCAGGAGAGTATGAGCTAATAGACGGGATTTAAAAGTAAATTGTGCAAGATATATATCAGGAGAGTGTGAGCTAATAGACGGAATTTAAAAGTAAATTGTCCAAGATATATATCAGGAGAGTGTGAGCTAATAGACGGAATTTAAAAGTAAATTGTCCAAGATATATATCAGGAGAGTGTGAGCTAATAGACGGAATTTAAAAGTAATTTGTGCAAGATATATATCAGGAGAGTGTGAGCTAATAGACGGAATTTAAAAGTAAATTGTCCAAGATATATGTCAGGAGAGTGTGAGCTAATAGACGGAATTTAAAAGTAAATTGTGCAAGATATATATCAGGAGAGTGTGAGCTAATAGACGGAATTTAAAAGTAAATTGTCCAAGATATATATCAGGAGAGTGTGAGCTAATAGACGGAATTTAAAAGTAAATTGTCCAAGATATATATCAGGAGAGTATGAGCTAATAGACGGGATTTAAAAGTAAATTGTGCAAGATATATATCAGGAGAGTGTGAGCTAATAGACGGAATTTAAAAGTAAATTGTCCAAGATATATGTCAGGAGAGTGTGAGCTAATAGACGGAATTTAAAAGTAAATTGTGCAAGATATATATCAGGAGAGTATGAGCTAATAGACGGGATTTAAAAGTAAATTGTCCAAGATATATATCAGGAGAGTGTGAGCTAATAGACGGAATTTAAAAGTAAATTGTCCAAGATATATATCAGGAGAGTGTGAGCTAATAGACGGAATTTAAAAGTAAATTGTCCAAGATATATATCAGGAGAGTATGAGCTAATAGACGGGATTTAAAAGTAAATTGTGCAAGATATATATCAGGAGAGTGTGAGCTAATAGACGGAATTTAAAAGTAAATTGTCCAAGATATATATCAGGAGAGTGTGAGCTAATAGACGGAATTTAAAAGTAAATTGTCCAAGATATATATCAGGAGAGTGTGAGCTAATAGACGGAATTTAAAAGTAATTTGTGCAAGATATATATCAGGAGAGTGTGAGCTAATAGACGGAATTTAAAAGTAAATTGTCCAAGATATATATCAGGAGAGTGTGAGCTAATAGACGGAATTTAAAAGTAAATTGTCCAAGATATATATCAGGAGAGTATGAGCTAATAGACGGGATTTAAAAGTAAATTGTGCAAGATATATATCAGGAGAGTGTGAGCTAATAGACGGAATTTAAAAGTAAATTGTCCAAGATATATATCAGGAGAGTGTGAGCTAATAGACGGAATTTAAAAGTAAATTGTCCAAGATATATATCAGGAGAGTGTGAGCTAATAGACGGAATTTAAAAGTAATTTGTGCAAGATATATATCAAGAGAGTGTGAGCTAATAGACGGAATTTAAAAGTAAATTGTCCAAGATATATGTCAGGAGAGTGTGAGCTAATAGACGGAATTTAAAAGTAAATTGTGCAAGATATATATCAGGAGAGTGTGAGCTAATAGACGGAATTTAAAAGTAAATTGTCCAAGATATATGTCAGGAGAGTGTGAGCTAATAGACGGAATTTAAAAGTAAATTGTCCAAGATATATGTCAGGAGAGTGAGAGCTAATAGACGGGATTTAAAAGTAAATTGTGGAAGATATATATCAGGAGAGTATGAGCTAATAGACGGGATTTAAAAGTAAATTGTGCAAGATATATATCAGGAGAGTGTGAGCTAATAGACGGAATTTAAAAGTAAATTGTGCAAGATATATATCAGGAGATTGTGAGCTAATAGACGGAATTTAAAAGTAAATTGTCCCCAAGATATATATCAGGAGAGTGTGAGCTAATAGACGGAATTTAAAAGTAAATTGTCCAAGATATATATCAGGAGAGTGTGAGCTAATAGACGGAATTTAAAAGTAAATTGTCAAAGATATATATCAGGAGAGTGTGAGCTAATAGACGGAATTTAAAAGTAAATTGTCCAAGATATATATCAGGAGAGTGTGAGCTAATAGACGGAATTTAAAAGTAAATTGTCCAAGATATATATCAGGAGAGTGTGAGCTAATAGACGGAATTTAAAAGTAAATTGTCCAAGATATATATCAGGAGAGTGTGAGCTAATAGACGGAATTTAAAAGTAAATTGTCCAAGATATATATCAGGAGAGTGTGAGCTAATAGACGGAATTTAAAAGTAAATTGTCCAAGATATATATCAGGAGAGTGTGAGCTAATAGACGGAATTTAAAAGTAAATTGTCCAAGATATATATCAGGAGAGTGTGAGCTAATAGACGGAATTTAAAAGTAAATTGTGCAAGATATATATCAGGAGAGTGTGAGCTAATAGACGGGATTTAAAAGTAAATTGTGCAAGATATATATCAGGAGAGTGTGAGCTAATAGACGGAATTTAAAAGTAAATTGTGCAAGATATATATCAGGAGATTGTGAGCTAATAGACGGAATTTAAAAGTAAATTGTCCAAGATATATATCAGGAGAGTGTGAGCTAATAGACGGAATTTAAAAGTAAATTGTCCAAGATATATATCAGGAGAGTGTGAGCTAATAGACGGAATTTAAAAGTAAATTGTGCAAGATATATATCAGGAGAGTGTGAGCTAATAGACGGAATTTAAAAGTAATTTGTGCAAGATATATGTCAGGAGAGTGTGAGCTAATAGACGGAATTTAAAAGTAAATTGTGCAAGATATATATCAGGAGAGTGTGAGCTAATAGACGGAATTTAAAAGTAAATTGTGCAAGATATATATCAGGAGAGTGTGAGCTAATAGACGGAATTTAAAAGTAAATTGTCCAAGATATATATCAGGAGAGTGTGAGCTAATAGACGGAATTTAAAAGTAATTTGTGCAAGATATATGTCAGGAGAGTGTGAGCTAATAGACGGAATTTAAAAGTAAATTGTGCAAGATATATATCAGGAGAGTGTGAGCTAATAGACGGAATTTAAAAGTAAATTGTGCAAGATATATATCAGGAGAGTGTGAGCTAATAGACGGAATTTAAAAGTAAATTGTCCAAGATATATATCAGGAGAGTGTGAGCTAATAGACGGAATTTAAAAGTAAATTGTCCAAGATATATATCAGGAGAGTGTGAGCTAATAGACGGAATTTAAAAGTAATTTGTGCAAGATATATGTCAGGAGAGTGTGAGCTAATAGACGGAATTTAAAAGTAAATTGTGCAAGATATATATCAGGAGAGTGTGAGCTAATAGACGGAATTTAAAAGTAAATTGTCCAAGATATATGTCAGGAGAGTGTGAGCTAATAGACGGAATTTAAAAGTAAATTGTCCAAGATATATGTCAGGAGAGTGAGAGCTAATAGACGGGATTTAAAAGTAAATTGTGCAAGATATATATCAGGAGAGTGTGAGCTAATAGACGGAATTTAAAAGTAAATTGTGCAAGATATATATCAGGAGATTGTGAGCTAATAGACGGAATTTAAAAGTAAATTGTCCAAGATATATGTCAGGAGAGTGTGAACTAATAGACGGAATTTAAAAGTAAATTGTGCAAGATATATATCAGGAGAGTGTGAGCTAATAGACGGAATTTAAAAGTAAATTGTGCAAGATATATATCAGGAGAGTGTGAGCTAATAGACGGGATTTAAAAGTAAATTGTGCAAGATATATATCAGGAGAGTGTGAGCTAATAGACGGAATTTAAAAGTAAATTGTTCAAGATATATGTCAGGAGAGTGTGAGCTAATAGACGGAATTTAAAAGTAATTTGTCCAAGATATATGTCAGGAGAGTGTGAGCTAATAGACGGGATTTAAAAGTAAATTGTTATTATTACAATAAACTAGTAGAAGTTCATAGTGATCGATAAAACCAGTTTCAGTGTGGCAAAGTAACAGTGTTAAGAGTAAAAAGAGATAAATATTGTTTAAAATATCGAATATGTACTGATAACTAACGTTCATTTAAATAATCGATTTACATCAAAAGCATTATCGAATAGGAAAGAAATAGATATTTTTACACATTTTATATACAGGTACATAATAATTACAAAAGATACAGAAACCGTCCATTGCAGTAATAGATAAACAATTTACAGGTCATTATCAAGAATAGTTATTAAACAGGAAGAAGATAAATGGTAAACATTGTTTCTTATGTAAAAAATTGCAGTTAGTAAAAAATACTGTAAATGTTTATCATAGTGATTGGCAAAAGAATTACAGCATTACAGTATCGGTAAGTAGTGATCAATGAAGAGGGGGAAGATGCATAGATATTGTTTGTTACACACATTCTTGCATGCGCGCGCTCATTTACATCGATAAAAGTCATTCACATTTAGTATCAAAGAGTAATTTCTCAGGAGGAAGACAATCAAGAGGTAAATAATGTTTGCTTGAAGTAAAGAAATGAAAACGTTAATGCAAGTGAAAGGAATATGACAAACAAAAATTAAACAAAAGTAATGAATCTTTTCAATAACCTACCCCCCCCCCCCCCCCCTGACACTGGAGACGCGGGTTTGCTGAAACCACCACATTCCATGCAAAGGACCGTGTTGAACTAGAAACGGCCGTTTCCAAACGGAAGTACAGAAAGAAAGTGTATAAAGGCAGCCTGACAGTGAGGCAGGAATTAATGCGTGTTTATATAAGCAACACATTTTTCATACCATTACAAAGCTGTATTTGTAACAGAACAAATAAATGCATAATAATGAGCAAAGCTCATATACTACCATCCTACCGAATTCCACCCGAACTTAAACTTAGCCACAGTGCGTGTAGGTTGTATTACAACGGAATATCTCTACACAAATACAGTATGTATAACGTACTTGTAGATTTCTCAAGTGGTTACAACAAAGGAATACTCGTGATAAAATGGCTCCAATACAGTGACGACATTAGCCTACCGTTATCAAGTGGGAAGGTCGATTCTAAAGATTGCACGCCTTCACTTGTAGCCCGTGAGGGAAGTGGAAAGTTCGGTTCTTTTAATTCCTAAAATATATAACAAACTTTAGCTAATTGAATTTTATTATTGGGTTATGCCAAATATTTCTGAAATAAACCTCTTACTGAGTAGTGCATTGGTTTCCTTGAGTAGGCTATTGTATGCGTTGATTGGTCAAAACATGTTTATCAGTGCCCTTATCATTTCTGCTTTCCCTTACTATCCTCTATCAAAAAAAAAGGAAGAGATTGTAAATAATGCGTAGGATTGGAGAAGATATATAGTGTTGACATAGGAAAGAAGGATCATGACATCTCGTGTGCAGTGAAGTACAGTTGAAGTAGCACCCTGAAAAGGCGATGTACGTGTAAAATTTACGTTAGGAGGACGCTCTTATAATACTGACTGAGTGGGAAGGAACCATGGTCCGCGTGATCAGGCTATTTCCGCTGTCCTGGAGTTCTCCTAAATCCCAAATAGTTGTGCCCCACAGTTAGAAAACCCATTGAGGGAATTTAAAGGGAATACTATAGAGTTATTACTGTTACAAAAAAAAGACAGTCATGGGGCTTACTGACAGAAATGATTATTTCTCATGATATTCCTGACTGAGTACGTTTCAGAAGTTAGTCAGTGAACCGGGTAAGCCTACCTAGTTTTACTCCGCGTAAAAGGTAAGCCTACTTCTTGGAACGACTCTCTTCAGGTTGTGCTGTGATTTTGCCCTATTACCTGTTACCAGGAGGTCCTAAAATTTAATGTTCCTTGTTAAAAGGGGTGTAGCGATTAGACGCCTCCACGACTCCAATAGATAGTGTTTAAATCCTTTCATCAGGTTAGCTAAGTTCGGTATACTCTCCCCTAATATTCCTTGTTAAAAGAGGTGTAGCGATTAGACGCCTCCACGACTCCAATAGATAGTGTTTAAATCCTTTCATCAGGTTAGCTAAGTTCGGTATACTCTCCCCTAATATTCCTTGTTAAAAGGAGTGTAGCGATTAGACGCCTCCACGACTCCAATAGATAGTGTTTAAATCCTTTCATCAGGTTAGCTAAGTTCGGTATACTCTCCCCTAATATTCCTTGTTAAAAGGAGTGTAGCGATTAGACGCCTCCACGACTCCAATAGATAGTGTTTAAATCCTTTCATCAGGTTAGCTAAGTTCGGTATACTCTCCCCTAATATTCCTTGTTAAAAGGAGTGTAGCGATTAGACGCCTCCATGACTCCAATAGATAGTGTTTAAATCCTTTCATCAGGTTAGTTAAGTTCGGTATACTCTCCCCTAATATTCCTTGTTAAAAGGAGTGTAGCGATTAGACGCCTCCACGACTCCAATAGATAGTGTTTAAATCCTTTCATCAGGTTTAGGTATACTCTCCCCTAATATTCCTTGTTAAAAGGAGTGTAGCGATTAGACGCCTCCATGACTCCAATAGATAGTGTTTAAATCCTTTCATCAGGTTAGTTAAGTTAGGTATACTCTCCCCTAATATTCCTTGTTAAAAGAGGTGTAGCGATTAGACGCCTCCACGACTCCAATAGATAGTGTTTAAATCCTTTCATCAGGTTAGCTAAGTTAGGTATACTCTCCCCTAATATTCCTTGTTAAAAGGAGTGTAGCGATTAGACGCCTCCACGACTCCAATAGATAGTGATTAAATCCTTTCATCAGGTTAGCTAAGTTCGGTATACTCTCCCCTAATGTTCCTTGTTAAAAGAGGTGTAGCGATTAGACGCCTCCATGACTCCAATAGATAGTGTTTAAATCCTTTCATCAGGTTAGCTAAGTTCGGTATACTTTCCCCTAATATTCCTTGTTAAAAGAGGTGTAGCGATTAGACGCCTCCACGACTCCAATAGATAGTGTTTAAATCCTTTCATCAGGTTTAGGTATACTCTCCCCTATTATCCTTGTTAAAAGGAGTGTAGCGATTAGACGCCTCCACGACTCCAATAGATAGTGTTTAAATCCTTTCATCAGGTTAGCTAAGTTCGGTATACTCTCCCCTAATATTCCTTGTTAAAAGAGGTGTAGCGATTAGACGCCTCCACGACTCCAATAGATAGTGTTTAAATCCTTTCATCAGGTTTAGGTATACTCTCCCCTATTATCCTTGTTAAAAGGAGTGTAGCGATTAGACGCCTCCACGACTCCAATAGATAGTGTTTAAATCCTTTCATCAGGTTAGCTAAGTTCGGTATACTCTCCCCTAATATTCCTTGTTAAAAGGAGTGTAGCGATTAGACGCCTCCATGACTCCAATAGATAGTGTTTAAATCCTTTCATCAGGTTAGTTAAGTTAGGTATACTCTCCCCTAATATTCCTTGTTAAAAGAGGTGTAGCGATTAGACGCCTCCACGACTCCAATAGATAGTGTTTAAATCCTTTCATCAGGTTAGCTAAGTTCGGTATACTCTCCCCTAATATTCCTTGTTAAAAGGAGTGTAGCGATTAGACGCCTCCATGACTCCAATAGATAGTGTTTAAATCCTTTCATCAGGTTAGTTAAGTTAGGTATACTCTCCCCTAATATTCCTTGTTAAAAGGAGTGTAGCGATTAGACGCCTCCATGACTCCAATAGATAGTGTTTAAATCCTTTCATCAGGTTAGTTAAGTTAGGTATACTCTCCCCTAATATTCCTTGTTAAAAGAGGTGTAGCGATTAGACGCCTCCACGACTCCAATAGATAGTGTTTAAATCCTTTCATCAGGTTAGCTAAGTTCGGTATACTCTCCCCTAATATTCCTTGTTAAAAGGAGTGTAGCGATTAGACGCCTCCATGACTCCAATAGATAGTGTTTAAATCCTTTCATCAGGTTAGTTAAGTTAGGTATACTCTCCCCTAATATTCCTTGTTAAAAGGAGTGTAGCGATTAGACGCCTCCATGACTCCAATAGATAGTGTTTAAATCCTTTCATCAGGTTAGCTAAGTTCGGTATACTCTCCCCTAATATTCCTTGTTAAAAGGAGTGTAGCGATTAGACGCCTCCACGACTCCAATAGATAGTGTTTAAATCCTTTCATCAGGTTAGCTAAGTTCGGTATACTCTCCCCTAATATTCCTTGTTAAAAGAGGTGTAGCGATTAGACGCCTCCACGACTCCAATAGATAGTGTTTAAATCCTTTCATCAGGTTAGCTAAGTTCGGTATACTCTCCCCTAATATTCCTTGTTAAAAGGAGTGTAGCGATTAGACGCCTCCACGACTCCAATAGATAGTGTTTAAATCCTTTCATCAGGTTTAGGTATACTCTCCCCTAATATTCCTTGTTAAATGGAGTGTAGCGATTAGACGCCTCCACGACTCCAATAGATAGTGTTTAAATCCTTTCATCAGGTTAGCTAAGTTCGGTATACTCTCCCCTAATATTCCTTGTTAAAAGAGGTGTAGCGATTAGACGCCTCCACGACTCCAATAGATAGTGTTTAAATCCTTTCATCAGGTTAACTAAGTTAGGTATACTCTCCCCTATTATCCTTGTTAAAAGGAGTGTAGCGATTAGACGCCTCCACGACTCCAATAGATAGTGTTTAAATCCTTTCATCAGGTTAGCTAAGTTCGGTATACTCTCCCCTAATATTCCTTGTTAAAAGAGGTGTAGCGATTAGACGCCTCCATGACTCCAATAGATAGTGTTTAAATCCTTTCATCAGGTTAGCTAAGTTCGGTATACTCTCCCCTAATATTCCTTGTTAAAAGGAGTGTAGCGATTAGACGCCTCCACGACTCCAATAGATAGTGTTTAAATCCTTTCATCAGGTTAGCTAAGTTCGGTATACTCTCCCCTAATATTCCTTGTTAAAAGGAGTGTAGCGATTAGACGCCTCCACGACTCCAATAGATAGTGTTTAAATCCTTTCATCAGGTTAGCTAAGTTCGGTATACTCTCCCCTAATATTCCTTGTTAAAAGGAGTGTAGCGATTAGACGCCTCCATGACTCCAATAGATAGTGTTTAAATCCTTTCATCAGGTTAGCTAAGTTCGGTATACTCTCCCCTAATATTCCTTGTTAAAAGGAGTGTAGCGATTAGACGCCTCCACGACTCCAATAGATAGTGTTTAAATCCTTTCATCAGGTTAGTTAAGTTCGGTATACTCTCCCCTAATATTCCTTGTTAAAAGGAGTGTAGCGATTAGACGCCTCCATGACTCCAATAGATAGTGTTTAAATCCTTTCATCAGGTTAGCTAAGTTCGGTATACTCTCCCCTAATATTCCTTGTTAAAAGGAGTGTAGCGATTAGACGCCTCCACGACTCCAATAGATAGTGTTTAAATCCTTTCATCAGGTTAGTTAAGTTCGGTATACTCTCCCCTAATATTCCTTGTTAAAAGGAGTGTAGCGATTAGACGCCTCCATGACTCCAATAGATAGTGTTTAAATCCTTTCATCAGGTTAGCTAAGTTCGGTATACTCTCCCCTAATATTCCTTGTTAAAAGGAGTGTAGCGATTAGACGCCTCCACGACTCCAATAGATAGTGTTTAAATCCTTTCATCAGGTTAGTTAAGTTCGGTATACTCTCCCCTAATATTCCTTGTTAAAAGGAGTGTAGCGATTAGACGCCTCCATGACTCCAATAGATAGTGTTTAAATCCTTTCATCAGGTTAGCTAAGTTCGGTATACTCTCCCCTAATATTCCTTGTTAAAAGGAGTGTAGCGATTAGACGCCTCCACGACTCCAATAGATAGTGTTTAAATCCTTTCATCAGGTTAGTTAAGTTCGGTATACTCTCCCCTAATATTCCTTGTTAAAAGGAGTGTAGCGATTAGACGCCTCCACGACTCCAATAGATAGTGTTTAAATCCTTTCATCAGGTTAGTTAAGTTCGGTATACTCTCCCCTAATATTCCTTGTTAAAAGGAGTGTAGCGATTAGACGCCTCCATGACTCCAGTAGATAGTGTTTAAATCCTTTCATCAGGTTAGCTAAGTTCGGTATACTCTCCCCTAATATTCCTTGTTAAAAGGAGTGTAGCGATTAGACGCCTCCATGACTCCAATAGATAGTGTTTAAATCCTTTCATCAGGCTAGTTAAGTTAGGTATACTCTCCCCTAATATTCCTTGTTAAAAGGAGTGTAGCGATTAGACGCCTCCATGACTCCAATAGATAGTGTTTAAATCCTTTCATCAGGTTAGTTAAGTTAGGTATACTCTCCCCTAATATTCCTTGTTAAAAGAGGTGTAGCGATTAGACGCCTCCACGACTCCAATAGATAGTGTTTAAATCCTTTCATCAGGTTAGCTAAGTTCGGTATACTCTCCCCTATTATCCTTGTTAAAAGGAGTGTAGCGATTAGACGCCTCCACGACTCCAATAAATAGTGTTTAAATCCTTTAATCAGGTTAGCTAAGTTCGGTATACTCTCCCCTAATATTCCTTTTTAAAAGGAGTGTAGCGATTAGACGCCTCCACGACTCCAATAGATAGTGTTTAAATCCTTTCATCAGGTTAGCTAAGTTCGGTATACTCTCCCCTAATATTCCTTGTTAAAAGGAGTGTAGCGATTAGACGCCTCCATGACTCCAATAGATAGTGTTTAAATCCATTCATCAGGTTAGCTAAGTTCGGTATACTCTCCCCTAATATTCCTTGTTAAAAGGAGTGTAGCGATTAGACGCCTCCACGACTCCAATAGATAGTGTTTAAATCCTTTCATCAGGTTAGTTAAGTTCGGTATACTCTCCCCTAATATTCCTTGTTAAAAGGAGTGTAGCGATTAGACGCCTCCATGACTCCAATAGATAGTGTTTAAATCCTTTCATCAGGTTAGTTAAGTTAGGTATACTCTCCCCTAATATTCCTTGTTAAAAGGAGTGTAGCGATTAGACGCCTCCACGACTCCAATAGATAGTGTTTAAATCCTTTCATCAGGTTAGTTAAGCTAGGTATACTCTCCCCTAATATTCCTTGTTAAAAGGAGTGTAGCGATTAGACGCCTCCATGACTCCAATAGATAGTGTTTAAATCCTTTCATCAGGTTAGCTAAGTTCGGTATACTCTCCCCTAATATTCCTTGTTAAAAGGAGTGTAGCGATTAGACGCCTCCATGACTCCAATAGATAGTGTTTAAATCCTTTCATCAGGTTAGTTAAGTTCGGTATACTCTCCCCTAATATTCCTTGTTAAAAGGAGTGTAGCGATTAGACGCCTCCATGACTCCAATAGATAGTGTTTAAATCCTTTCATCAGGTTAGCTAAGTTCGGTATACTCTCCCCTAATATTCCTTGTTAAAAGGAGTGTAGCGATTAGACGCCTCCACGACTCCAATAGATAGTGTTTAAATCCTTTCAGCAGGTTAGTTAAGTTCGGTATACTCTCCCCTAATATTCCTTGTTAAAAGGAGTGTAGCGATTAGACGCCTCCACGACTCCAATAGATAGTGTTTAAATCCTTTCATCAGGTTAGTTAAGTTAGGTATACTCTCCCCTAATATTCCTTGTTAAAAGGAGTGTAGCGATTAGACGCCTCCACGACTCCAATAGATAGTGTTTAAATCCTTTCATCAGGTTAGTTAAGTTCGGTATACTCTCCCCTAATATTCCTTGTTAAAAGGAGTGTAGCGATTAGACGCCTCCATGACTCCAATAGATAGTGTTTAAATCCTTTCATCAGGTTAGCTAAGTTCGGTATACTCTCCCCTAATATTCCTTGTTAAAAGGAGTGTAGCGATTAGACGCCTCCACGACTCCAATAGATAGTGTTTAAATCCTTTCATCAGGTTAGCTAAGTTCGGTATACTCTCCCCTAATATTCCTTGTTAAAAGGAGTGTAGCGATTAGACGCCTCCATGACTCCAATAGATAGTGTTTAAATCCTTTCATCAGGTTAGTTAAGTTAGGTATACTCTCCCCTAATATTCCTTGTTAAAAGGAGTGTAGCGATTAGACGCCTCCACGACTCCAATAGATAGTGTTTAAATCCTTTCATCAGGTTAGTTAAGTTAGGTATACTCTCCCCTAATATTCCTTGTTAAAAGGAGTGTAGCGATTAGACGCCTCCACGACTCCAATAGATAGTGTTTAAATCCTTTCATCAGGTCAGTTAAGTTCGGTATACTCTCCCCTAATATTCCTTGTTAAAAGGAGTGTAGCGATTAGACGCCTCCATGACTCCAATAGATAGTGTTTAAATCCTTTCATCAGGTTAGCTAAGTTCGGTATACTCTCCCCTAATATTCCTTGTTAAAAGGAGTGTAGCGATTAGACGCCTCCACGACTCCAATAGATAGTGTTTAAATCCTTTCATCAGGTTAGCTAAGTTCGGTATACTCTCCCCTAATATTCCTTGTTAAAAGGAGTGTAGCGATTAGACGCCTCCATGACTCCAATAGATAGTGTTTAAATCCTTTCATCAGGTTAGTTAAGTTAGGTATACTCTCCCCTAATATTCCTTGTTAAAAGGAGTGTAGCGATTAGACGCCTCCATGACTCCAATAGATAGTGTTTAAATCCTTTCATCAGGTTAGTTAAGCTAGGTATACTCTCCCCTAATATTCCTTGTTAAAAGAGGTGTAGCGATTAGACGCCTCCACGACTCCAATAGATAGTGTTTAAATCCTTTCATCAGGTTAGCTAAGTTCGGTATACTCTCCCCTATTATCCTTGTTAAAAGGAGTGTAGCGATTAGACGCCTCCACGACTCCAATAAATAGTGTTTAAATCCTTTAATCAGGTTAGCTAAGTTCGGTATACTCTCCCCTAATATTCCTTTTTAAAAGGAGTGTAGCGATTAGACGCCTCCACGACTCCAATAGATAGTGTTTAAATCCTTTCATCAGGTTAGCTAAGTTCGGTATACTCTCCCCTAATATTCCTTTTTAAAAGGAGTGTAGCGATTAGACGCCTCCACGACTCCAATAGATAGTGTTTAAATCCTTTCATCAGGTTAGCTAAGTTCGGTATACTCTCCCCTAATATTCCTTTTTAAAAGGAGTGTAGCGATTAGACGCCTCCACGACTCCAATATATAGTGTTTAAATCCTTTCATCAGGTTAGCTAAGTTCGGTATACTCTCCCCTAATATTCCTTGTTAAAAGGAGTGTAGCGATTAGACGCCTCCACGACTCCAATAGATAGTGTTTAAATCCTTTCATCAGGTTAGCTAAGTTCGGTATACTCTCCCCTAATATTCCTTGTTAAAAGGAGTGTAGCGATTAGACGCCTCCACGACTCCAATAGATAGTGTTTAAATCCTTTCATCAGGTTAGCTAAGTTCGGTATACTCTCCCCTAATATTCCTTGTTAAAAGGAGTGTAGCGATTAGACGCCTCCACGACTCCAATAGATAGTGTTTAAATCCTTTCATCAGGTTAGCTAAGTTAGGTATACTCTCCCCTAATATTCCTTGTTAAAAGAGGTGTAGCGATTAGACGCCTCCACGACTCCAATAGATAGTGTTTAAATCCTTTCATCAGGTTAGCTAAGTTCGGTATACTCTCCCCTATAGAAGTATTATATACTATAACCGATAGAAGGTCTAATTCAGGTACGCTACCTTGCACACGTGACGCCATAATCCTCTCTATATCCTCTATTAGTGGATATATTACCCTACCTTAATCCTTGACAGTAATAATAACTGAAAACTATAAAACTAAAAAACCGCTTCCAGATACCCTACCACCATATTTCAACGCTTATCTGGTTTATACTCGTTCATTTTTGTCGTAACCAGTTTATGAATCCTAACTACCTTTTCCCGCAAACCCAAACTTCACTTACGATACAATATTACGCTTACGCTTGTGTATTTTTTATGTCGCTTGTTTGCGCTCTCTCTCTCTCTCTCTCTCTCTCCCTCCCCCCTTTCTATATATATATATATCCTTTCTAACACCCTTGCTTTAAAGTTTAAACGTATTGACTAGTTATAGTAAATAGTTATTTTTATATTTTCATTTTTTTCGTCTCTATTACTCAGAATTTAGTTCCTCGTTCAAGAGTTCTATTCTTGTTTTCGCGATTCCGAATAGCGACGAGTCGGCGAGTCAACAGATTCTATCTTGAGGACTTCAGACACTGTACTGCGCAATAATACACCCACGCGTTGGTGCCGTAATCGATTAGCAACAATGCTAATCTTTACTATTACTTCGCACGTTTTTAGTTGCATTCGTGGCTGCGAACTTTTGTCGTTCCAAACTGTTAATAGGTTTAGTAGGTTACGTGACAATATCTGGTTTATTTACTGCGTTTTCCCATTACTTCTGTTAGTTCACAATCTCCTTACACGCACGTACGCACACACACACACACACACGCGCGCGCTCGCGTATTGTTCACCTTTTCAATTGTTAATAAAATACATTTTTTTTTTTTCATTCACTCAAGTTCAGATACCTTTTTAAAACTTTTAGTGGACGACACTGATGCAATTATTCAAGTATCATTAATTTTAATGATTTAATTTGAGTTTTATATGGGAGAAAAACTTTCCACAAAAGGGGCAAGATATGCAATAGAATTATTTCTTCGCGTTTGACTTTGAATAAGTGATACATGATTTCGTAACGGAGCTGATTTTGTGTTAAGGGTTATGTGATAGAATAGCTAATTTAACGCTAAGGTTACTTTACTTATATTAATTGTTATTATTTAATAAGAAGTAACTAAAAAAAATTTTTGTTGTTGACTTGAGTAGAAATTGGCTTTAAAATGTTTTTTGTTGATATTACTTGTTATTTATTTACTTTCTTGTTTGAGTAACTAATCTCAATGTATTGTTTTGTTTGTGTTCAGAGTCTAGGCTGTCTGACTTATAGGATCCCGTAATGAAAGTTTTTATAGAATAGAAATAATTTATATTGATTAAAAATCTATAATTTTATTTATTTATTATTTTTTCGTTGCTCAACAAATACATATTTATAACATAACACATCTTACACAGTGAGCGCAACTAAACTATTGTATTATTGAATTTTGTAGTCCATTACGTTCGGTGAATATTATTCACTTAAACAATAATTTATGATTATCTGTACTTTAAATTTAGTAAATTTGTTAAAACTTACTGAGACAGAACGTTTTCGATCGCTATGTGCTGATCATCATCAGTGTCTTCTGCTTGGAGATGTTGGGTCAACACAACACTAACAACAAGGATAAACTACAAGCACCAGGCGTATACAAACTGAACTGCAACGAATGTAACAAATTCTACATTGGGCAAACAGGTCGCAGCTTTAAACAAAGAGTCGAGGAACACAAACAGAACACCAACTCAGCATCTTACAATCACATAAAAGAAACAGGACACAAATACACAGACATTTATCATAATTTAGAAATCCTACACATCAACAAAACAGGACCACATCTCAACACACTAGAACAATATGAAATTTACAGACACACAAAAACACAAAGTACAAACATATTAAACGAACAAACACAATACAAATCACACATACTATTTGATACTATCGAAAACCTACCTTTAAAACCGTCACCGCTTGACCTGACATCTCCAAGCAGAAGACACTGATGAAGATCTGCACAAAACGTTCTGTCTCAGCAAGTTTTAACAAATTTACTAAATTTAAAGTTCGGATAGTCATAAACTATTGTTTAAGTGATTAATAAACTATTGCAATTAAGAGCGCTCGAATATGTAAAGTCACTGCGCCGGTGATAAATGCTTTGAAGTGTACTAATTCA